>BMAO01020537.1:0-95520 GCA_019973975.1 Trichonephila clavata
TTCTAAATGTAACTGAAAAGGTCAGGGTACTTTAACTTAATTAAATCACATTATTTGGATATGAAACTTTTGTTGAGAACGTAAATTACTCTTATAAATCCACCTTGAAATGTAAAAATGTCAGAAATGGTCTAGAAAATTTTTGAATTAATAAAAATACATATATCTTTGCTTCCAAAATGCTCGGACGCCATATTTGGCAAGCTTTATTGTAATGACTGCAGATGGCGCCACGTGTATGCAATCTACGTACAAAACTTTTAAAACATTACTTTAGAAGAAAATTGAGCATAAACTGCTTAAATACACATTAAGAATACTTTATTTTATGAAAAAGAATATTTTGCTACATGAATAATGATTTTAATCACTTCAGAAACACTAATTCTGCTTTTTTTATTTGAAAGGGGGAGGGGTAAGAGAATTAAAGTAACCCTAGACTACGTCATGAGATCACGTCATTGTTGGGGAGGGGACCCTTTTCGTTGGAATTAAAGAAGGAAGTTCTGACAATTTGTTTCCAAGATGAAACGGTCAAGTGACCTTGAGATAAGGTTGAGGAGGGTGGGGGAAACACATGAACAGGATAGCTGTTTATTTCAGGGAGAGGCGATTGGAATCTATTTTGGGACTGAAAAAAGGGGGTTATTGTGGGGTGTATACTTTCTTAGTGAGTGAAACATTTGTAGAATTGTCATTTCAACCAGACTGAAAGCTCTTAAAGCTAATTTCTGCAGGGAGTGGTCAATGGATGCTATGCACCGGGGCCCTAAAATAATCAAGAATTAAAAAAATATACTCTTGCATATGAAAACTTTACAATACTCCTATTGATGTCAATATGGCGAGATGTAAAATTTATCGTAAACATTATTATTATGGATATCTAAAATTCGACAATCTTTAAAATAATTCTTGATGTTACGAAAGTTTAGTTTTTGTTATTCGATTTGGGAAGCTCCCAAGAATCCCTACCTCAACTGGACTTTTTAGAAGGTATAATTTAGAAGTGGACTTATATTAATAAAGTAGCGAAATTTTTATGAAGAAGCCTGGTTGTTATTTCAATAGTAACTCTAAAAATAATGTGAATGTTTCAAAAATCTTAATTCAGGCTCTGTAAAGAAAAATCCTAACTATATATACATAGAAAAAATATTACATAGAAGTATTTTCAATGAAAAGAGAATGTTTTGAAAATGTAATTTTTCTTCATGTTTTTGCTATAAAATTACATTTAAACAGTTTTAATGTAATGGAATATAATGGAAAACTTTAATCGAATTGTTAAGTAATTACTACTCTGTGCTAATGGATCACATAAGCAGAATAAAAAATTCGTAAAACGGAGAATTATGCACAGATCTCAAAAATAAGTTATTTTTGTATTTGGAAAGGAAGTCCTTTCCGAAATTAAAGCAGCTACGTACAAATGGACTGCACTCTTAAAATTTCCCATTAGGAAAAAAATTCTATCAATATTAGATATGTAAATTTTGAAGATAAAAGATTAACTATAAATGAAAAATTTTACAGGGTTTATTAAAGTAATTTATGTTCCTGGAGCAGGATTAGCAAAAGAAAGAGAGAGAGATTAGTGTCGCTCTGTAAAGCAACAAGAGGGCTATTGATCACAAACCTCGTAATGTTCAACCTCGGTCGAGTAACGAGAATGACACCTGAGCTGGCATCCCTCTTTCCTAACTACTACATAATTGGGAGGAATGGCCTCATCTACGCGGAGGGTCTTTAGTGGCAACAGGATTTGAGCCCATGACACTCCAGACATGAACTCGTGACCATAACCACTAAGCTACTGCGCCCACCAGGAATAGCAAAAATTCTATTGAAAAGGTTAAGGGAGTCTGATAACCAATCAGTTTTTAATATATTTGAAGTTTTCTGAGAGTTGAAAATCTCAATATTCGACAGTTTAGAGAGAGTGATTAGTTTAGCAATCATTTTAAAGCATTTTTCCATTCTTAAAAGTTTAATTAAAAACTGGAAGGAGGTACCGCCCCCTCCCTTATCTGCCTAATCGCGGACCAACTCCCATTGTACAAATTATGCAACTCTATCACAGCTCAAATTGTAAAACTGTAATTTCCTTGTATTATGTAGTTCATACGGTTTTTTCTTCATAATTGGTTGTAAAATTTGTAACACATCGTCACGTTTAACTATTTTTGCACGTTCATGCAAAACCTCCCTATCATAAATGTAAATTTGTCCAAACTGTGAGTTTGCTCCATTCTGTAAAAAAGATGTAGTTTCTTTTGTTAACTTCACCTTAAAAAAAACCTTGAAATAAATTTTTTACAGTATCATGAAATTTTTTTTGTATATAAAGAGAGATATTTGGGAGAATAATCGGTTCGTTCAGTGAAATGGCTATTAACTCTTACTTTTACTACTAAAATCGTTTCTGTTCAGTTATGTTTCGAGGTTTTTAATTTTTAAAGAGCAATATTTGTGTTTTTACACATAGTTAAAAACCTTAGAAGCTTTTTTTGCTTTCATTAATTTTTTCCTATTGAGAAATTGCCAGGCTCAAAACATTCTTGTGTTACTAAAAGACAATATTTGGAAGAGGTGGAATACTACTGAAAATTATATGACTTAAAATCAGCCTTTTTTCAGCTGATACTACAATGAGACTTTATTGAGTTCAAGTATTCCGCATACACAAATATAACTGAATTTATCTATGATATTACAAAATGTATTATAACACTATAGTTAAATAATTTCAAGTCATGTAATAAAAATCAAACTTTTTAAATTGCACCGACTTAAAACTGAGAAAAAATTAGATGTTATACGTACAAACCTGGGGGTTTCTAATTTCAGTTTGTATCATTATTATTTTTATAAGTGTTTCAAAACTTTTTTGAAAGCATCATGATAAGATTAGGCTGAGTAATCTCTGTCATCGTATATATATAACAAATGCTATCAATTTTATGTAAAACATATTTTAAATATAAAAAAAAATATATCCTCATATAACATATTTAATTAAAGTAGTGTTTTGATACAGTGTACATAATTTGGATAAAAACATTTTTTTAAATTAGATCTTTAGAGGCATTATTAATTTTTGTTTCATGCCTTTAGAAACTAACTGTGTTTTTCTCAGACTTTTCAATTTTGAGGATATATTTCTCCCAAGGATTTTTTCTGTTCAAGATAATATTGAAAAAATTTTGTAGAATTTATATATATATATGTTCTTTAAAAGTTAGTATGGATTTCGGTCTGAGAGCACTAGTTATTTTTTCTAAAAATCTTAAATTAATAGTTTTAAAAAATTTGACATATTTTCCATAGCTGTAAAAATAATTATTAAAATTCAACAAGGAATTTTTAGTAGGGAATATTAGTTTGAAATGTTCAAATCCATACTAACTTTTGTTCTCAATAATCTTAAGAAACAGAAATCACTGAAAATAACTAAAAAACTTTAAAAATTGAGTATTTTACAAGAAAAATTTGTAATTTTTAAAATTAAGACCGGTAAAAAAATTTTTATTTGAAGAATAAATTTAATAATATAATCTAAAAAGAAAACACAAATTACTTTCAATATTACTGTCTTTAAAACGGGCACTGTGTAGCCTTAACATCACTACTCAAACTAGTAACATATTTAAAGCAATCCGTTATTTTTTCAAGAGCGTACCATGCCCAACCATAGATATAAAGATGAAAGAGAAAAAAAAAACGGAATTTAAAAATTGCTACAAAACACACACACACACACACACATATATATATATATATATACTAACCATTACCCGCCCGCTTCGCTGGGTATTTCATGACGTTTTATAAATATATACTGTTTATATATATATATATATATTATTATATATTTATATATTATATATATATATATATATACCTGTAACTCTCGACTCTTGATATAAAAAAAGAACAGGACTTCTAATTTGTATTTTCTAAAAATTTTAAAAATTGAAGTATAGAAGGATGTTTGTACCTTCGTACCCTATAACCAAGTGGATTTCCGCGTAACCAATTTTTGGTGGAACTCTACTCCATAAGCATGCAAGACAAATTTTAAGTCTAAGTCTAATAGAGTAAAAACGAAGTTTTTATTATCAATTCCTACCGTAATTCCGTTGAGAAACGTTTTCCAATATAACCGTTCTTAACGGATTTCAATTTAACAAATGGAAAATGCAAACCTATTACACTATTATAGACCTTGTATTTCGAAAAAAGGAAATTTTTTTGTGTCAATACACCCCAGTAATCCCATGCTCCCCCAGGAGTTGATTTCCTAAAATACATTCTTAGTAGATCCCTGTTCAACAAAAGAAACATGCTTAACCAATTTCAAGTATGTGGGTCTAACAATTCAAAAACGGGATTTTTTCCCCATAATTCCCCGTGACCTCTCGCAACCCTCCTTAGGGTTTATTTTCGTTTTAATGTTTCGTTTTAATGGAACTCTGTTCCATGAAAGGAACATGCCCACCAATTTTCAAGCAGGTAGGTATAATAGTTTAAAAAACCGAAATACTTATATCCATTACGCTCCTTAATCCCCCGAAATGAAACTTGTGGTTTAATTTTCGCGAAATCCATTTTGTAGCGGTTCTCTACTCTGCGAAAGGAATCTTTTACCAAATTTCAAGACTGTACGTCTAATAGTTTAAAAACCAATTTTCATATCTGTAGGTTGAATAGTTCCGGAGATATCGTGATTAGTCAGTCAGTCAGTGAGTCGCTTTTCTCCTTTATATATATAGATAGATAGATATACAAGGGGTGATCAAATGAAAAGGTACGAAACGACATAAAAATGAAACAGTTAAATATTTGCATATTCCGCCAAGGGAGAATGTAGCGAGACATCTCGGGATGCCATTGGAGACTCTGACTGGGATCGGATCATGCGTGGGTGCCCGCATGCGCAGGAGAGAGCAAAGGCTCTTATAAAAAGCGGCGTCCAAATGATGCGAGCACAGAATTACTCGAGCACAGAAAAAGCATTAACTCCGATGTGTACTGTGAGACACTCCGACGCCTACGCAGGTCCATCAAGAACAAAAGACCGGGGCTGCTCACGGAGGGTGTGGTTCTGCTCCATGATAACGCGCGTCCACACGTCTCCAGAGTCACACAAATGGAACTGGACAAGTTCCAATGGGAGACGTTGGACCATCCGTCCTACAGTCCGGACATGACACCCTGCGATTTCCATGTGTTTGGTCCACTGAAGAAACACCTGAAGGGAAAGCGCTTCAACTCGGACGACGTACTCAAGGACACTGTGAAGGACTGGGTCTCGTCACAGCCACAGGAATTCTGCGAACAAGGAATCCTGCGGCTTGTTCATCAGTGGGATCGTTATGCTCTGGCCTATGGTGTATATTTTGAATAAAGTCTATATTTGTACCCACCGTGTCATTTCGTACCTTTTCATTTGATCACCCCTTGTATAACCAAAATTTGCTGATCTTAATTTAGTAACAGCTTTAGAAATCATAATAGGTATCCTTTTTAGTCCATTGACTTTTTTGGTTTCTTCCATTTTTATTACACTATATATATATATTCATATATACACGTATATATATATATATATATATTAACATATACACGCATATATATATATATATATATATATATATAGATATAGATATAGATATATATATATATATCGTCTCCCTCCACTACTTCTCTCTACAAAAATAAAACTTCGGAAATTATATTTTTCTTCAAGTCCCAACTGAAGATATACTAAATTTTTCTTCAAAAAATTTAAAATCCCTTCCCTCTTCTTAGCCCGATGGACTTTATTTTTGATATCCAAGACAACAATCATAAACATGCTCATGAATTCACTGAAGAACTTCCTTTGTAAATCATGAGTCTTATTAAGATAATTTTATGAAAAAATTGATAGCAACATCAGATTTCAAAAGCGCACTACTGTTCTCCACACCGCTCCTCTGGGGAATTTAAGCATCGCAATCGTGTCACTAGAAAAGAAGATCAAAGCAGTAAAAATTCAAAATAAAAGAGCCGATCACAAAAATGCACCGATTTTATCTCCGCTTATAATCGGCGACACTAAAAATAACATTATGAGAGTACAAACGCAGACTATATACAATAAATATTCTGAAAACGTTGCACGTAGGAAATAAAAAAAGGAATCTTAGCTTGAAAATTAATTCAATGAATATAATAATTTAATTGAAGGCTGTGAAATTTGTGTCACATTTTCATGAGTATTGGAAACACTGGCGGAGCTGCTCCCTGTATCATCTTTGAGGGCCCTCTCTAAGGCCACCCCCGCGATTTTTTGCTTACACGTTTGGGTGCCCGCCCTCAAAGCTTGGGGCCCCGTATCATTGATATGCGGTAACTATGCCCCTGATTGGAAATAGCATTAATTTGTAAAACAAGAAATGGAATGCTGTTAAAAAAGGACTGACAAAAAAGTGCTCTAGTTAATAATTTTCTAAGAAAAATGACATTTTCTTTTTAAAGATTCAAATCGAAACTTTATTTCCATAATAAGCATCCTTCTATGACAATTTCAAATACAATTTGTTTCTAAGAGATATGAGCAGAAAGAAACTTATTAAAATTTCGCATATTTCTATCAAACAAAGAGAATTAGATCGATAAATAAATAAAGGTAACAAAGATAAATAAAACAAATATATTCCCTAAAATTCGAAAAAAAAATACTTTTTCTAAATTTCAAATAAAGATCTACCAAATTCTTCGTCGAAAAATTAAAACCCCCACCCATATTTCGTTTCCCTTCTTATTCTTATGGGCATTGTTTATGATACCTAAGACAATGTAGACGTATTTGTCAAGAGACAATTTGAACGTTTTTTTCCTAAAAATCCGGAGCCTTATAACGATGATTTTATAGAAAAGTGTAAATAAATTACATGATTTCTTAACTACAATACCAATTTCCACAAAAGGATAAATGTCATCCGAAACTAGGAAACAGTAAAATTCTACAATAGAATTACCTCAAAAATGTTGTACTCAAAGGCCTACCCTGAAATACAATAATTCATGTGACAAAATATCAAGTGCATTACACTCAATTATTTTCCATATGAATGGGAAAAACTCACATAATAATTATAACCAAATTAAGCAAATATATCCTATGTTTTCCGACAAATCTAGACTGATTAGCCTCATCATTTCTGCAGAAAAATGTATTTTTGAGTAGATTCCAGAACTATATATACTTAGAAGTGCAATGCACATTTGATACCTATCCACTAGCACGGCTTTCAAAAAAAAAATGTCTCCGCACCCAATTTTGTGCGGCAGTGACAGAACCTTATTCAAACGTTGAAACTATTTGTAGAAAACTCTTTCCTTTCTTTCCTCACCCCCCTACCCGTTTGCTGACATGTTTTTCCTCTCTTCGATCTGGTTCTTCAAAGAGCGCATGCGCTCTCATACCGACTACATCTGTCAATCATTTCTGAACCACACCCCGTTGCTATAGTAACGATAGGTTTCCAGAAAACAAAAGTTATCTTTATGACGTCATCCGAGTTGCAAACAACGCCATCTGTTGGATAAAGCAGATTTGTGAAATTTCGAAGACGCTCTTAAGAGATGAAGTAGAGTATTTGGTTCTACGTGCAAGAATTTTTTATGAAAATAATCTAATATTAATAAAGTAAGTTTATGGCCTTTTGGAAATATTATAGGATGTTTAGCATTTTCGCTTAATTCAGAATTAATTAATATATCTCCAACTCGCAAAATCTGATTTTCATCTAAAAAAGGGCTTAGAGATTTTAACTTACTTTGCGGTGGTATATTGTTACCCAATTTTAATGCCTTCAGTTCCGCGTTGAATTCCTGAGTTTGAGCCTGTCGTACTAAAACATCACGAGCATGATTTAGTTCTCTACTCGTTAAAAAGATATCTGCTACATTCTTTTTTTGCAACTTCTGCAGGAACCTAAGCAAAAAACTTAAAATTCTAATTAATTTCATATAGTTATTAGAAAGTTTATACAAGTCACCAAAAAAGTCAATCACTGTTGATTGGACAAAAGTGTTCATGATAGGCTTTAGTTCCTTCATATAAACAGGACCAGTGTTTGAACAGTCCCAATTATTTGTAATGTCAACATCACTACGAAGAAAACTGTCCCTTTTAGGATTCCAAGACAATCCTAATGCTTTCACTGATGTATGATCATCATTTCCCACTACATATTCTTGATCATCAGTTGATACTTTCGAAAGGAGGTGATGACTATTAGAACACCAATTGTATAGGTGCATTCCACCAGCATTCATCAATCCTATTAATTGTTGCTGAATCTCAATGGCTGTTTCCAAATCTGGTGCACCGCTGAGAACATCATCGACATAAAAATCATTTTTGACGATAGGGGATGCTAAAGGAAAATTTTGTTTTTCATCTTCTGACAACTGAAGAAGGGTTCGAGTGGTCAGGAATAGAGCACAGGTAGTACCATAAGTCACTGTTGTTAAACGATAAGGTTTCATAGGAGAATCAGCAGAAGTTTTCCAAATAATTCTTAACAAATCTTGTTGCGAAGGATGAATCTTCACTTGTCTATACATCTTTTTCACATCAGCTGAAAATGCAATTATGTGTTTACGAAATCTAAGAAGTGTACACCACAGATCATTTTGAACAGTTCCACCTTTCAGTAAAGTATCCCTCAACGATATGCCTTTCGAAGTTTTGGAGGACGTCTTAAATACTACTCGTAAATTTGTTGTGTTTTTGTCGAGTCTTAGTACAGTTTGATGAGGAATGTAGTAATGAGGATTTGTAAGAATATCTTCCTTAACTTCCTCTATATGACCTAGGTTTTTATATTCATCTAAAAACTCATTGTACAATTTTTTAATATCTGGGCTTTTATTTAATCGAATCAAAGTGCTATTAAGTCTTTTAACCGTGAGATCTTTAGATGAATCGAGTTGAACTTTGTCTTTTATTATCGGCATCTGGACGATATATCGATCATTACTATCCATAGTGTGCGTAGCATCAAAATGTTCCATGCAATATTTCAATTCATCATCGACAAGTGTTTTTTCTGGCAAAGCTTCAATTTCCCAGAACGATCTTAAAGTGTCCTCTAAGCGAGTGTCTTCAACAGATAAGTGACAACTAATTTTATTAGAACTACTTTGCACACTACCAGTAACTAAACATCCAAAATATGTGTTTGGGAGTAATATTTCTTTACTTATCATAATTTGATTTGGTTTTAAAATTTCAAAGAATGTCTGCACCGAGCAAAATATCAATTTTTGAAGGTTCGAAAAACTGAAGATCTGCTAATGTATATTAGGTCCTTATATATATATATAAGATCCTTAGGCAATTGTATATTAGTGATATCTACTTGCTAGATGGCGTTAAATTTGTAATTTTAGGAACTACTAAGAATTCAATATCCGTCACGAACTCGTTATTTTTGCTTGACAACACTGTATTAACTTTTTGACCAACAGTTACTGTAGCACCATTTAATCCTCCAACTAGAATATTAATTTTATTCCTCTTTAGTCCCAAAAAGTTTGCGCAATTATTCGTGATAAATGACGCTTGCGATGCCGAGTCTAATATTGCTTTACACTTTTTATATTCACCACAACCATCTCTAATATAAACAAATGCGTTACTAAGGAGAACATGAGTTTGTTTCGACTGGGTAACGAAATTCTGAATCGTTACCCCGCTGTTCGGAGTCATACTTTCCCCCATTGCGAAATGTGTCGTTGGGTGGGGGGAGAGAAACATCTATGAATGTAGAATGATTTACAAGAGACGATTGATTTCTCTTTTCCGTTGTGGGTTGTATATTATCTCGATGCAATAAGGAATGATGTTTGTGATTACAAAATGAGCATTTCGATTTTGATGAACAAATAATCAGCTTATGTGCTGGATTCAAACAATTCAGGCACAGGTTTTTAATTTACACAAATCAAAACGTTCAGATACTTCCATTTTTAAGAACGCTTGACATTTATACAAAGAATGATTTTCTTCACAAATTATACAATATTGAGAGGCAGATTTTATTAAAAAGTTTTTTGACTTGTAGGATGGAAAATTATTTCTTCCGTTACTATTTGTAGCGTTATTATGCGAGGCACATTATGCAAGTAGGCACATTATGCGAGTCAACGGTTAATTGAAACTGCCTATGAGTTTCTTTGTCTAATTTTGCACAAATTAGATGTATCAACAAAATATCAACTAAGTTATTACGTTCAAATTTTAATGCCTCTAAAGAGCGAATATTGCTTTGCAAGGTATCGATTTAATAGGCGAAGTTCGTCAGGGTTTTCTTTCAATAATGGTGTATAATTTATTATGTTTTGTATGTGACTATCGACTATGAGTTTAGTATTTTCGTAGCGAAGGGTTAGAGCTTTAAGCAAAGGATCATAAGTATCATTCGGTGACTGCACTTGCTTTGCAGCACCTTTAAGCGAAGCATTCAAATAAAACAATTTTTGAGAGTCCGATAGCTCGGGATTATTTTCAATTAAATTATGAAACTGATTTTTAAATAAACTCCAATTGCTAAATTGTCCATCGAACTGTGGTAGCGGAATTTCAGGAAGCCGAACATTATTAGCGTGCTCTAAACTATTATTATCTTTAAATTTATTAACTTCAGTACATTTATAAAGTAATAATTTTCCACTAACCTGGAAATCTTGAATGTCTTCATCTATTTTGTTTAGTATGGGTTAATATCCTTAAACTCATCATCATTGTCGATTTCGAAATAGGCTTGCTTGATGTCTTCAAACTTTTCTTTTATGTCATGTAACGAGTCCAACACTGTGCGAAGTTCAAATTCCGATAGGTTATCTAACGGTTTCGACGATAGTTTTGTTAATTGGGCAAGTATGTTGCCCCTTTTATGATTTAAAGTTTTAATCGAAGACATATCTAACTACTAGTTTTAGATGACTCAAATAGCTTCGGCGTTGCCAAAAAATGTGGCGAAAGAGGAAGAGAGGTGTACGAAACGAAAATTGAACAACGACAAAAAACTGCAATTTCAATCCAAGGTTTATTATGAGGGCGTTGACCCCGCTGTTTACGAAAAAAAGCGACCCTCTCTCCTACACAACAATTAGTAGACTGCCTCTAGGGAGGCTTTTACATTAACCCCTTTGGCATATTGGCGCTCCCAGCTAAGCCAAGCTCGCCAACAACTCTCTACTTATCCACTGCTCAGACTCAAGAAAAAAATTTCCTCGTGGTTTCTGAAAGGCAGATCTTCTGTGTGGAACTGTCTAATATTTATAAAGCTCTCAAAATTCCCCCATTCAAAAAATATATCAAGATCTTGCAAAAAAAATATTCTATTACAACCTTCCCAATATCAATAATACCAACTTCATCAATTTAGAAAATATACTCCCCCATTATACTCCCCTAGACAAGCAGAAAAGACTTAGGAGAATTCTCCTAGACTCCTATAATTCACTTCAATTTCATTGCTTTTCCATTCACCTTTTGGCGAATGGCATTTTAAACTTTCATTTTTCCTTTTTCTTACTTTTAATTTATTACTTATTTTTAATTTCAATGCTGCACCCTTTTGGGTACCCACCAGGCAAGCCGTTTTAATTTTTCCTATATTTTTAACTTAACTTCAGTATAGCTAATACAGAGGTTTCTCACTCATTCTCAACCGCCCAGTCACAGTTCACCGTCTCCATCCTATATTCAACTCAAAGGAAATCTTAGATTTTCACTTGACTCTTGCATAATCCACTGACTACCACTCCGGCCAATCAGATGACACCACCATCCCCACCAATCAGGAGGCCCCATCTCTCCAGCAATGTTTCTACCACTTCCCAGGCCACATACACCATTCAGATATGGGAGGGAGGATCGCATGGCGATCCATGTTCCAATTACAATTTATTCAATTCCAAAGTGTAAATAAAATATTTAAGGAAATATTTTTCCTACAAATTTTCATATTTCGTCCAAATGCCGCCTCGGACACGGGTCCGGTTTGACCGGTCCTGGAGCCACCCCTGATCCATAGTTTACGAGAAAAATACGAAAAATAAAGCAAGAAAAAAACACCGTATTGGCCCTCATAATTTTGAACCTCGGTCAAGTGATGAAGACGACAATTAGGCTGACACTCCACTCTCCATACTTTAACACCACGCTAATGTGAGGATTCTCATCTACGACATATTTAAAGTGCATCAGATTTCTCTACACGGCGGGTCTTCAGCGGCACCAGCCCTCAACAAGAAAGTCACGAATTCGTGACCATGACCATTCGGAAACCACGACCACAAACATATTAAATGGAAATGAGTTGAAATTTATATACAGTACTTAGAAACTAGGAAGGGGGACACGAGTTTAAGTATTATCTCAACTCATTTAATTATGAATCATTTCTGTAAAATCCAGCGTTATTCGCGCACTTTTAACACTTTTCAAAATAAGATCAAAACTTACGCGTGCATGTTATACGCCATAAATAAATGTTAGCCTCAAAGATAAAGAAAGGATAAACAGATTTCTGTAAACAGTCGGGCCCCGATTTAGTGAACCCCTATTTTACGAATTTCGCGATTTAATAGATTTTTCTCTTTCCCAGATTAAAATGAAGGGGGGAATATATTATTTAATGAATAATATAAACCCCAAATTAACGAATTATTTTAGCAGCTGGACATTTTTTTTATTGGTTTTTAATAGAAAAATTGGATTTTTTTTTCTCAAATGACATATCCCTTTTGTCCGGAATTGAAAAAGACTTTTCTTGTATAAGTAGTAAATTTTAACAGAGAAGAGTGAAGACCATTATTTGTCTTTAGATATGAAAATAAGTCATGAGTGTAACCTATCGCGTTAATCTTGAGTAGGACAGGAAATTCTTTTCTTATCTCAACCCATTCCACAACACAGGGGATATTTTAAGATTCTTACGGTTATGATACATTTGGTGACTGCCTGCCTATTTGTACAACTGAAGTTGAGGGAATTGTTGATTTGTTGTAGCCAATGAATAGCGATTCTCATGCAGAAATCGATAATTCCTATCAAAACTGTTACTTTTTCTAATATTTTACATTGTTTGGAAACTGAAAACATACCTCTCTCGTATGCATCAGGATGTAAATGATGCAGCGTTTTCATCACTACATAGAATCGAAAAAAATCTTTCGAGTCAGGAAGTAAAATATTTTCAAACATCTATACTGCTGTTTGTAAAAAATGCAACACCATGAAGGAATCATCAGAATGAAATTTGATGAAATAAATGAAATTCGATGCACTAACGACTTGTATTAGTGCAAATAAATGACGAAATTTTCAAAGCAAAGAGACAATATTAAGTGTCAGAAATCAGTATTTGATGTAGCTACAACGCGCTGCAATAAGTGCTGCTATACGACGTGGCATGGAGTTAAACAGATTTTGAATATCTGCTTGTGGAAGAGAATTCCATATTGCTTGTATGCGCAGCGAAAGTTTGTCTTTTGAAGCTGCAGGACGCGGATCAGGAACGAGCCCGGACCAACCAAATCCCACACGTGCTCACTAGACGAGATACCCGGCGAATAAGCAGGCCAAGGGAAAAGTTGCATAAGTTGGGCTGAACAGAATCCTCGAACAGTCTTTGCAATATGTGGGCGTGCATTATCCTGCTGAAAGATAGCTCCAGGGATGCCTTGAAGGAAGGGAACGACTGCGAGTTGTAGCACTTCATGGACGTACTTGTTGCTATTGAGATTACCCTCAATTCGTAGCAAATTGGATTGTCCATGATTCGAAATCACACCCCAAACCATAACTCTGGGTGTTAGGGCACTATGTCGTTCGATAACGCACTCTGGAAGTCAGCGGTCACCGGCATACCGGCTAACACGAATGCAGCCATCATGGCCCCACAAATTGAAGCGGGATTCATCTGAAAAGACAACTTGGTGCCAATAAGCGTGCCAGGCTCTGTGCTCACGAGCCCATTGTAGACGCAGGCGTTGATGGTTTGCCGTGAGGGGATCCTGTATAAAGGCACCCTTGCACGCAATCCACGGTGCAGCAAACGTCGACGAATTCACGAAGCCGACATTAGTACACCTATAGCAGTAGACCAACGTGTTGCCAACTGCCTGGAAGAAGTGGTATGGTCATTCACCGCCATGCGGAGCTGGTGTCGATCGTTGCGCGTTGAAGTCACCTTCCGTCGTCCACTGCCAGTTTTTCGAGTTGTTCGGTGCTTGTTGGTCCATTGCTTCCAAACTCGTATCCCTGTGGAACTGTTCCGCTGCACACGAGCTCCTATTGCGCGATAGGAAAATCCTCCTTCTTGAAGGCCCATAATCCTCCCCCGTTTATACTCCGTAAGTTGTTGGAACTTCTCCTTAATTCGTCGTGGAGGCATACTTCGCCACTAACAAATAATCATTAACTATTTTCAACGTCCCGCTACAGCCCTCTATTTATAAACTTTCAGGATCAGTTCAGAGGGCGCTGCGCATGCCACGCTTGCGCAGTGACTCTGAAACTTTATTGTTTTACGTAACATCCTATAACTGATATTTGCTGTGAAGTTCATTTAATTCTGATGATTCCTTCATGTTGTTGCATTTTTTACAAACAGCAGTGTATTAATCAGTTTATAAAACTGGTGGTCTACAAATTGTGTTCTATGGAACCATGGAGTTCCACGAAGCATACCTAGAGGTTTCCGTCACAATAAAAATTCTAAATGAAAACTATAAATGTGTATGCAAAATGGATTCCTGTTCTCTATGTTCGTATAGCCATGAGTTTCTAAAGCTCATCCCCCTCATTTAAGCTGAAAATTTTATTTATACATAATATAATAAATTTTATTTTATAATACTTTTAAAATTTTTATTGGATTATAATAAAAAAGAATTTGAAATGTTTTCTTTTCTTTATATATACCACCTACTAGATTGTGAATGTTCTAATGTCTGTTATTCCGCAGTGGCGTAACGGGAAATATTTGGGCCCCGCAAGTTCAGGTCCTGGGTCCCAAACCGGATCTGATATATATATGTAAGGATAATTAAATTAGATCTAAAATTAAACACTAACCACTTCTAAGTTGATTCGGGATGCGATCTCTTGCATTCTATAGAAGTATTCTATGTTAGTCTCTTTTGATGTTTTTTTCTGTTTTGGCTAGTTGTGTGTGTGAAGATGAATTTCCGCTGGATTTATTTGGATTCCAATTTCTCGTACTAAATTCAATTAAAATTCGGTGAAACTTCTTGGTATTGTATTTGACTTGATGAAGGTTGCAATGGGTCCACTTACTAATTTTGTTAAAAATATAAATTTCTTTTTTTCAGTTTTTTCAAAAGAATAGCAAATATTTTCAAACCGGTCCAAGAAATTTTGAATGGGCATTTCTAGGTTATACTTTTGGAAAAAAGTTTGGATATCTTCAAAACGCACTTCATTTTTGACGATGGTCATATGTTGAATTAATTTTTCTTCTTCTGTTTTTGTTGTGTTCACTTCTTCCGTCCATCTTTTCTTTTTTAATTTGATCTACTACCTTATTTTCCATCTTAAAATTTTGATTACTTGAATTTTCTTCAAGGGAATAAGACAATTTTATTTCTTCTATGGCTGTTGGAACGGCGCTTTCCTTTCGGGGACAGGAGCGGTGATTTTCTTGTGGAAGAGCGCTTTCTTTTTCTCCGGCAACCCTGCGTTCCGCTAAGAGAGACACGCATTACTTTCACTGTTTCATAATTTTCTCTACAGCCCTTTTCTATTATATTTATGGTTGACTTGGCATCCGTTTTCTTTTAAATGTTTTAATTTTTCGATGGCTTCACATTAAATTTAAAATTAATTTGCAGGCTGCAGGTTTTATCCTACCGGCTTATTGCTGTCGTGGTTTTTTTTTTAATGAATTTCAAGACATTATTTTTTAACCGTCTTTATTCCATGAGATCATTTTGTAATCTGTCTGTAAGAGAGAGAGACGGACACGCGCGTGTTAAAACTCAAGAGTCCGCGACCTCTTCAGAAGCCATATGTCTGTTCAAGTACATTCCTTATTGAAGAGGTATATTTGAAATACTAGGTAATAAAAATTAATGATCGGAGACGGCAAACTTCTTTTAAGGCAATGTGCTATCCATTCCCGAACTGGATAATAAATTTAATACTTGAAGATGTAAGGAGAAAATAAAAGTTAGAAGTGGTTAGTGCTTACTTTTAGATCTAATTTAATTATCCTTACATTTATATATTTCTATACTGCTAGAGAAAGTCTGCGTTTACCTACTACTACTTACATAAGCAACAAAAAAAAAATTTTTAGAACAGAATTTGAAATTTTTTAAAAATTTTACTTTATTTAGTTTATTCTAAGTATTGAGAACAACAAAAGTAAACTCGGTTTGCTTTCATAGCTTTTAAAATAAAGACAGGTTTGTAGCGATAACAACAAAAATCAAGTAGAAAATTCTGCCTTCATAGTTTTAGTAGTAACTATAAAAATTATTTAAAAAGGATAATAAGCTATTTAATAGCTGGTTGGATAACCCCATCTTTTGAAAACATCCTGAAGTCGTTTCGGCATTGAATTAACAAGTCTAGAAGTTTCGTCATGGGTCATCTTCTCTCATTCATCCTTAAGAACACTCTTCAATGTATCTTTGCTAGATATATTGTGCTTACGAATCCTATGCTCCAGAAAATCCCATAGGTGTTCTATAGGATTCAGGCCAGGTTACTGCGGAGGCGAGTGCAGTTGATTTGGGACATTATACAGGAACAAAAGCTTCACAATCTCAATGGCATGCTTAGGATCGTTGCTCTGTTTTAAACGAAACGACAATCCTAGGCCGAATTTGGTGGCATTTTCCTTTAAATTGTTTTCAACACATCGAGATAATCCTATTTGTTCATAATTGATTCGATATATTCCAACTTTCCAACACCATTACTCGCCATACGCCCGACACCATAACACCACCGTGTTTTACCTTGGGTTCTAAATGCACTTTTTGAAGCGCTGTGCAAAGTTTTCTCCATATACCAATTTACGACCCTTTATGCCAAAAATACAAAATTTGCCCTCCATCGGAGAATATCATAGTCCTCCAAAACTCCAGAGGCTTATGAATATGTTTTTTTGCAAAAGTTATCCGTTTCAGCCTGGTGGTCATTGAAATATGACTTTCTGCAAGACAGTCGACTACGGTATCCGGCCTTTTTCGAGATTTTTCTTGCAGTATCCGCACAAATGTTTTTCTTAAACTTCTCGGGAATGTCTCTTTCTATTTGAGTTGCATTTAAAAAAGTGGATTTTTTTTTTCACCAAGGATATCATACTTGATTTTTTTCTGATTGTGAGTTTAGATGGACGCTAAATGAAAATGAAATACATGGGGTGGGGTGGGGACTAAAGACGGCGATTTGTTGCTTCGTGAAAAGTAAATCATATCTTTTTCCCCTCCCTACAGCTAATGTAAGGTATACTGTAATAATAACAGTGAATGTTTTATATCTTCCAAGTAATTTATCCGATTCTCAGTCTAAATTTTGTTTTATCTCTGTCAGTAACTTAGGTTTAAAAAGAAAACCCGCTGAAGAAAAGTATCTCTATCTCGTCACGGGGATTACAGCAAATAAAAAAATGTTTTTTGGTTTGGTTATTGGATCAAAGATATCTAATTAGTGAGTGACTTTAGATCGCCAATTGAAAAATCGCTTAAAAATTCGATTTTAAAAAATGCAAAGAGAATTTTGAGAAAATCTACGTTAATGGCGTCAGTCAGGCTTTGGACTCCCCGCAGTGCGGGGGTGTACGTTACGCCACTGCTATCCCGGGTTCCACGTAATAATTTTACATTCGTTAGTGCAATGTTTAGTACAATTGAATAGTTTTCTAATGAAAAATGCACCTTTCTACATTGGTGGAAAAACACCTATAAAGAAGAACAACTTATCGATATATCACCAGATTCTCCGATGTTTAAAATCTAAATTTAAGCAAAAACAGCTCCTACATTTTAGGCTGAAAATTCATACAAAGTACACCGAAGTTTTGACATAGATATAAACATTTTAATGCCATTGAGAACAATGAATTTAAATGAAAAGTATTTCTCAGCGGGAATGGCAACATGAACAAAACATAAAAAGAAATCAAACACGAAATATAAAATGCAACTGCAGATAATTTCAATAGGCCTAGACTTCAACAGTTGGTGTAAATAATGCCTAATCCTAGTTACTAAACATAATGCATGGGTAGGTGACACTTGGATCACAAATTAATATTATTAATGTGTGTTAATTACATTAATATTATGTTAAAATTTTAATAAAAGATACAGTGTTTTTTTTTAATTCTCTTTACATAAAGTATCTATAACATGTTGATCTACTTTAAGTATTATTTAAATATATGTTTTTCTAAGGGATAGGGTTCCCCGAAGACACATTACAGTTCTAAGGGTTCCGTGAGTCGAAAAAGTCTGAAAATCACTGGTATATAAATGTCCAATTAACTGGTGCGTAATAATTCAGTAATATTTTTAGCTGTTGAGTAAAAATTGTAATTTCCTGACCATGGATACTTTTCGTGTAGTGGCTAAAAGAATTACCAAAAGGTAAGTGTAAAAAGTTTTTTCTTTTGTTTGGAGCCCGATGAATAACCCCGAATTAATGAACAAAATATTCGGTCTCGATAAATCGGGGTTCGATTGTATGTATATAAATACTGTTTATTCAAAAGAAATAATACACCTTCAGTGACGTCTTAAAATTTCTTGAGACCCTGGGCCCCTATACAAAAGTAGGCTTTAGCTTCAACTTTTTTTTAAGTAGAAAGCATTTAGCATATATGTATACAAAGGGCAACACGTCACAAATAAAAGTGCGTGACTCATAAACCTTTTCGAACAGACTGCAGCCTTTCGCTTAAATGATGGTGTAGGTAGTAGGCCTAGGTCTAGACAAGGACGACGGGACATGATATAGTAATGTAGTCTTGCCACTTTTGCCTGTTGGCACATATTTCGAAATTCCCGTTTTTTGGAAAATATTGTTGCGAATTTTGTGTAAATAATTTGTATTTGGATGTGTAATGCATTTATATTACTCTATGTTATATTTATTTTATTTAAAAATTGTAATATTCGCAAGCAACGCCGTCCCTTACTTTATAATGGCGATTCAATGGGAACTTGGAGCCAAGTGGACATCATTTTTGACGAGTTCGGGACCGTATGGATTCTTCTAGAAATTAGTGGAGAAATCCACTATTTTCACGATCTATGACGCAAGCGGATCTTTCTCGAAGTATCTGCGAGGACTAAAAATACGGAGACGGTCGACGGAACTTAGTCAGTCTTGTTTCGACCAGCAATTAGAGAGTATTGTTTTGACTAGCAGTTAGTAGTCTTGCCTTGACTGTGAAAACTAGCAATTAGCTCGGCTGTTGAGTAGGACGAGCGGTGCTTGTGAATAATCTAGCCTACTTGTATTTTAGACACTGATATTGTTTCTGAGAACTGTAGAAGGTGGGGAGTCCTTCTGTAATATATATTCTGCACATTTTGCTCTTAAATCCTGTGTTTCAAGGATTGGGTTTTCGACAATTAATTCTCATTGCTCTTAAAAAACTGTCTTGTTCTTTGCGACTGATTTGCATAAAATCCTCGAGCCCCGATCAACGTAATATATATATATATGTCAGGTTTGAAAAGATTAGCTTTAAAATTAAGGAAGTAAGAAATAAAAATAGAGCGAACTCTTTATCATCGCGTAAGGATTTGTAGGTAAATAAGCCTATTTAAAGGTGGAGCGAGCGCTGACGAAGGCGAACGCGTACTGGAGAGAAGTAGCTGGTGGACTCCTTGCCGGATTACCGTCAGTTGCTCTATGGTGTTGCGCGCCTAAGGGACGCCATGTTGGATATTAGATTATTATATAGAAGAATAAAAGAAGTAGTTGTTATAGATGATGCCTCATCATTTAAACCCCAGGCCTGGGGCCTGTCATATATATATAACATTTGACGATTAAAATTATTCAAATGATTTTATAAGGCCGAGGCGATGGTACAAAAACTCAGTTGACCCGTCTCTTAAGACGGGGCTGGGCAACTTATTTGGCTCGCGGGCCACATTCCAGGAGCGGAACATACCGGAGCACCGCACCTTTTCAAAATGGTTGCATTCATTCTAAAAAATAATAAACATAAGTTAAATCAAACTGTGGCAGTTTTATTCAATTTATTGTGCTAATTTCATATTGTTCATAGCAGCAAGCACATTTAATTTTGGAATCAAAGAGTAATTAGACAAATGTACCCATCATACTTTTCTACAATTTTTTTTTTTTTTTAAAATCATGAGTGAGATTGCTTGTTTAAATTCTCATCACAGCCTGCAAGTTTATGTCAGCCAGCTTGCATCTATATTTACCCTTGTTGATCTTCATGCAAGAAAAACTTTTGTCACAAATATAAAAAGAAATTTCCCCGCAAATTTCTTTTTTTTTTTATGGAAATCTTTCAGCTGACAAAGATTTGCATTTTAAAAGTCAGTGTCATAGCATTAAGCATTTTCTTCACATTGTGATCCGACTTCAAGTAAATAAGATCAATATCAGCAGTTATAACACACCAAATTGAATTCATACATAAGCTCAATTTTCTTAAAATCTTCTTGTGACCTCTAAACTCTGCAAATCTCTTATTATAAACATATTACACTTTCAGATCCTTTGTTTTTATAATAGTGAAAAATGAATCTGATTGCGCATGGGAAAGAAATCTCGTTTCAAGTGGTTCTGAATGTCTTGGTGGGATGTTGATTTCCCACCCCTGCCTTAAGTCGTCCCTGTTTATCAATATGTTTTAACTTGAGTTAAATACCAGTAGAATGTGCATTACATGTTTGCTATAAAAACACCCATTTTACATTATGCAGATATAGCATCCACAATAAGTTTATATTACTTTACTGTTGATATAGATAGCTTTTTCCACTATAACTTCATATTAGATAACCTGAAAATCTTATTTCTACATTTGCTTCTGCTGAAATAGACATGTCAAGATTGTGTGTGTGATAGGTCGATAATGGGACTCTTAAGTGTAAAAGTATTTTTTGCAATTTTTATCAGTATCTGATCTTACTGGAAAAGGCATTCCTAACTCAACAATGGAGACCCTGAACACACAAATTAGGAATCAACTCACAGTACATGGTGGGTCAGGAATATGATGGAGGTGCTGCTATGATTGGACAATTATAGGGAGCTCAGCAACACAAGAGCATAAGCACCTTAAAAATCATGTCTAAATCCACCAATGCCCATTT
Organism: Trichonephila clavata; assembly: GCA_019973975.1. NCBI lineage: Eukaryota > Metazoa > Arthropoda > Arachnida > Araneae > Nephilidae > Trichonephila > Trichonephila clavata. Next base: position 21,409 of record BMAO01020537.1, read on the forward strand.
GAGACATATAGAATTGCAGGTATTCAAATGATCATCTAAGTCGGATAAATGTTGCAGAGCACCAGGTATTACTCTACACAGCTCATAGGTTTAATAAAAAATTTGGAGCTAATTGTGTTCGTAACAAAGAAAAAATTTTGTTCATCTAAGTTCAGATGAGTGAAAAGATTTCACTCATCTGAACTTAGATATTATAATTCAGTCAAGAAAGTTTGCCTCCCCCCTCCCTGCTTCATGAGCCTTTTCTTAATATAAAATCCAAAACCTTTGCTATGAAGAAGAAACTTTCAGTGAAAATTTAATAATGAATGATATTCTATCTGATTAATTTATCAACCAAAGGAATGTAAATGAAAAAAAATTTAATGAAAAGCTATTCCCCCCCCCCATTTTTTTTCTTTTTAAGAAAAAGAAAGATTACATGTATGCTAGCTTTATTAAAATAAAATTTTGAAGAAATTGTTGAATAATTTTATTGTAAGCATGTTAAATGGAAATATGTTCAGTTTTTAGTTATTTCCATTTAGAAAAAAGTAATCTATATTGATAAATTTCTCAAGCTACTGTGAAATCTTGTTTTTATACTCATCTAAATACAGTTGAACTTTATTAATTCGGTCCAACTGGTATGTTACTTTGCCCAAAAGAACTACATATTTAGAAATGAAACAGCAAATTGATAATTATTACACAAGAGGGAATTTAAAGCAATACATTACTTACATGATACACATCAGTTTAAAAAGAATAACTGAAATTGGATAATTATGCATTTATTAATTACAAGCTTTTAAAAATTCAGTTTAATGAAGGTTTATCGTAACTGGAAAAAAAATCGGTACTGCAATTCTACACATTCATTATAAAGCATTCTTTTCAACACTATATTTTAAAATTCATTAATATGTATAGTTGTTTCATTGTTTTAAAAACAGAAAAAAAATTAAAAATGTAAATATAACTTTTTAAAAAATTTTTTAAGAAAAAGTTACAGCGGTTAAAATGAAAAATCACAAAAAAGTACAAGAAAATGAGATTTAAAATTTTTTTTATTTCAGAGATAATTTTACATCAACATTATAGCAAGCAATAGTGAAGCACTTGGAAGTTTTTCAATAAATGCAGCAGTATTTTCAGCACAATTGCAAAGAAAAACCTTTACTGCAAAATATCGACTGAATTTTGAGAGGATAATAAAATTTATTATATTTAATTTATTTCAATATCTGCTCAACTCTGAAGTTAACACAAAGTTTATGCACAACTTCCAGACTGTTTTAAGAATAAAAACAGTTTTTCATAACAACATTATCATGTACAATTTAACAGATTTTTGTGTTAACATATTACAATTTTGAGCACTTTTGAATTCATAAAATCTTTTAAAAATTCAAATAACATTAAGGCACAGACTTCAAATAATTTTTAATAATTAGCTTATAATTTTCTTATTTCATATTTTGCTGAAATTTAATTGTGTGCGCTATAGTTAATAATAAAATGCAAAAACAATAATTCGCTTTTAAAATGTAAAATTTTTTGCCAATAATGAACTATTTATTGAATATCTACATAATAAATTGTGCTTTTATCTCATATGACAGATACATTTTACACACAAACACAGCCTCATGTATATACAGAAGTTACAGTTTATATATGGAAGGCAACAGAAGTAATTTCACACACATTTCAAACCACATATATAATTAAGAACACACACATTTGACTATAAACACTTTCTACAATGAAAAACCTGGCACATAGTATACACACGTGGTATAAATATACCATTAAAAAAATCTCCACTCACTCTAATCCTAAAATGAAAACAGGCAAGGCATGCTTTTCATTAGAATAAAATAATTCACTGATGAAAGTCATACCCAGACATTCCTTGTTCAGTGTCTGAAGACAACAGTATAGTTGTGGTAACCACAGCATATAAAAATTAAGATTTTAAATTATATTCTTATACTATCACAAGCAGCACTTTATTACACACATATATATATATTGGCATTATAGTTTCACTTCAAAGTACTGAATCCTTTGGTTTACTTTAGACATGGATGACATTGAAAAACTTGAAATACGCGAATGAGCAAATTTAAAACTGTCGATGAGACGTAGAACTACTGGCACATATTCTCCACTGGATCGATTCTTTTTTAATTACATACAAAAATTTTAATTAAAATAAGTTAATAAAATTATTGTTAACTCTCCTTTAAGCATAATTTTGATTCCATGCATAGTAAAATATTAAAAGTTATTTCCCTGATAATGATCCTTTAAATGTGTAACTTTTATGTGAAATCATTTTTGACAGTTGGGAGGGAGGAGGGATTGTTAAGATAATCTGAGCCATAGTGTGTTAGTCCATTTTGTGCTTTTAAACACAGAACATAATTATAAATGTACATGAAAAATAAATTCTTCTGAAATGAATATTTTATAGGACTAACAAATAATATTATGAAATATCATTTTTCACTGTGCAATAAAAGAAAAAAAATCAGCATTTTAAAATCAAAGCTAATTTTAAGAAATAAAATGAAATCAAAATGAGAACTAAAAGAAAATTCTGATAAAAAATTTAAAAAGATTTACAAATTACAATAAATTAGAAGTTTGTTACAAATTAAAGAGCTTAGTTTACTTAATAATACAAGATTACTTTTAAAAAGTTGATCAATTCACATTTAAGAGTATTATAACTGGTGGTACTTTAGGTAGCAAATTTCTTCAAATCAATAAACAATATACATTTTTACAAATCCTTATTAATATAAACATCGTTGAGAAGTAAAACCTAATTAAATTACTAGCATCAACTTTAGCAAAACCATTTAAGAGAAAATTAATAACAGTATTACTCTTCTTTTCCATTCAGCTAAATAACGATTTAATATATAAATATATGGAGTATTTATAAAAAATTATGCGAAAATTTTTTAAAGAAAAATTTTATGTGTGTGAATAGAAAAATTTGCAGACATTTTTCATCTAGTATGTGTCCCATTTTTAATTTATCAAGAAGAATGGCTTTATTCAGAAATCACATCGAAAGCAATTTGTACAACATTTTAACAATACATTACAAAGTACCTGTTCTTTATGTTCCTACATCTGCAAAATTCAACAATTGTACATATAAGTCACAATTTCACAAATAAATGTGATTTTATAATTACATAAGAATTTATATGTAATTCGTTTTAACAGTGATAAACTATTTATTTAAGCAAATTCTCACAAAGAGAATAGTGTGCCTCAGAATCTTTTGGTGAACACATATTTAAAAATTCTATGTGGCAGGACCACACAGAATTTTTGCGGTGAGAAATTGTCTACCCAACTTCTTGACTTCTAGAATAAAAAATGAAAAAATAATTTAAATTTTAGTACAAAGAAAAACATTATTAATTAAAACTCACTATATTAAAAAGATAATCTATTTCTTTCATAGCAATTAAATTTTGGACAACATAATTTGTACATGAATATTTATTTCGCATACTGAAAATTTTTCATTTTTTTCAACTAAAAGAAGAGATTTATAACAAAATTTCAACAGTTTGATTTTAAACTTAAGAACACATTAATATTTAATAAATTCCTTTTTTAAGGTTGTCAAGTTTTAAATGATGCTTATTTAAAACAATTTAAACAACCTTATTCAGTCATGAGTATTTTAAGTATTCAATAAAAAATCTAAGAAGTCACGATAAAATACAAATTAACCTTTTGAAGACGGCGGGTTTTGAGAGAAAAAGTTGCTTAAGGACGGCACTTTCAGCTGTGTTGGCTACCCCCTTTTTGGTCATTGACAGATGCTACCATATAACGGCGGACAAAAGAAGTAAAAATAGTAATTGGCCTCCCGCTGATCAATGGCGATTTTCACTGCTTAGAAAGTCCCTAAATACAAAGATTCTCCCTTTCTTAGGGAAACAGGTTTTCTTGAAAAATCCAATGTTAAAATTAGTGATGATTTCAGATCAAGAAATTTCGGGAAATTTATTTATTTTTAAAAAAGAAATTTCCTAACAATTTAAAATATATTCCATCTGGATTTCTTTTTCAGTATTATTAAGAGCATTGAGAGAAATAGCGTAAAACAAAGATAACAATAAGAATCATTGCATAAAAAAAATTAAACGTTTATTTCATTGTAGACAAAGGTGCAATAAACTAAACCAAATTTAATTGATTTTACTCAAGTAAAATGTATTTATATTTTGATAAAATATAAATATCATTTACTGATATTTCAGTAAATTCATAAAAATAGAGGAAATGTTATAAATTTATTTTTCATTACTTTAAATGCATGAATTTGATACACATAAACTTAATTTATGCTGGTGTTAAAACTTAAAATAATCAAAGTAGAAATAAGAAATAAATAATAATATTCCTTATAAATTACAGGTAATTCTAATCAATAACATAAAAGAAAAAGCAAAGTGTGAGCTTATCACTTTATGTCATAACGCAAAATTCAGATTTTCGATAATGAACTATTCTAAACTAGTTTATTACTCTGAAGATTTTAAAAGTTTTTAATAAAAATATCTGTTTTGAGAATTGTGCATAACTCTTTAATCAAGAAGATTAATACGTTACTTATGTGTAGTTTTAAAAACTTGATAAGATTTCGCAACTTGTGTATACCAAAAGACAGATCGCTATAAATCAGCAATGATTTTTTGGGAACTGCATTGTTACTCAATTTATAATTGTTTTTCTCTTTCCGAAATGCTAGCAAAATGCATAATACTCTTAAGAAATTTCTTATATAATTTCCGTAAAGAAATGCTAGATTTGAAGCATAATTGTCATTTTTTATTCCTTCTGTAATTCATTCTATTTTGATACATAAGAATTCATAACACTTATTGAATCCTAAGTTTAAATCTGAATTTCATTAACAAACTTTGTTCAAAAATTAAATTTTCATTTTCCTTTTATGCAATTCTTCCTATGCATGCTGTAAATTATGATAAATCATTTAATGAGTGAGTGAGTAAATGAATATTAATGTCACATTGTTCAGCTACTTGAGGGCTTTTGGTGACGAACCTCGTAATTTTGAACCGTGGTCAAGTGATGAAGACGACACCTGAGTTAGCACTCCCTCTCTTAACTACCACACCAACGGGAGGACGTTTGAGCTCTCGACAGATTTAAAGTGCACCACTCCCCTACAATCTAGACCACTAGGCTACCGTGACTACAAAAATCATTTATTGTGTGTGGCAAATAAATGTAATAAATAACATAATCACCAAATTTTTTTTTTATTAAAAAAATGGTCGTGATTAGGGGTTTTATCATGTTGTAGAGCTGATACGCATTAAATCAAAACTCTTACAATGCCATGGTGTGGAAATTAGAAGTGGGGGTTCTAGCTCGGTTATCGGTCTTGTTACTGGATCGTCATTTAAATTACGAGGTCCGTCTTATTACTTTGCCCCTTATGTTACTTGTAAATGAAATATTAATAATTTATAAATTTACCTATGTGTCCCTTATAATAAATTACTTATATACACAAGAAATTTAAAATTATATTTTTCCAACAATAATAAAATATTTTCATTAGTAAAAGAGAGGAAATGCTTTGAATTTTTAGAATACTTGATAGTAAAACCGCAAACACAAACTGATAAAAAAGACAAAATATTATGACTACAAACATTTTTAAGTTGCCTAGAAGCTTCATGCATTTTAAACTTGTTTATATAAAAATAATATATTATTCTTATGTGTACGTTATTGTTTCTTTAGCTAGTAATGACAGCATACAGGGGCTTCTTATTTTTTTTTCACCTTTCGTACAAAAAAATTATATCCTTAGCCTTCGGATTATCCTTACTTTTTATTCAAAATTTCAAAATAATTGCATAATATTGCTTAAGTTATAAGATTACTGCTCTGATTTTTGTGCGATAATGGACTGATTTTTGTATGTGATTTTGTGCTTAAGATAGAGCCAACACATTCCTACGAAGTCAACTCTTTTGATCAACATTCAAAATAATTGCAAATATCTTTTCTTCTCAAAGCACAGACTCCTCAGTCGGGTTACAGATTGTAACAATTTTTCTTTTACTTTCTTTGACTTTCTTCAAAAAGAAGGAAGTCTTTATTTTCAAATATATCGCTTTTTTACTCCCTCCCCATGCTTTGTTTGGACAGTCCCCTACTGTGTCTTTTTCACCTTATCTCTCAAAATCTAACACAATATCAGTTCTCGAAACTGTTAGTTTCATTCTTTTGATAACGCACGTAAAGTAGAAGTGGGCCTTCTTTTAAGTTGTTCGCATAGTTTCTCTATTTATCCTATGTCCAACAATTTAATAGAAAAGGAAATGCATTTTCTAATGCTTTATTTCGACAAGAAGAAGAATAAAGGAAGAATAGTTTTCAGGGTACTTGAAAGCAATCTGGAAGATTTACAAGAAGTCAGATGTGAATTTCTAAGTTTTATTGCACCAAAAAGGCATATGGTAATCAATAACGACCAAAACCTGAAGGAATCAACAATAATCAAGAGGGAGAAGCATTATTTGTCCATATAAAAGCTTTTAAAACTTGCTTTTCGTGCTCATTTACAAGAGCCACGTGACTGTATTCAGAGTTTCAAACGTTCAATAGCCTGAGAGCACACCCCAACACTCCTTTCTTATTATGTATGATACTACAAAGAGTGACTGACTAATAAATAAACGGGGGAAAAAAGAAAACAAACAGGTTTTTTTTTACTTCATTATAACTATCTTTTAGACTACGTTCTGATTATATTTATTTTTAAGATGGATTTTAGAGCATTTTGCAAAATTTTTCGTATTATTATTATAAAGAAAACTTACTTTATTTTTTTTTAAAAAAACTTATTTTAAGTTCTAAAAATCACGAAATCCAACACTATAGAACTTTCAAAGTATAATATATAACAAAATCAAAAATTTCATTCTTGCTTCTATGGTTTTTGTATAAATCGGGACGTTTTTCTTATGCTGAAGAACTCGTAATATTCGTTTTCAACAAATTTGAAAGAAAAAAATATCGGAATTGATAGTTCTTGTTTCAAAGGGACACAACTTTTATACATCAACTGTCATAATAAAAAATCTCGAAGTTAGTATCTTGCATTTTATAAAAAAATTCGAAATACTGAAATGAATAGTTTTAAAAACCTATAACAAATATTTCTATAATTCTTTTGTTGCAAATATATTTTCTTTTTTCGTTTTTTGTTGTTTATACACGATTAAAAAATAGGTTTGGGGGGGGGGATATTTCGATATAAAATTTTAAAGAATTGAAAAATGGTCATGTAAGCATTCAGTTTTTTTGCATTTTTAAAGTTTAAATTCTTCAATTTTAAGTTTCAACTATTATATATCAACCGTTACAATAAGTAAAATTTGAAAGGTATTTCTTGTATTTCACAAATGTATTCGCAAAACTAAAATGTATAATTTTAAAAGTTTATTGCAAAAATCTGTAAGACTCATCTATTTTCACGAAATAAATAATACGAATTAAATATTGTAGAACAAATTACCTTTTGAAAACTTTTTTGAGAATCTCGATTAGTCCTAATAAATTGAGTATCTATTCAAGCAGTCATAGTATATTATATTTTCCAAGCCTTATTTTATTCAAATATTTTTTAGTTTGCGTTCCCTTTTCGAGTTTTTTGTTATTTGAACAGGAATAAAAAAAGATTTGACAATGATTTAATTCTTCAAAGAAAGAATGCAAATAATTTTCATACAAGAATTAGTTGTGTATGCCGTTTCAAAACATAAATTTATTAGTTTTTAATAATCTAAAAAAAAGATAAATAATTAAATAAATTATTTATTAAGAAATTATTTTTCTGCTCAATTTTGCAAAAAGAAATTGGAATTGTGCAATATATATGATAAGAAAAACATCAATATAATAATTGCAACACCTTCTTCCTGCGTAAGATTAAATCTGCTAGTGAGGGATAGTCATAAGAGGGAAAAAGAGGGAATTCTAGACTAGTGGGAAAGAGAGGGAACTATCCTCCCCCCTATCTGAATACAAAAGAGACAGGTCAAGTGATTGACGTTCCTGGATTTTTATAGACCCTACGGTGATCCGAACGCTGTTAAAGGGGGGAAAGAAGAACTTGGTCGCTACTCCGACCAGCGCCGTCCTTTAAAGGGCTGTTCTTTTTGGTGGCACTATCGACCAGCCGTCCTCTAAAGGTTAATATAATGCGTAACTTTTCACAAATAATTGAACATGTTTCTTTAAATTTAAAATTTAATTATTTCTTAATGAATGCTTTGTAAAAAAAAAGTAACCAATGCAAAATGTGTTCAAAATAAAACATTTGTTCTTGTTTTGAAGGAGTAAAATTTTCAGCATTAAAAATAAATAATTAACATCTTTAAGATATGCAAGCTTCCAAATTTTAAGCACGTGATGGTTAAATCAACAAAAAGGGAAAAGTTAAGACTTGATTAATAAAATATTGCACATCAAAGTATCCAACCTATTTTTGCATTAAAGAAAATATATATAAAGACTAGCTGACCTGGCCCGGCGTTGCACGGGCTTTTACCGAGGGAATAACTTAATCCCCATGTTAAGTTCCTCCTTTATTTCTGACGCCAGCACTTCTGTGTGGGTGTGACATGTACGATGTGAGTGCATGGCCCGTGAGTGTGTATCATGGCTTTCTCGTTTAACATTTTCCATTCTCTTGACAAAATCAGCACTTCCAACATTAATTTTCGAAATTACTTTGACTTCTTTGTTTCTTTCCTCTCCGCTTACCCCGGTGTTGCACGGGCTTTTACCGAGTGAATAACTTCATCCCCATGGGAATTTCCTGTTTCCCTTAGGATGATAACACTTATGTGTGTGTGTGCGCGCGATGTGAGTGATTTCTTTAACTATATCATAAAAACTCCCTTTTTCGAAATTTGTTCTTAAGTTGGTGTGGTGTGGTAATTAGGAGAGATGGGTGAAAGCTCAGGTGTCGTCCTCATCACTTGACCGTGGCTTAAAAATCCGTCGCAAAAAACTCTCGAGTAGGTAAACAGAGCGAATTTATAAATCACTCACCCACTTTCCAATTCTTTCGTTGCAGTTTTTTAGTCCTCGGAAACGAAAATGTAGCCTTTTTAAAAATAGTTGCATGTTGAAAAAAGACAGAAAAGTAGAAATTTTTAAAATTACAAAATTTCACTACTATTTTAAATCTTGAAGTAAAATTGCGAGGATTTTTTGAAATGTTCGACACATGGAAATAAAGTTTCATGCAATTATCTTTTTTAAAGAAGAAATCATTAAACGATTGATTTAAGTATTTTGAGTGTTTTATTAAAATTTGTTCAAAAAAGTTTTTGGCTTTTTATTTTTTAAATCACTGATTTGATACAGATAAATATTTTAAATGAATCTCAGAAATGTATTGAATACATTCTTTCATCTTAATCTGATATCAATAATGATTTAATTTTGAAAATTATATAAAGAGAAAATGATGAAAATTGAAGTAAAAATAACCTTTTCACTAGCATTTTTTTTACTCGCCAAATTTGCTGATTTTTGCATGTTTAAGTCAGAACTTTTTGGTGTAACCCTTGAGTTAGTTGTGAAGTTTCAGGTGAAACAGTTGAAAGCTATTTGGCGCTAAACCATTTTTCGGCGCCAAGGCTTAGCAAACTGTAAAATCGAGAATTTTTTATTAAAGTTTTTATTTTTTAGGGCTTAATTTTTAAGTTAATGCTTTCAAACTTCACACATTAATTTCAAAAACGAAGGACTTTTAAATAAAAAATGTACAAAAATACTGTTTAGATTATTTCTTGCAATAACGTTATTTTACGAAAATCAAAAAAAAAATTTAAAATCCGTAATTTTTAAGCAATTTTTTCAATCTTCACACATAAATTTGATAACACTATTCTACAAACACAACAAAGGTTTCGTATGATAATCTTAATAAATAACGAAGTTATTCAATGTTAAGTTAAAAATTTCGACAATTTTTCAAAAAATCATAAAAAAAAAGTTTTGGGCATTTTATTTTTTAAATGACTGGTTCTAAAAGAAAAAGGCTTGAAGCTATTTAGTGTAGAATATCGTTTTCATAACACGAAAATAAATTCATACGCAACGATTTCGAAATAATTTTCATAAAAACGCATCAATTTTAACTATTTTTTTAAAAATCTTAAAAAATAGAAAATATTATTATTTATCAAAAAAAATTATACTGTATCGTGGCGAAAGAAATGATCTTTCCGATTCTGTAATTATTTTTTGTCTGATTTAAAAAACAAAAATCAGATGGCTGTTTAAATAACGTCGAGAATACCGAAAAATTTCACCCTCTGTTCATTCACGACGCTAGGCGGGAAAAATAACGTGCAAGGTTAAGACAATTAAGCGTTTTAAGGTTTTTAATTAATATCGTTTTAACTAATTACAATATCGGAATGAAAAATAGTTTACGTCCTATTTTCAGACCTGCTGAATATACGCACAAAATTTCATAAGAATCAGCCACACCGTTTCGGAGGAGTTTGGTTACATATACTGTGACACGAGAATTTTATATATTAGATGAAATATAAATGTAAATATGTTTCAGAAAAAAAATAATTTTTTATAAGATATATGTTGAAATCATAAGGTCACTAACAAAATGTTTAAGGCCAAAAAAGTGGTGTCAAAATAATAACACTTTACATCTATATACATGATAATTCCAGGCCTTTATTCACACTTTCCAGTAATTGTTCATGCATTTACTTAATTGATCATCCATTGCCAATACTAAAAATAATCATTTTTCTCCATTAAGGGTAAACTCCAATTATCTGAGGCTCGCTAAGGGACATAAACACACAGGGACAAAACATCCACAAGTCTCCCAAAGCATTTTTCTATGGTATTAAAATCAAAGGATTGGACACTTCATACAAGAAACACCCTCTATTTCTAGGTATCAGCAATGATGTTGCCATACAGATATTGCCAGGCAATGGATTCCACCGCACTGTGGCATTGATGAGAATGAAAATGCTGATTGCTTGGCAAAGAAGGGAACAGAAATCTTTCAAACTTTTAACAATACAGTTCCTTTTTATAGTGCCAAAAGAATCATAAAGAAGTACCCCTACAGAGAACACTTCTGCTCCAAATTCAACCAAAAGAATAATCAAAAAGTGTGGTTTAGCAAACTCCTTCATATTCCAAAATGGCCACAAGATAGAGCTGTGGCCGATTTTTGAATCGCCACTGGCCAGGACTGCCTATCCAAGCATCTAAACATGATAGGCATTGCCCAGAGTCCCCTCTGTAAACTGTGCGACTCCAGTGAAGAAAAATGGACGCCATTAATTTGACACGCTGCCATGCACTCAGCTCTGGATCCAAGAGGAGTAGATATTGGGAGGCCAGATATAAAATGTGATTTATAAACTACACTGTGGACTTGTGTTTCTCTTCTTATTTTTGTTTCTTTTTTTTGTCAATATTCTTTGTTTCTCATTTTGTTTGCAATTGTCTTGTAATCTGCCATTGGAAATAAATGTTGCCTCAAAAGAGAATAAGGAGCAGCATAAGTGGAATGTAGGACTCTCACAACGGAATCTAAATTTCCATTTTGATACCATATACCTAATACACAACTCCATTTAAAGGTGTGTGCATCAATGCGTGAATATACAAGGGGTGATCAAATGAAAAGGTACGAAACGACATAAAAATGAAACAGTTAAATATTTGCATATTCCGCCATGGGAGAATGTAGCGAGACATCTTGGGATGCCATTGGAGACTTTGACTGGGATCGGATCATGCGCGGGCGCCCGCATGCGCAAAGGCTCTTATAAAAAGCGGCGTCCAAATGATGCGGCAGTCCGTATGAGGACAGGATGGCGTTCGCGTTGCAAAATTCGACGATTGAGGAGCAGCGAAGTGTTATCCGATTTCTGACAGCGGAAGGTGAGAAACCGGCAGCTATTCATCGGCGGATGGTGACCGTTTACGGGGAGGAATGTGTCTCTGACAAGTCTGTCAAAAAATTGAGTGTCAGTTTTCGTGCAGGCCGTGAGAGTGTGGGTGATGACCAGAGACCAGGCCAGGCAAACACTGTCATCACGAACGATTTCATCGACAAGGTAGACGACCTAGTGAGAAGTGATCGGCGTGTCACATTGCGAATGTTGGCGCTGAAGGTGGATGTCAGCTATGGAACCGTGTGGGCAATTGTTCACGACAGGTTGCGATTTCCGGAAGGTGTGTGCCGCTTCGGTTCCGAAGCAGCTCACCGACCAGCAAAAGAAACTGCGTATGGGACTAGCACTGCAACATCTGTTTCGGTATCAGAAAGACCCCCGCTTTCATGAAGCGGATCGTCACAGGTGATGAGACCTGGTGCCATCACTACGAGCCAGAGACAAAGCGGGACAGCATGCGTCGTCACCTCCCCCTAAAAAGTTCAGAGCCGTGAAGTCAGCAGGCAAGGTGTTGCTCACTGTCTTTTTCGACGTTCAAGGTCCGCTACTTGTGGAATTACTCGAGCACAGAAAAAGCATTAACTCCGATGTGTACTGTGAGACACTCCGACGCCTACGCAGGTCCATCAAGAACAAAAGACCGGGGCTGCTCACGGAGGGTGTGGTTCTGCTCCATGATAACGCGTGTCCACACGTCTCCAGAGTCACACAAATGGAACTGGACAAGTTCCAATGGGAGACGTTGGACCATCCGCTCTACAGTCCGGACATGTTGCCCTGCGATTTCCATGTGTTTGGTCCACTGAAGAAACACCTGAAAAGAAAGCGCTTCAACTCGGACGACATACTCAAGGACACTGTGAAGGACTGGGTCTTGTCACAGCCACAGGAATTTTGGGAACAAGGAATCCTGAGGCTTGTTCATCAGTGGGATCGTTGTGCTCAAGCCTATGGTGTATATTTTGAATAAAGTCTATATTTGTACCCACCGTGTCGTTTCGTACCTTTTCATTTGATCACCCCTTGTATATTGAAACTTCAGCCTACATTATAACACAATCACATCTGAATACATGATGTTCTTGGTCTGTTTGCAAGTGCCTTGATCTCTTCAGATCCTTATACACTTATCATTTGATTCTAGGACAGAACAGGATTTGTCTGGGAAATGGATCTTGCATCAATCTAAATAATCTGTTATGTTCTTTGGTGTACAGCAGGGGTGTCAAACTTGCGGCCTGCATGTGGCCCATAACAAACATTTTTGTGGCCTGGCCAATTTATTGGCACACAATAATATATAATAAAATAATTTCTCCTGAAATTAGAAAGATAGTAGCAGAGAAGAGATGTCAAGTATCAGGACGTAAACATTAAATTTTTCGAATTCTTTTATACATGTTTATTATAATATATTATTCAAAATAAACCTATGTTTCTATGAATATTGATTTTTGTTTTAGCGGCCCACCTTAAGTTAAATCTTGTTTGTTTCACCTAAGTTATTCTTTAAGTTTGAAACCCCTGGAGTAAAGAACTGACAGATATTGTTTTATCAAGTGAGATTGTAAATATGCAAACAGTAGAGAAATCATTGATTCCATTTGGATTTATAGCAATATACTGATCTTCAAAGCGAATAAATAATACCTCTACAAAGATTCAGCACAATCTTTGTAGAGGCCCAAAGCAACTGCTTGACTTATCTGGAATTATCGAGAAATGATCAATATTGAAAGAAGAAAAAATATATATATGACGAACCATCTTAATCTAAGATGTCTGACAATCCACACTATCAGGTATTCAACTTTTCTTAGTAAGAGAAATACGAAATCTATCAAAAGTAATCCTTTGCAATTTATAAGTTCTTCATAACAGCATTTCAAAAAGCATGTACTTAACTTCTTCAGTTTTTGATTGTATTGACTCCTAAGTTGTATATGTCTGAACATTCAATCATGGCATTTGTGTCAATCTACATTTGTTGCAATTTTAAGCCATTCAAATTTATAAATTGAAAATTTGCATTGCACACTTAACTTTTGGAAGCCATATGGTGGTTTCTCTTGTACTAAAATTTCTCGTGCAATTTAAATACAAGAAAAATCAAAAGTTTATAATAGGGATTAGGTTAGTTTGCTGTATATTCAGTAAATTATCTAAAACAAGTTATGGATAATAATATTAATTTGCATCTTTAAAAGACTATCAGAAAATCCTTTGTTAATTGCCTACGTTTCAATATGAAATCAAATTTTCAAAAATCAATGCTCTTTAATTTTTTTAAAAGAAATTTTTTTCTCTCCCTTTAAGTGATTCCTAAGCCTTCCAATACTTTAGGCAAATGAATAAAAACAAACCTGCTTTGCAAATGGACGTCTAATAAACAGTTCAATTCCAACCTTCTCGGTCATCATCACTATCTACATCTCCTTCATTAGGTACATCAGCCAGATGGATGTTGCTAATAAGATCTCTCATTGCATCGAGAAGAGATGTAACACTGCGTCGAAGGTCATTTGAGCTTCTTGCTTCAGCACCACCTTGAGCTCCAGCTTCACGAGGGGCTTCAGCACCTCCTTCACGTGGCTATAAAACAAGAAAATATATTTTTCTGTGAACTTAAAAAAATTAAATCTTCAACAGATTTTATTATCTGCCTAATGCAAAAATCCATAAAATACAATAAACTTACTGAATACATAAATATTACTTTAATTCCCACATAATTATTAATAGTTACAAAATTTCAGCATGCATTTTCAACAATTTATTCGCCTTGAAACTTTGTTTTTAATTAAATATTAAAAAACACTGCATTACTTTTTAAACATTTTTATTTTAGGAAATTTCAAAAATTTACATCTGGTAAAAGACACATAAAAAAAACTCGAGCTTTTATATTTTATAAGAGTATATAATATCTTAAAAAATAATCAATTAAATGTTAATTAACCAAATAAAATTGAATTAAAACTGCTACCAGTGGTGCACACATAATAGTGTTTGTGGAGTGTCTCCAAACTCACAGATCAAAAGATTTTGAATTTTGACATAAAGATTATGCCTTGGTGCTTTTGTCAACACAATATATTTGGTACATTTCAGTCTCAAGTAGAAAATTATAAACATAATTGATCTGGATTTCTTGTGAGTTTTTGTCTGAACCTGAACATTTAGAAATTAATAAGAGTATACCCAAAAAGGCAGTACAAGGTAAATAAAAAAAAAAAAAAAAAACCCAAGACATAGGCATTTAAGTTTTAAAGAACTTAATAAAAGTGAATGATAAAACAGTCTTGCATTAGCATTTTTATTAAGATAATATGTTTATTTGACAGACAAGAGCTTACCAATATTTTTACTATGCCTTTAAAAATTTTACATTTAAAAAATTGAAAGAATCAATTTTTGAGCAATAGGTACCAGTCCCAATAATTTCTACAAAATGAGTACACATAAATTAAGATTTCTTACAGCATTGAAAGTAGGCAGCAGTGAACGGAAAAACATGCCCAATACGCTTCTATCTTCTTGGGAAAATGGTCTAAATATAAAAAAATGCAAATATTTTTAAAAATAGAAAAAATAATTTAATAAAATAATATTGTAACAGATGCCAAATTAAACTTCTAATTTATAAGCTAAAAATCATGATAAGCATTCAATGAATGAAGAGTATTCTTTTATAAAGCATACATTCAATTCTTTTATAAAGCATATATTCACTTTAAAAAAAAATTTCTTAAAGGAGTGTCAAGCCATCTTTTTCCCCATGAGCTCACCAGTGAGGGGAATTCCACAAACTAAATCTAAATGTGTATATATATATTTCTCAATGATATATTACAGTGAAGTTTGTAGGGAAAAAATATGAAATCACAAGATATTCTGATATACTTTAAAAGCAAAACACAAAATTAATACACTAACATTTCCACAATATGTTGTAAGCAACTGAAAAAGAATATTTAAGATTCATCTAAAGATGATAACAAGGTAGGTTTATATATATATATAAAGTTCATAGATTACTAAAATATCTTTGTGAATTCTTGGTTAAGAATCATAAATTTGAAGTAATTTAAAAGCAAAATTTCACAAATCTAGCTATTTCATAGACTTTTTAAAAATGTTAATTGTTTTTAAATAAACTAATGTTATTTAAAGTCAATTTAATTCAAGTGTTTTGATAGTAATATTGTTCTTGTAATAAATTATGCCTATTTATAATAGTTATTTTATTTTAATAAAATGTGTTTAATGAATTCAAATTTATGTGTTCACATACAGATATTAATGTAGAATTTATAATATAATTAAAATTTAGCTAAAGAATTTGTCTTATCAATTATTTTAATACATTTTCTTAAATGTATTTTTTAATTCAAAATCTACATAGTAATTTTTATAAACAATTAATGGTACTTTTAAAAAAAGTATAACCAAGATATTTAAAATTGTGAGGTAAAAAGGTTTATAACAAAAATTGAGATGCTGTAACATAAATAAATATTTTTGTAGAAAATAAACATTTTAAGCAAAACTAACCTTGCAGGTCTGGTATATATTGATATGGAATCTACAGGTGGTAAAGGATCAAACCCAAAAATTGGACTAGACATCATATCCTACAGTAAAAATTTATCAAAATATAAAGGCATTAAATATTTAAAACATAATTTTTTCAAAAATTACAGCGTATTTCTGAATAAAAATATATTAACATTTTGAATTATGGTATACAAAATTGTATAGGATCATTACAAAATATTGAATGCATCATTTGACTAATCATATTTAAAATACTAAAATGTATGCTAATGTAACTCAATTTTTATTTATATATCATATATATAATGTTTCTTACACTCTACTCAACAAATTAAACTTCAGGAAAAATTTTAAAAACTACTGAAAAAAAAACCTTTGCCAAACTTTAATTTATTTTACAAGTAATAAAATGAAATTAAAACAAATTGTAGAGAAAGGTTTCAGAGATGTATAAGTAGCTTAAAAATAGCTGTTACTTGTTCATAAACACCAAACTAATCACTGGATTATTAATTAAATAGCCTACCTAAGAAGAACTTTAAAGATATTGTTTAACAATTAAAAATACATTTCTAAATACTATATTACAATAACAAATTAATCTGCACTATATTTAAAAATTTCAATAATATAATATTAATAGTTTGGGATATTGGACTTTTGGATTTAATTTACGCATTAATTTTCTCAATATATTTTTAATATTAGTTCATTTCCAGTTTTAGAACTGATACACACATTTGAAGAAAATATATGCATAAAACTCTTAATTTATCTGAAACATTTTTACAAAAATCTCCCAAAGACTCAAAATAATTAAACTATATCTAGTTCTTTTTTAAAAAAACTTTATTTATGATGGTAATCATTATTTTAGAATTCTTCCCTTTCTTAATAACATCAGAAAGAAATTTTTTAAAAAAATCATGTAAAAGACTTTTTTTAAATATGATATTACTTTTTGATTACATCCGCAAAAGTCATCAAAAAAAAATAAAAATAAATATATTAAAAAAAACTCAAACACTTTGAAAGAAATAAATGAAACACAACATAGAATTTTAAAACTGCTTACTTGTGGTAATAAGACAGTAGCATCTCTAATATCAGACAGAATTATATGCCTTAAAACATTGCGAGGCGTACCAACATACCTAAGCTTTTTTCTAGAATAAATAATATTTTAAAATAAATATTTTAGCTGAATTCTGAAGGAAAAAAAAAAGACAATTGAAAATACCAAAAAGAATAATGTTTGAATATGTGACACATATAGTAAATATATATTTTTAAAATAAACTAATTTAAATAGCTTCATCTCAATACTTAATTATCACTGATTATTAAAATTATAAAATAAAAATGATTAATTTAAAGAAAAATATCCACCAAATTTAATATTTTTATAGCTTTCCAAAAAAGAAGTAAATCATTTCAATATTAAATATCATAAAAGCCTAACATGGATTTTAGATTACTTATAATGGATATACAATGAAAAAAGTAGGAATTTTAAAAAATAAACCAGATAATACTAACAATCCAATAATCATTACAGAAAGAAAGGAAATGTGAACTTTCCATAATATAGTTTGGAAACATTAGCTTGAAAATAATAATCAACATTCTTATCAATAATTTTTTGTATAAAATTAATGCTTTAATGCTAACTTTTACAAAGCTTAAAAATAATTTGTGGTTTTTAATTCAAAACTAACTTTTATTAGCAATAAAATTATACTACAAGTTACTAGCTTCTAAAAATTTAGCAATTTATACCAATAAAAAATTAATTTATCAATTATTGCACACACGTTTTTTACATGCATAAAAAATACACAATAAGCATTGAAGGAAATGTCAAAAACACTTACAGCTTTACATTAAATAATATATATAACATATTTTATGTTAAAACCTTTAAGGATTGAAACAGGAAAATTATTTTTACACCCAAAATAAACTGTTTATAAAAGTTTTAACTTATTTTTTATTGCAAATAATTTGACGGCAAATGAATAAAAAAAAAAAAATTTTAACATAATTTAGAAGTAACAAAAAGGCGGGCTACTGATGAAAGCTCTTGTGAACAAGTGACAAGACTGATGCTGAAGATCTACATTCACATTCTCTAAATTTTTACATTACATCAATATGAGGACTTTAAATACTGGTTAATATAACAATTAAATGATTTTATTAATGGCCAGTTTACAATACAATTGGTCTTTTAAATTGTTGGGGTTCAAACCAAAAAGCCAAAAACTTTACAAAAACAGTAACATAAAAAGCTCGAACATACTTCTCTTCACATTCAGCAAAATAAGGATCACCCTTTTTATGCCTTTCCATTACTACCCTAGTTTGTCTTTCAAGCCAATTTAAAATATCAGGTGCTTTCCAAACTGAATGCATTCTGCCTATATACAAAGATACGAGTTGAACAAGTGCTGGTGGATCACTGAAATGAAGAGAAAAATTATTTAATTAGTATGATTGGGTTAGTTATTAATGTAAAGTAAACCAACAGAAATTATTATGAAAGCTTGAAGATAAATGTCTTTTTTTTTCTTGTGCTTTTAAATTTTGTCCAGTATTAGAAAATATTCAAACTTGATAAAGTGATGAAAGATTTTTAAAACTTTACTAAAATTGAAACAACATAATAGATAATTTGAAACAACAGATTTTAGAACTTGATTTTACTCTATTTAAATTAAAAGCAAATTGCACATTTGATTTTTAAAAAAATAAGACATTTACATCATTTTTTACATTATTTAATAGAAATTTAGTAAATAGCTGAAGTAGATTATGCAGTGTATGCAGAGGCGGATTAAGCTGCTGGCGGACCTGGCGGCCGCCAGGGGCCCCGAGCACTAGCAGGGGCCCCAAGCTGATAGATTTCAGTTATAAGATTAATGTGCAACAAAAAAATCTTGTACTGATATTGCAAAACCACGATTTGAATCGTATAACAATTAGTGTTGCCCTCATATATTGCATGTAATTGCGGTTGAAATCCGATTGTTTTTTGTTTTTTTAAAAAAATGTTTTCCTGAACTTTGGTCTTTAATATATGTTTTCGGTTCCAAGTTTTTAAAAAGTTGATCCCAGATTTCTTATATTAAAATAATGATCCCAGATCTTAGACTATAAACAACTATCAATATTTAGTTCTTTCGAAAGAATTTAGTATTTGAAGGTTCGTGATTGTTATCTGGATTTTTGTGTTTATATTTTGAGAATGTGGGGAAAGAGATCGAAGCAGTGTCGGATTAAACGACATGGAGGCCACTAGGCAGTGGAGCTCTCGGGGCCCCTTAGCTTGTTTTTGGAGCTCTAACAGAAAAAAGAACACGCTTTTGTGGGCCCCTAAAAAGCATGGGGCCCATAGGCAATTGCCTACTCCCCCTAACGAGTAATCCGGCATTGGATTGAAGTATTTTGCAAATTTAGCATCAGTTTTATTTCAGTTAGCATGGCAGAAGTAGCGAAATATTTAAGTGAGATTGAAATTTCTCTAAATTGATGAATGGATCAAATAGTGAAATAGATGAAAGTAATTTTTCGAAAAAAACTGTAGAGCAGCGTTTCTCAAACTATGGGGCGCACCTCCCCCGAGGTGAAGAGTGATAACCCTACGAGGGGGGCGCGAGCATATGGAAAATAGAAGATTTAAAAAAATTAATTTACTGACATGAAGTAAAGCAAAATACTTTCTGACATAAAAAACACACATTACATTGATATAATTTATGCATATCATCTGGCGATATTACGTCATCGAAAATAAAAGCTCCTAGCTACAGGGGTCCATTACATGTGTAAGCAAAAAGTCGTAAAATGTTATCAATGGTCTTTTACCATTGATAACATTTTACCAGCTATTTTACGTTTATAAAATAGTATATCACTGGCTTAAAACGATATAAGTTTTCCGTGTGAATTCTGAATCTCAGGAAACGCAATAAGAAAAGTTTAAAAGCTGGTAAAATTACTCAAAATAATGAGAAGACAAGGAGTGGAGTGATCTTTGAATGTAGGAAAAACTTCTCATTCAAAGCGGATAGACAGATAGATCGTTTGAAGTGAAATACAGATAACACTTAGGATGGAAAAAATCCATTCAGAATGTTATTTGCCTATAAATGACAATGACCCCTTCACTATTGATTGATTGACTGTAACAAACGTCGCACTAAGAAGCTACAGGAAGGCTTGGCCCTTAGTCGGAATTTTTTTCAGAGATGGTCCAGTGAAAGAGAATATTATATTTTATTTATACCGGTACTCTCTTTTATTTCTGTAACAACCAAAAGATTGGATGTGCATTTATGGTGAGCAAGGGCTCGATAACTGCTACCTATTCCGAGAAAAGGTAGGACCATAAGCGCCAGAAGTCTTCCGTCACCCTCCAAGTCTATAATTAATTATTTTTTTAAGGTGTATCAATGAGTTCTCAACATTGGTCCTCTGGGGGAAGGGCGAGGGGGCTCGTTAAAGAAGAATTTCGGCTCATTGGACAAAAGCAGGATCGGGAAAAGCACGATCAAGATTTATGACAGGCTTAAGGATGAAAGAAAAGAATGGGACAGAATGACCCTAAGAAAAAGACCCCTTTTCCAAGAAAACTGAGGAAATTTTGCATCAATTTGACTTTCGAACAAATTTCTTTTAGCTTCCTGTGCAAATTGGAGAACCGTGTTTAAACAACAAAAAAAGGTAACTATATTTTCATTTTCAAATTCGTTTTTGATTTTTAAGATTTAATGCGCAGGTATTTTAATCATTGCGTAAAATAAAGTGAAAAAAAATATTTTGTCGCATTTGCGTGTCATTATTATTTTATTTATTTTTCGTATTACATACATAAATATAAATGACTGCCATCAGTTTCTTAGAACATTTTCTTGATGATTAACATATTTAAATGTGTTTTCGTAGCTTGAATCTTAAAACATTTTCGATTGGTATTGTTATTAATAATTTATTGGTAATATGGTAATATTATTTGCCTCTCGTATAAAAATAATTTCTTGAGTCAGTTATAAAAAGCGATAGTAGTTCATTTAAAATACAAAACATTAATGAGATTTTGAGTACATCCATTAATTATTTACCATACTTAAAAGAATCCTAACAATAAATCGAAATTGAAATAAAATCGTTATTATATTTACTGTGTTAATTTTTTGTTTGTAATCCCAACGTATTAGGATAATTTTGTTTAATAATATATGAGCCAATCTATAATTTCTAAATATTTAATTAAAATTGCTTCAAACTGTTAAAAGAATTTTCAAAGAAAGAAAGTATATCAAGTTTACATAAAAAATACACTTTTCTTTCTTTTTATTTAACGTGAAATAAACACATAATTTTTCTAATATACTTTAAAACTGCTAAGAGAACCATTATTTTGTAAGGTTAAATTTGAAAAGCACAAATTCTTTTTTGCTTTTTGTATTTATTACCATTTTAAGAGGGATTTGCTGGCAATACTTTTTTGATTAAGATCTTTTGTCCAGACAATTTGAAAGGATATTCAATGCAATCTAATAATTAAATGTGTATAACTAATTATAAAAATACATAAAAGTCGTATAATTACTTTAAAATGCACAATTTATTTAAATAAATAATAAAGTTAATCAAAGTTCATCTATAACTATATTTAAAATCTTTAAAAAAGGCAACAATGCCAAAACTATAGCAGAAATTTCTTATAAAAAGCACTTAATGAAATGCTTATTTTTACAGAACAATAATAAATGTTGAAAAATATAGGTACTATTTTTTAATTGCTCCTAGTTTAAAGCTATTCAAAGTGATTGCAAAATGTATTACAGAAATAAAAATATGATAAACACAATTTATAAAGTAGATAAGAGAGAGTGATTTTTTTTCAAACAAAATAGAAATGTGAAAAGTTATTCAATATGCAGTAAGGTTGTTTAATTTTGAGAAAGGGAACTTTGAATGTAACTAAAATATAAATTTAGTTGAAAAATTGTAGATTTATTTTGTGATATATTGTGGCGTTTGTCAAACAGTTTTGATTTATCATAGAAATTTCAAATTATTTTGGAAATGTTTTCTTGTTCTGTTTAGTCACAAAGTATTAAGATTTTTGAAAAAACAAACAAGTATAGTAATAATACTAAACTAGAATGTGTAAAAAACATTTGTATTCAGTTAATGTTTTATTAACTTATATTTAGAAACTTTAAAAGGAAACTTTACAAAAATCAAGAGTATTATAATCGTTTTTCCAAAAAATCCCACAGTTTTTTAAAAGAAAACCTTAGAGTTTTTGAAAGCTTACTTTTGGTTGAGATATTTTAATAATTTTGATTATAAGTAATCCGCAGAAGCTAAGCTACGTTTTGTTCTAGAAATTAAACTATAATTTCTGTAAAGAATAAAAGAATTAAACAAAATATGTGTGTATTAAATCAGAAATTTCATAATTCTATCAGAAAATTTGAAAAAAGATGAAATGTAATTTTATGAGTGTTTGGGGAAAAAAATTTAAATGCTTTAGAAATTTTAGCTAAATTTGGACTGGATATCAAAAATTGCAGAGAGCAATCATTTGATAATGAGTCTATGTCCGGGCGGTACTCAGGTCTACAGGCACGTATTAAAGAACACAGTTCAAGCGCAGTTTATATTCCTTGTGCCATTCGTTCTTTAAATTTAGTAGGAAATTTAGCAACAGAAAGTTGTAGTGACGCAATTAAATATTTTATGCTTGTACAGAAATTATTCAATTTTTTTTCTGTGTCAACCCATCGCTGGCGAATTTTAAATAAAAATCTGGAAAGGAGTAAATATGCAATATCTGTGAAAAAAGTTTCAGATTCACGATGGTCAGCAAGAGCAGATGCCGTACGAGCTATAAGACTTGGTTATACACACATAGAAGAGGCCTGGGCTGAAATCCGTGATACAAATGAGAAGAAGATCACAATACTAGAGGCAACTTCTCTTTTGAAATATATGGGGAAGTATGAAACTTCCTTAATGACCGTGATTTGGGATACCATACTCCAGAGGGTGAGTGCTACTAGCAAAGCATTACAATCAGTTGGGTGTGAGCTATTAAAAGGAACTAATCTACTGAAATCTTTAGAAAATTATATACAAAATTTCAGGAATGAATTTGGAAAAGTAGAACAAGAAGCAACTGCTTTATCAGGGCTCTCATTTGAAAAGGAAGTTGGACAAGCTTGCAGGCAACGAAAGAGAAAAATTATTTTCGGTGAAACTATAAAGAAGGTCATGAATTTGAAAATAGGGAAAATTTCTTGGTCAACTCATTCTATGTCATATGCGATAGGACAAGTGCAGAACTATCCCGAAGAGCTGGAATATAGGAAAATGTTATAGAACACTTTTTTGTATTTTTTGACGAGATGTTACCTGAAATTAAGAAGAAAGCTGTACAAAAATTAAAGGATATTTACAAAGACGATATTGAATGGTTTAATTTTGACGATGAATTGGACCAGTTTTTGATATTTTTAAAAGAAAACAAAGATACAATGAACACTCCAATAGAAATTCATCGAGTTGCAAAAGAAATGGTCTCGACTTTCCCTAATGTAGAGTTACTTTTAAAAATATTTTTAACTATATCGATATCAAATGCGTCAGGTGAGAGATCTTTTTCGGTTTTAAAGCACGTTAAAAATTATTTAAGAAGTAGTATGGGAGAAGACAAACTGAACAGCATGGCCATATTATATATAGAAAAAGATGTTTTGGACCAAATAGATACTGCAAAAATAATCGATGAATTAGCCCAAGAAAAATCAAGACGTAAAGTTGTATAGCAAAATTTTAAGCTTTTAAGCAAGGGTTTTTTTAATTCTTTAAAATAAAGTTTAATTTTTTTTAGCTATACATTTTATTTTGAGAATTTAAGGTCAGCGAATTTTTTCCCTATTTAAGTTTTTTGACTCTTCAGCCCAGAGGGCCCCAAACCTTTTACCGCCAGGGGCCTCCAACTAGCTTAATCCGCCTCTGAGTGTATGGTACAACTGTTTTAAATGTGGTTAACAAAGACAGATTTAATGCCTGAAGATAGTTTTTTTTTGCTTTATATAGTATAATCTCTCCAAAATAAATTTATCAGATTTACACTCTACCTCTCCTATCCTGAATCAAGTAAGTAGAACTTAAAATTTGTTAATCATTTATACTTACTACACCTAAAAGCATGTTCCATATCAGAATTTTCTTCCAACACAATAAAATAATAATGCTTTTAATATTTTTTAAAACAAAATTTTCAACATTGGTGAAAAAAGGAAAGAAGTTAAAATTCTTATGAATATTTATTTAAAAAAAAGTACTTCATTGCAATATTAGATTTTGAAAATGTCTTTGATAAAAAAAAAAAGGTCTAAAATCTAAAGTAATTAACACTATCACATAAAATGCAATTTCTAAATTTCTGATATTTTTACATTTTTTTTGTAAAAATAATAAATTTTAAAAATGGTGGGAGGGATAAAATATCAATTAAATTTTATCATATATATAATATTTTACATTAACAGAAATTTATTGATAATAAAAGTTCAGAACAAATACAAATTGTTCATTGAAGAAATATCACTCATATAAATTTCAAATTGGCACTTTAAATATTCTGTTAAAAATAAAAATTGTACAAAGAAATTGAATTAATTGATTTTAGAATTCTTTAGCATAATGGATGAAATACTATACCTTGTTCTTTGAAACAAAGGATATGAAAGCACAGCTTTGTCAGGTTCTACATTACATCTGTTCAACATAGGTAACAATAATCCAGGAAACATTATAAGAGCATTTTGCAACTAAAAGCATTAACACAAGAAAACTTCTGATTATTTTAAATTTACGCTTTAAGGACATATACAAAAGAAATTTGAAAGGGTACATATTTTTACCAAAAGGATAGCTAATTTCTGTAAACCACTGAAAAAAAAAACTGATTTTAATAAATTTATTTACTTAATGCATCAGAAGAGAGTTTTGCTTTAACAAATAAGGAAATAAATCAGATTTTCTAATAAAATTCAAAATGAAGAAATAATTAACATAGAAAAAAAAACACCTCTGATTGAAAAGAAACCCAAGAATGACCAGGTAACTTTTTTACCGTATTTCTTTGAATCTAAGCCACTATCAATTCTAAGTTGCAGCCCAAATTCTCAAAAATTTTTTGTGAAAAATGAAAAATTGTGTAAAATGGTTCATTGATATCCAATTTTACAAAAATAAAAAATTTAAAATGAGAATTAATATGAAGTGAATAAATAGTTATTTTATCAAAATTTTAGATACATATATGAACCTGTAACTACTTTAATTGCCCAATCCAAAGAATTTTTTTTCCTTTGATTCTCAGCAGCACCCAATTTTCAGTAGTATTATCATTGGGAAAAAAGTGTGGCTTAGATTCAAGTAAATATGGTATACTTTATATAGAAAAATGGATAAAATTAATATTTACACAACAATTCACCTATATTCAACATTTCTTTTATGTTCAAATAATGAAAAAGCAATACAAGTTTTTTTAAAAATGTTTAGTAAATTACTAAGCATGTCTATAAAACTAGCTTTAAAAAAAGTAAAAAAGATTTTTTGAAGTTTCTTAAAAGAGGACAGAATTCCTCACTTATATATAAAATAAACTATTTAATAAAAACACAGTCTTAAAGTTCTTGGACCTCAAGACAACAAAATTGCTCATAAAGGTTGATACATTTAGTAAAATCTATTTTTTTGGATCTATAACTGATCAAAGTTCAAATATAATCAATGTCTAACAGTTCATAAAATGACTGAAAATATCTAAGCATTACAATATTTGAGATAAGTAAGAAACGAAATAAGTAAAAGTGTTAATTGTCACAGCATAAATTATTACTAACCATTACATCAGCTTCAATAGTAGGTGTTTCATCATCCACACTTAATAAATATGTTGCTAAGGCTGCAGAAAAGGCAAAATTTGGAAGCTGAAATAGATTTCGTGTAGAATTCCATTCATAATATAATTTTAATAAGTACTCATACTGAGAAGATCGTATGGCATAATAATCGATCATAAGTATCACTCCCAGTGGATCTTCGTCAGGATCTAAGCTAAAAAAATATATAATTATTCCTGCTGTTTCATAAGTTTAAAATTCTAGAAAAAAATGTGTTCTTAGAATATAAAAAAAATTATAAAATTGCAAACCATATTAACTTTTAATGTAATAAATGTATTTTCTACTATTATAATAAACTGAAAGTAAATAATAGTGAAAATGCAAATCTAAAAATCCAGAGCATAAATAATAATAATATCAGTTAAAAATATAATACATTCAAAAAATTAATCAAAATTCTTAAGGCATATTTCACAAATATATCGAAAAGAAACAAAGACTTTTTACACAATATTAAATTCTACTACACATTCCTTTAAATCTTATATAATAAATTAAAATATGATCAAAGGCTAAATGAACTTTTAATGAGTCTATGAATTTGAATTTCTCTGAGTTAACTAACAATTCAGTTGATATTTCAAAAACTAAAAATGGGTACAATGGTTTTATAAACTAGGATTTATTTTCCAAAATATTTAAAATGTTTGAAATAATATTCATCACATTAAAATGTAGACTTTGAATGATCTGTATATATTTAAAATAATATGCATTCTGTATAATAAAAAAATATGCATTCATTTTTCTTTCTATAATGAGAATTTTTAACTACAAAGAAATTCCTGTGTTTCCCCAATCATAAATATAAAGCTATCACAAGAAACAAATTCACTAAAACGAAAATTCTAACACCAAATGAATTGAATTTTATAACCCAATAAATTTATTTCATGAGCATTTACTTTTTCCAGTTGATCAAATTTACTCATGTTTATTCTTTTTTTTTTTATCTCAGTTTTATTTTTATTTAAAAATAATCAACTAAGATATTCCTGAGACATATATATATATACTAGCTTTTACCCGCGGCTTCGCTCGCGCTCATGTCTTCAAATAACTGTCAAAGTCGTAATCATTATCATCAGAAAAAAAATAATATAATATGGTAATTTTTTTATTGCTTGACTGGAACCAATAAAATTTAAAAATTCTAAAATTGAGCTTAGTTTAAAAAACTGAACACGTAATTTATTATAATAATTAACAACAAATATTCAATAACTTAAACTATTAATATTTTTAAAAATCGAAAGTATCTATTATTAATATATAATTCCTCTTTAAATGAACTCAAAACAGAATGTTATTCTACCATATTATATGTTCTTCACTCAGTTGCAAATATGTGAAAATTTGGGCAATGGACACAACGATAAGATACATATATTTGACCATGGGAAAAACATTGCTTTTCCAAATGCACCCTTGCTACCTGAAATGTTAGCTTTGTTAATAACAACAGTAAAACTGGAAATTGAACTTGTTTGAATTGAAACGGTAGGTCAGTGGGGATACTTGGAATTCGAGGTATGATAACACTATCCCCTTTCATGACATATGTTCAAATATAGGGACCAAGTATATTCTGAATCAGTTTTGTGATCCAAAGCCTCGTTCCTTTACATCGTCAAGGAGCATCGAGATTTTGCATAACTGGTACATTTAGTTTTAATTGAAGTTTATATTAGGGTACACGCGAAAGTTCAAGTGAATTTAAGAACTCCGTGGGATATGAAGTACTTTGTTCCCCATGATTATATTCATTGATAAATACTTCTTCAATTCCTCCCCCGCACGTCGTTTAAATTTTCAATGTTGATTTTATGGACAATGTCATTGTTAGGCGCCAATATTGATCTTGTGCGCAACCACTGATCCCAATTTAAATTTTGTAAAAATTTGAGCAGTAAGATTTACATCATTTTCTTCTACATTACAAAATTCTCTGAAAGTAAAATATAACTTACAGTATTTGCGTCCAAACATCCATTACCGATTTTCAATTGCGTCTCTGCATAATGTTCCGAACCTACGTCATTATGAAAATGCACTCTCATATTCGTTTTCGGACAATTTTTCAACTTTTCCCCATAAGCTTGAATTCACCAGCCAATATATAATAAAGCTACAATTCTTCCTATAACATCTGTACTATCTCGTAAATCCTGAAGAGTACAATTTGACGCTTCTATTGCTTTCTTGTGAGACATCGTACTTTCATCCCACACTAAAAGCTTACATTGTGGAAGCATCCAGCCTTGAGAGCTACTTTTTCTGAAATTTCAGATGAGTGAATCTTCAAATGCAAGATTAAGCGATAATTTTAAAATGCAATGTGCAGTACGACCGTTGGTCAGTAAAATTGCGGCTTCTTCTAGGTTTTTCTGATGGTCATTAATAATAAGTTTAGCAAAAACGTTTTTCCTGTTCCTCCAGGGGCTTCGAGAAAAAAGAGTGCACCACTGCCGGATTCTATTTTGCGTAACACTTGTTGGAAAATGTTACTTTGTTCTGGAGTTAATTGAGATAAATTCTGTTACTTAATGTTGCAATGCTATAAAATTGTAGTTTAATTCTGAAGTAATTTTATTATCAAAGCCATTTCCGTCGACACGTCTAGGGCTAATCATTCCAAAACCAAGTAGCTTCTTCCTAACCATTCTGAAAACCTTTATTGCGTTTTGTTGTAGATGAGTTCATTGAAAGGCATATTTGTTTTCTTTTTGTCGCAAAACATCTTCCGCCATGTAGTCTTTGTACTTATTCCAAAAGGTTTGAGGATTAGAAAGACCGAAGATGAAATAAGTATTGCGCAAAGCTCTCTAATTTTATTCGGCGAGTGATTGTATGGATGCCTCCATACTATATCTTCAAAGTAATACTTCCATGTAAAATATCTCGGTTCAGTATAAGTGAAAACTTTTGTGTAAAATATGAATATTGTATAATTAGGTTAAAAAAAATTCAAAGTAATAAATACTTTCGAAACTAATCAAACTAATCTACTAAAGTAATCAAGAATTTTTTTGAAACTGTTAATTAGTATTACCATAGAATTTTCAATATCTTGCGCACGCAATTCGATAAAACTTTATTTTGTTTCCCTCTTTAAAAAGTGGGAGAAAATTTGAGTTAAAATATCTGAGATTGTCGGAATAGAGAACTTCTTAGCCAACTTGGCGATATTTCTCAAAGTTTGAGTTTGACATTTAACAAACGTAACGTAATAAATGTTAAGAGATTTAATAAAAAACTATTTAAAAAATTGCTTTTTGTAAAGATGCTAAATTACACTATGTTTAAGTTATTTGTTACAAATGTGAGAAAATTTTTATTAACTTTTCCATTATTGACCAAATGCATAATTTTGCGCCAACTTTGCGGGGAGTAAGCAACGTCAATGTTTTACCTGCATAGTTTCCGTTCCCGATGGAATATGGAGATAAAATATATCATATGTTACTCGCTGATAATGTAGCTTTCCATTGGTGAAAGAATTTTTAAAATCGGACCAGAAGTTCCCAAGAATAGCCGGAACAAACAGACAGACGAACAGACAAAAATTTTAAAAATTGATTTTTTAATTTAAGTACCGTATATACCTTCAAATGCATTTAGTAAAAAGCTGCTAATTTGAAATTACAAACAGACACTTCAATTTTATTTATTTGTATAGATTTGCTTGTGAAGAATAAAATCTAAAGAACTTTTACTTCATTTATGATTGTCTTAAAGAAAAAATCACATAAAACTATTAGGTAAAATCTAATTCATGCAATAAAAATATTTTTTTTGATGTCTCAATGAAGTTATCACAAACAATGATTAATGGATGTATCAATGCATTTGAAATAAAGAGAAAACCCCAAATGAAAGATCTTATTTCAATCGCAAGTAAGTTTTATAAAACAAGTTTTTTCTCTCCAATTTACATTCACAAATAAAAATTTGCCAACATTCATATGATGTATAGTGTGATCATTTATAAGTGAATGATTAAAATATTTTTTTTTTTAAAAATTAGATAAGTACAGAAATTGCTTCCTCGTGATTCTTTTCTTGGTCAGTTAATTCTATCCAGACAAATCAATATATATACATGAAAAATGTATGTATGTGTATTCAGTATACATGAGTATTCAGTATTTACCATTCCAATATGTATAAATATATATAAATAATTAAAATAGAATTTGTTAGAATATTTTTATATTGACTAGAAATTTGATTATTCTCACAGATAATTTTATTGATACATACCTTAATAAAAGTTTGCAAAACTCTAAAGAAGTCCTGTTACATCCTCTTAGGCCAATATATATTAAATGTTTAAATAGAGCTATGTAGAAGGACCTGAAAAACAAAGATAAATTAATTTACCTGAAGAATTTTACCTGAAAATAATTCATTTTTTTCATAGGTATGACAATTGCTACATAAAATAAATAAAATTAAAAGAACTCATAAGGTTTCCTTTGTGCAAATAGTTACTTAAAATATTGAAGCTTAATTTTTAAAACAAAAATTGTATCTTTAAAAAATTTTAAGTTATTTTTACAAAGTGTTCAGATAAATTCAATATATTCTTAGAATCCAATTTTTTTAACTTGAAATGTTTATTTTAAGAAATAATTTAAATCTAGAAATAAAAATCAAATTGTACCATGAAAAATACACAGCAAAATGAAGAAGTTTTTAAATGCAAGTACTTTAGAATGGGCAAGTATTTTAGAGAAAAAAAAGGAAGGGGGAAAAAGAAAAGTAAATTCTGGTAAGTGCAAATGAAAAATATATTACAGGCCAAATATATAATGCTTTTAGATAAAGACTTTTCTGCTGTTATGTAAGCTTAAATATTTTCATAAAAAAATGATGTAGAAAATAATTCATAAAGAAAACTGACAATGCAAAAACACTCAAATAAAATATATTTAAATAGTTAACTCACTTAAGTATATATGTAGCAATATAAATTTAAAAATTCAATTAAAATAACTCAATTTAATTTTAGTTCCAAATTATAAGATTTTAAAACATTCTACTATCTACATTTTAAAGAAATTTACATTTAATAAGAAACTGAATGAATAATAAACATTTTGATAAATTAGAAAAGTACTAACCTATTTTCTGCTATGCGGTAATCTAGTCGGGAGTTACCCATGCCAATATTAAATAAAGGATGAAGACTACATTCCATATAAAAAACTGCCCTCTCTGCAAAATAAGATAAAAATATAAGCTATGAAGAAACATTCAAAAGATTTTAAATAAAATAATTACTTATGAAATACTTTACCAATTAGTTCAGCTGCCATTTGAGCATCATCACCCATTCTACAAATATCACTGAATTGAATCAAGGCATCAATGTGATATGGATATGTATTGAGTAAAGCCTAAAAATGACAAAAGTTAATATAATAAAACATTGTGAAAAAAAATAATAATACAACAGCATTATGAATTATGCACCATTTTTTGAATGAATGAAGACTTGTAGCATTTAGAAACTAAAAATAACAATAAAGAAATATTAAGTAACAATTTTAATTTGATTGTTCGAAGAATATGAAAAATAAAGGTAAAATTCTCAACACTTTCATTGCAAAGGTTTTAAAAACTTTTTACAAAAATCTTACTTTTTGTATCAAGAACTCTAATAAATTATACTCTTACAATCAGTTTGTCAGTCTTTGAAAAATATATAAATCAATTAATAGAATTATTTACATGATTGACTTTTGGTGAAAAAAATTTTTGATGAAAATTACAGAAATTACATAATGTTGAATATAATATTGATTTGTAATTTGGCACTAAAAACTTATTAAAGAATTTTTCTGATAATCATCTGACTGATGATTTATATAAAAATCTGATGTGATCCTACAAATATATTACTTTTTCAAATGAAAGATTAATATATTTTTAGATCTCCATAGAAAAACTTCACGCAAACTTTAGAAAGATTTATCTTAACAAAAATAATTTAACATTTTTTAATAATAATAAATATCTTAATTATTATTTAATAAAAGTGGAACAATTTTTCAAATAAATAATAAACTTCATTTTCTTTCATTTAGAAATATAAAAGTTCATTCCTGTACAGAAAACTTTTGAAAATAATACTTTACACTAAGAAACATTAGGTAAAGATAAGAAATAATAGACATATGACAATTTATACTTCATATGCAAAACATTACCATTTATTTATTCTAGAAATATACTAATTACAATAAATAAAAACTCTTATAAGTAATTTTATTTGAAGCTATAAAAAAGCTTAATGGCATTTACCACTATATTATCTGGATTAAAACTTTCAACAGCTTCTAAGAACTGAAGTTGAATAGTTTGGTACTGTTTACTGTGTTCAAAGGCAAAATAATGAATATCATCTTTTGTTTCTACTAATCTCATGGATAAACCTGGAAGATAATTTTAAAAGGAAAAATAAGTCCTTTTTTTTAAAAATTGACAAAAAGAAAAAAGACAAATGAAATTTGGCAGAAAAATTAAGTTTTAAGAAAATGGTAAATGTTTTTAAGAATTTTTTTCAAATTAAATCAAAATAGCAAAAGCAATAAAATGCAAAGATACTATAATAATAAACACTTCCTTTGATAATTAATTGTTCTTACATACTAATAAATGGTTTGATTTGCCAAAATTAAAAAAAAATATTCTCACCTGGCTTCCCTAAATGAGGCCAATTTTTTTGAGATACTAAAACAGTAGATCGGCCATGTGCTCGTCCTCTCCCTCTTCTTTTACTATAATAAAAAGTTCACAACAAAAATAGCATTATTCAGTAATTATGACTAATACTTAAATTGCATAATTAAATAAAAAGTTTTAGAAAAAGATTAAAAATGAGTTGAATTTGTAATAAACATAATGTTTTATTATAGTTCAAAGGCAAGACAGTGTTTATTTTTTAAAAATCTTTATCAAGATATTATCTTAATAAAAATTATTTTATTTTATTGATAGTTGACTAAATTAATAAGCATGAATGTTAACACTGATTATATTTTATATTTGAAAGATAAAAATACACATTCCATGAAATTTGAAGTCAGTACATAAATATTTAAATCTATAATATTTTTAAAAAAATTAATTCAGCAATAAAATCATATGAATTTATAAAAAAAAAATCTATATGAAATCTACATAAACGTATTAATTCAAATATTAGTCCAATTTTAATATATTTGTATTTTTAAAATAATTACTGAATTAATGATAATTTAAACAATAGATAATCATAGAGTTCCAATAATTCTATTCATTTTAATTATCAAAAAAAAAAAAGGGGCCAGATTTTTTTTTTTTTTTTTGCAGTTAAATTTTAGGCACGGTAGGGAAAAATTTTCATTACACATTACGTGTTACATGATGAATGTAAGGTAGGGATGTATTTGTGTATGTGTAAGTATGTATAAGTGTTTGCCTGGGTCTAGTTTGCTATAGTTAAGCATTCATACTATGGGACTTCATCTATATATATATAAAGGAGAGAGAAAAGCGACTCACTCACTCTCTCATCCCGATATTTCCGGAACTATTCAACCTACAGACTTGAAATTTGGTAGGCATGTTCCTTTCCTGGAGTAGAGATCCATTAAGAACGGATTTTACGAAATTTGAACCACAAGGGGCGTTATAAATAATTATTTCCATTTTTAAACTACTTGACATACAACCTTGAAATTTGGTAAGCAGATTCCTTTCGTAGAGTAAAGATCCACTACAAAATGAGTTTGGTGAAAATCGACCCCCAAGTGGCATTGCAGGGCTTAGGGAGCATTGTAGATAATTATTTCCATTTTAAAACTATAGATGCACTGTCTTTAAAATTGATAATTACATTTCTATCATAAAGTAGAGATTAACTACAAAATGGGTTTTGTGAAAATAGACCCACAAGTGGTATTGCCGGGGATTAAGGGGCATAATAGATAAATATTTCAGTTTTTACCTGCCTGAAAATTGGTAGACATGTTTCTTTCATGGAGTAAAGATCCATTATATAATGTGTTGTAAGAAAAACAACCCCCATGAGGCGTTTTGGGGGCTCAAGGGGCGTTATAGATAATTTTTTCCATTTTTAATTTATTAGACTCACAGTCTTCAAATTTGGTAAGCAGATTCCTTTCATAGAGTAGAGATCTGCTACAAAATGGGTTTTGTGAAAACAAACCCCCAAGTGGCGTTGAGGGGCTCAAGGGGGGGGGGCATAATAGATAAATATTTTTGTTTTTAAACTATTAGATCTACCTGCTTGAAAATCGGTGGGCATGTTCCTTTCATGGAATAGAGTTCCTCTAACAAAGAGTAAAACGAAAATCAACCTACAGGGTTGCGAGGGGTCAAGGGGAGTTAAAGAAAAAAATTCCTGTTTTTGAATTGTTAGACCCACGCACTTGAAATTTGATCAGCATGTTTCTTTTGTTGAATAGGGATCCACTAAGAATGTATTTGATGGAAATCTACTCCTAGGGGAGCAGGTGATTACTCGGTGTATTAACAAAAACAATTCCTTTTTTCGTACAAGGACTATAATAATGAAATTTGGTTTGATTTTTCTTCAGTTGAATTGAAATCCGCTAAGAACGGTTGCTTTGCAGAATGACTCTCAAAGGGAATACAGGGGGGAGGGGTATTGATAGTAAAAATTTCGATCCTGCTCTATTAGATTTAGATTTGAAATTTGGCTTCCATGTTTATTTTACTGAGTAGAGATCCACCAAAAATTGGTTTTGTGGAAATCCACTTGGTTATAGAGTAATGAAAGTGCAAACATTGTTCTATACTTCAATTTTAGAGATTATTAGAAAATACAAATTAGAAGTTCTGTCTTTTTTTCCTTTTGTCAAAAGGCGAGAGTTACAGGTATAAGTATATATTTCAATACAATCGATTTCTTAATGCTAGGACTTAGATATCAATAATTTATATATATATATAGACAGTATATATTTATAAAACATCATGAAATACCCATTGAAGCGGGTGGGTAATGGCTAGTGCTATATAGTTTTCAAGCATTCACATATATATATATATATACATACACATGTAATATGTACGTGTACACACCATACAACAGAAATATATTCGGAATAGATACATTATACATTTACTGTTAGTAAGTTTTTAAATCATATATACACTTCAGTATAATTAATTTGATTGTTGTGAATGTGTTATATAGTGCTTCATTAATTTGTATTTTAAAATCTTTTCATCATATTCGCTGTAAACGTGTAAACCAGTGATGGGCAAAGTACGGCTCGCGGGCCAACTCCGGCCCACCGAGGGTTTATCGACAGGGATAGTACATGGCCCGCAACAATTACGTTTTGACGGGCGAGAAGTTAAAAGTTGATTTTACTTAGTAGAATAATAGATGCATAGCTACAGAAGAAGCTGAACTAGCCGCGTAGTTCATGTGTTGCATAATACGGTGTGCAAAGCGTGGTTAAAAGAGAGGTGCGGGCGAGTGAACTCAGTCGCCACTCGCCAGCTAAGAGAGTCGCCACTCGCAGTTTCAGAGTGCCATGCTTTTAATGATGAATAGACGTGGAAATATTTTTTTACAGTAGTAAAAGATAAACCAGTGTGTCTCATCTACAATGAAGCTGTCGCAGTTTTCAAAGAATATAACATTTCCCGTCATTTCACATCTAAGCATAAGAATTAAAACTACGAAGCAATGTCCGAATATGAAAGAAAACAAAATGCAAAGTCTTTGTAAAAAATTGTCAGGCCGACAAACCTTTTTCAAGAAGGTAAACAGTATCCAAGAAGCAGCTACACAAGCAAGTTACATTGTAGTATACAATATTGCTAAAAATAATACAGCTCTCAGTGATAGGGAGTTAGTTAACGAACAATGCATACATTGTTTAACGAAAAAATTTGGAGCCTGCATGCTCCAAATTTGTGATGTTTTTTAAATAATAAAGTCATAAATAAATTTATGACAAAAGCTTAAAAATGAAATTACACACACAATTTCATTAATCTCATTAAAATATTTAATTTACAATTTTAGCATAACGTTTCTAAAATTTTAGAAAAATTTATCTTGGCCCGTCAAATTTTAAAAAAAAATACTTTTGGCCTGCGACTGAAAAAGTTTGCCCAACCCTGGTGTAAACTATAAATGTATATGTCATTGCAAGTTATTAGTTAAAAGACAATAAAAAACTTTTTATATCGAAAAAATAATAAGAAGTGGATAATATTTTTATTTATAGGTTACCTTAACCTGTTCATCTACTGTAAGTATTAGTAAATTATAATTATTAATATATACACTGAATGATTAATTTATCTTATACAAATAAGTATTTAAATTTGTATGAAATAGATTGTCCTTCAGTTCATAAATGTAAATACATATATATAATTGCATAATTTCATTAAAAATATTGAAGCAGATTTGAATTAATAGATTGTTTAATTCTAAATTTTAAGTAAAAGTTCTACAAAAAAGCATTATGAACTATATAATTTACTATAATGCAATTAATTAATTTCCAGATTTTACAATGGCAGAATCTGAGAATGCTATTCCAAATCAAAAAAATAATCATAAAATGTTATAATTGTTCCAATCGATGTTCATCCCCCCCCCCCGTTCATGAAACAATAACAAAACAATATTTGTTAAGCGTACACACGTTCCGATGGTGTGTGCATGTGATACAACAATTCATAATTCTCAAGTCAGAAATTGTTTACCAATACGATCAATGCATTCCTAATCATTATTATACGTTGCTTTATCACGTGTAACGAGTATTGAAGGATTATAAATTACACCAAAAGATAATGATAAAATAATCTACCATGGTCAAAGATGATCGTCATCAACAATTGATTTGCATGAGGAATTTAAATGACTTTTATTGTACAAACTACAAACTATCAATGAAGATTTGATTAATTTCATAAAGAAGAGACAACTTTTATTGATTTTTACTTTTAATTGCCAAAGTCTTAGAGCTCACGCTGTAGACTTAAAAGATTCAGTAGTAAAAAAAATCAAATATCTAAGTTTTATCAGAAACTTCGCTGGACACCGAGAGTGATATATATATATTCCTAATTTCAAATGCATTGTGAAGTATAAACGACCAAATATGAGAGCAGGAGGAGTTGCAATATATAAAAATTCGAGCGATGTTGTTAACATTATTACTCCATCCATGGATTTTTCTGTCAGTCATTCCAATATTTATGGTACCATAAATATTGGTACCTTCAGTTACCACCTTCAATGGTGAATTTGTGCTCGGCTGAATGCAGAATAGATAATGGACAAAAAATCATAATTGTTGCAGTATATATTACACCGAACAAAAAATTGGATGACATTATCAAGTTCCTTCATTGATCATTATTACTATAAACATCAAGAGGTTCTGCTTTACTTAATAAAAATTATGACAAATTACCTATGATTATAAGTGGAGATTTTAATGTCAATTTTGCTTTAGACAAATCTCTACAATTGATTGAATTTTTAAAAGACAATTTCACCTTATCTCTACATAATAACAGAATAACATCAATGACAAAATCAAATACTATGATTGATGCAGTGTTTTCAAGATTCTTAAATGATATTGAATACAAAACCTACATTTCTTATTTTAGTTACCACAAGCCTTTGATAATAAAAGTATGTACTGAAACACCCATAAGCATAATGGAAATAGATTAATAATAATGATACTTTTCTATAAATGTATACAATAAAAAAAAATTTTAGTGTTACATATTGAAAATTAAAATTTTGTTTATACGTATACCTTTTCCATCCTAATTATTGTTTTAAATACAGTTTGAAATAATAATGATAATAATAAACTTGTTAATTTTATATAAGATTACTTTAAAATAAAAATTATACAATTCAATATATATAAGCCAAAGAAGTTAACTTTTACCATGTGTTCACACTGATATTTAATACTTAGCAGTGAGTTACATTTAAAAAATTTACTTTTGTTCATTTTGGACTACTTTAGAACCAAAGATTCTCTTCATTTCATTATCAGGGTTTAAACTTCTCAAATCTACAGACAAAACAGACTTTTCATGCGGTGGTCTATCAGAGCTCTGTTTAGATGAATGAGCATCAGAAGTCTCAGGTTCTCCTAACATTTTATTTACAAATCTAATAGATGCTTCAACTTCATCGTCCTAAAAATTAAAGAAGAATCTTCAATAAAATATTATACATAAACATAACAGGAAATTTCAATATTTTTGGCAGACTTTGGAAAATATCTTTAAAATATCAAAAAGACTAAATAGTTATGTTTTTGTTAGACAAATTTTTAAATATATCATCTTTTCTTTTGCTACAATCTGAAGGTAGAACATATAAATTGTTCATTTAATTATGAAATTATTAGTTATTAATTACATATATAAATATATTTTAATATAGTATCTATAAACTGCTCCCATTTAATCATGAAATTATCAGTTATTAATTACATATATAAATATATTTTAATACTAAAAACCTCAGTTTTAAAAAATAAACAACTCTAAAAAGACATGTAAATAATATAGCTTTTTTCCCTATCTATTTATAAATTATGAGGGTTCAGTTTAAAAATAATCTGACAAGGGGAGGGAATGACTAAGGAAATTCATTTTTGGATGATACTTTGTCTAACAGTAATACTCCTTTAGGGTGTTCAACCCTATCAATGTAATTCCTCTGAATGGCTGTCAATTTGGAAAAAAATAGCCTTGAAATTT
Source organism: Trichonephila clavata (assembly GCA_019973975.1). Taxonomy (NCBI): domain Eukaryota; kingdom Metazoa; phylum Arthropoda; class Arachnida; order Araneae; family Nephilidae; genus Trichonephila; species Trichonephila clavata. Next base: position 60,794 of record BMAO01020537.1, read on the forward strand.
ATGCTTAGCATTTATACTATTAAGTTTTAATTAGCATCAGAGATGCAGTGGCATACAAAATAGAGTACATGTTTACCACGTGGTCAGCCAAGTTTCAAGTCGTGCAATCAGTTTTTTGTTTCACTTTTAAAATTCATTAAATTATTTTTACAATTAAATAAATTTATTTAAAAAAAGACATTAAATATTATTTATTAACAATTACATTTGTAAAATAATATAAATATTTATATAATTACAGTCATTTTATTTTTTAAAATACAAAATAATTACCTAAAATATAATTTAATATTTAATAAACCACTTTTTTAAATAAATTTATTTCATTGTAAAAATAATTAAATGACTTAAAAAAAAAATTTATGATTTGAACTTTGGCCGATTGCATGGTATAAACCCATCCAGTAAAATGGTTAGCGACGCTGGCTGCTGTGCCGTAGGGCCTGGGTTCGAATCCCAGAGAAGACATGGATGTTTGTAAATGTATAGTGCCTTCACAGCATGGGGGTACTCTAAATAGCCGTCGAGCCGCAAGTCCTCTCGTGTGGTTGGTGGAAGGGGAAGAGAGGTGGGAAACCCCTGACCACTCACAGGCTCCCTCAAAATTGGGGTGGAACCGAGCCAAATCGTACTGTCACCTGAATGGTGCTCAAGGCTACGGCTAACGACAGGCGTACAATATAGCCTGATGCCATGATGAATTTCGTGGGCCTTGATCTGACTTTGTCAGACAGGTGGCATTAGCAACAACAACAGGTACTCTATCACCTATGCCACTACATCTCTGATGCTAATTCAAACTTAACTGTATAAAAGCTAAGCTTGAATTTTGAAGGCTATTTTCTCTGAATTCGCTGTCCATTTGGTGGAATTACATTGAGAGTTGAACACCCAAAAGGAGTACTACTGTTACACAAAGTCTTGTTTTCAAATGAATTTCCTTAGTCGTACCCTCCCCTTGTGAGTGATTTAGACTACAAATGAACAAGCTAAAACTGCTTTCATTTTAGGGTACAAAATTATGTAAATTTTCCAAATGCATTTTCTTACAAATATAATTCAAATGTTAAATGCTCATCAAAAGAAAATGATATAAAAATCATTACATATTTAATGATGAGTTATAAAAAACAAAGAATGAATTAATTTCCGAAATTTTTTTTCAATAGACCTTTTATACAAAGGAGCACAAAAAACTAGACAAATACAATTTTCACTTTTTAATATAACAATTATACCGCAGATTTAAAATTACTATTTTGAGTTTGAGTTGTTATTTAAATATTTTTAATTGGTATAAACAAAATACTAGATAAAAAACGCTTAAATTTAAAAAAATACTGTTAAAAATAATTTACTCCATCATCCAAATTTTCTTCTGTGCTTTTTTGGCTCTTTAATTTTTTCTTTTTCTTCTTCTTTTTACGTTTCAAACTGTCTGTACTGTGTGTAGAATCTTGCTTTTCTAATTTATTTCTCTCTTGCCCTTCTTGCGGAGGTTCATTTTCTCTGTCATCATCCTCTTTAGCCTCTGTATCAGATAAAGAGTGTTCAACACTGTTTAGCTGCAAAAACAAAGTGTTATGTTTTAACACATACAGTTGTCTCTGCTTTATAAATTATCTTAAATGATATTAGTCCCAAAATTAACAGCAAATAAACAAATTAATTTTTGAATAGAATAAAATATATATTTCAGTTAATAATATTCCAATATGCAAGAAATTTATATGTAATCAGTCAACATGTTTTAATAATTTTAAAAAATGAATAACTTGGGGACAATTTATTTGATACAAATTTGTATGTATGAAAGGCAAGGTTGATATAAATGCAAATATCTTAGGAAAACTCAGTTATAATATATATATTTACTCCCTCAAATATAAACTTATTTAAATGCATAAAATATTTATATATATAAATAGTTTTTTTTTATTAAACTCTTTTTTTTTTTCATTACAGGATGCAAATATAAAACTGTCAAATTACATAGTTGCAAATGCAAGTACTTTCATGTTAGTGCAGTACCAGTCAAAAATGAATGCAAGGATATTATATATTGTGACCTGTGATTTTAATCTTTTGATTCCCATCATTTAATAAAATTCTTTGTATAAATAAACTGATTAGTACAATGAATTTCATAATTTGAAAATTACCAAATAATAAAAAACCTATGAGCAAATTATTTCCAATCACAGGAATCATTCATGCAAATAAACTTTATTAAAAAAATTTAATAAAATTGAGTCATGTTTCAAATGAAGCACATATTTATGGTCATATACATTCCAGCACCCCCCCCCCCCCCAAATAGGACTGAGAACAAAAATGTGCCTAAAGGCTCATGAATTTCTTTTATTAATGTCATTAAAATCTTTAATTTTAAATGTCAAGAATGACTTCAATTGAGTTTTATCAGCCACAAAGGCTAATCAAGCAAAACACTACTGTAAATTGAAATAACTGCACAATGAAAGTATGTACTAATTCTCTAATGTTTCACAAATGAATTGGGAATTTTGAAAGGTTTTTACAGTTTTATGTCACCTGTTTAGTCTAAATTTCTGTCTTTTTCAGTTTTTTAAATTATATATAAGGCTGATAAAATTATTTTAATATTTTTGAACTCCTTTTATTTTTTTTCATATTTTGATTTTTGAAATTTTGTATTCTTATTCTTGATAAGTAGTATAACAGTAATGCAAAAATACCTAAATATAATTCTAAATGTTTTTTATTTACAGTTATAGTTGTTGAAATTTTCAGGAAGCCTTTATCTTTAAAATTAAGAAAAAAATTACATTGTTGATATGTTTATATAAACAGTGTTATTCTCCATCCAATAGTCATATAAGTAAACCCAAACCAAAACTTTTAATAGTCTATGGTGAGGAAGGGACAATATGAGCAAACTGTAAAAAGGAAAAATAATAATGATAATAAAAACATCTGTAACATTTTAAATGATCTGAATATAAATATTTTAAAAATTATTTTCTACACCTTGCATTTATTTTTAAACAAAAAAAACCTGTAGATATAAAGAGATGAAGCATAACAATTTCTACTTCACAATGTAAAGGATTAATATGAGTATAAAAAAAATATCTTCAGTACTCTAAAAAGATTGGAAGGTAACAAAAGTAAATGCTTTTGTCTTATTGAATCATAATCCTTTACAAGATTGCTTTAAATGAAGACAAGGATACAAATAAGAATTACATGCAGCAAGAGTTTAACAAATTTAATGATACACAGCTATGTTAAAATCTGTAAACCAAATGCTTAAATTTTAAAAAAAAATTAAGATAAGGGATTAACCCTTGGATTAGACCTTGCTTCCCCCCCCTCCTTTCACCTCTCCAGCACTCTATATCAATGTTGGAGCTCTTAATCTATAACACAATATTGTTGTTCATATTCAAAACAAAAATTATATGAGTTAATGCAACATTAAAATGTAATAAAAAAGAAAATTCATGTCTGCTATAAAACACGTTTTCATTTATAGATATATTTTCTTTCATAAAATTTTATGTTAAAAAATCATAACTCGTTTACATATATTAATATTTTTTTAAAAAACTAGTCAAAAGACATTTTTCATCCAAAAATAGATAAATGTTTGCATTTTTTTATAGAAAAAAATTCATGCATTGAGTCATAATAAATCTGAATTACAGATATATCATGAAAACCTTTTTATCAAGTTTACTAATTCCGTAATATTCTTAAGTAAAAAGCTTTTTGATTTTTAGTCATATAACTATGGTCTAATTTAAATTAGATAAAAAGACGGAACTACAAAGGATTATTCTAAAAGTTGTTTAAGGGGCTATAAAAAAATTATACTACCCTTGAAAACTACTATGATAGCTACATTCAATCATTTTGAGTTATGTACATCAAAGAGACCAAGTGCAGAAAACCAATCAGAAGACATCCTTTTACCATTTAAAGTGAAAATGCTATTTTCTTTTGCATTTACTTATATGAAAGAAAAATGCCAATTTCTACTTTTGAAATTTTACTCTTCAGTTTCAATTTTAATCTTCTTCTTTAGCTCTACTATTCCAATAATTCCATATATTTTATTTGCGACCACTAATACTTTAATATATGTGAGATCAATTTAATAAAAATATTTCAGCTCAGCAAAAGGACTAACAAACAGAATAGTAATTTAACATATCACTATCTGATATAACTTCACTGTCTAAAGGTTCTTTTATTTTCATTTTTGATTTTTATTAAATGCAATAAATTGTGATTTTAAAGTAAAAACTTACCTCAGTAAAATGTAACTTAATGTAAAGAAATTTTACATGAAAATAAATTAATATTTTCAAGAGAATAATTATGAAATTTTACTAACTAGAAAAAAAATGTCCAAGAAATTAATATGAATTAGCCATTTATTAAAAATATGCTAATTACATAAATTAGTAGATTTTTAATTTGCACAATGATTTTAAATTACTAAATGTTTTTTAATTTCAAATAAAAAATTATTCAAAAAATTGCACTATTTTAACTGTTTTAAAACTTTATCATTACCATTTCAGTAAATTTTAAAAAAAAAAGGAATTAAAAATATTGCTAATAAAAATTTTGCAATCGGGAAAATAAAAGAAATGTGCACACCATCATTTTTTGTTATTTTGCTAATTTTCTCAGATTTGTATAGATGCAATTTTGCGTAAGTAATTAGAAGAAAAAAATTTTTATGGTACATTTGCATTGGAATTGAATATTACCAAATCAAAACGATTGTTTATTGGTTTTTCAACTGAACTCCGAAGACTGGCACCCCCATCATCTGATTCACTCATGCCGTCAATCCCCAGTGCTGTTGCAAGATCTTTTTCTCCATGCAACTTTTTCAGTACTCGATTAGACATTTTGCTCAATAATGAATAATCAATTTTTTTACTATATTCACTGTCGAGTTTAAGCTTTTCACTAAAATCTTAAAATAACTCAGCTTTATTTGCAGCGAAGGTAAAATACGTAACCAAAACAAAAATTTTTTATCCTAACATGTGTCACTATATAGATAACAGTAACTATAAAATCAGCAGGGAGGATAAGGGAGGGGGAGAACGGAAGTTGGAGTTATTATTCACACAGTAAACAAACATATAAAAAATACTTCTAACTTTAAAAAAAGAAACCTCATAATTCGAATAATAAGTACTTAAACAAAATTATAATGTTCTTAATAAATATTTCAGGATGGCAGGACTTAATACCTCAAATATCATAAAAATGAATTGAAGTGACATCAAACAGATGAAAAGTTTAATTAGGACTAAAAAATTTTGTTCAGCTGTTAGCGTTAGCACCGTAGTGAAGTAACAGGATTTTAAAGATAAAACTATCACACTGAAGGTTTTTACCGATTTCTTCCAAACAAATTATAATGTCGTCACAGTTGGAGAATTTGGAAGGAAATCTGGAATTGTTCATTGAAAATGTGCGTCAATTAGGCATTATTGTGAGTGATTTTCAGCCACAGGGACAAACAATTTTGAATCAGAAAATGTAAGTATGGCTATAGATATATTGCTAAATTACAGACTCTCACAACTTTTCGAAAGAAATAGAAAAATCTTTATGCAGTATAAATTACGAATCTAAACTTTTTATAATATTGAAAGTTTAAAAATAGAAAATATTTTCATAGAGGAAAATGTTTGACTAAAATTTCTCAGTTATCCTTTTAATGAGAAAACTGGGATACACATCTTTTATAGAACAAATTTGACTTTGGTACGCTGCCCGCCGAATTGTTTTAAATTTTCGTCAAGTTGGGCTGTAACATTACAATATGGTTGTCTCGATTTTTATCACTTGGCACTGTGTTTGTTTTAGTGTTTGCATGTGTGATTATTTTGCATCCTTTTTTGCTTTTGGCATTTATAAATGTTTTATATTCTATTTTATCCTGATACTCATAATTTCAGCATCGTTTTGAGTGGAAAATTAAGAATATTTCTTGTTACACTTTTTAAATCTTTTTTTTTAAAATAGTTGCAACTGACTGACTTATCAAGTTAGTCTTTTTTTTTTTAATTCTTTTTTAACCCATTTTTTACTGCAAAGTTGACATGATGAATGAAAAAATTATTTTCCTTCTAAAGTCTATTTGGTGTTATTTTATACCTGCCAAATAGATCTTTGGCAGCAACTAATTAGTTCTCCCTTTATTTTAAAAAGTAGGTTAAAAAAAAAAAAGATTTTGGTACCTTTGAGGAAAATGGCAATTTTTTGGCAACCTTTTAAATTCCAAGCTATTTATAGTTGTCCAAAATTAGCAGTATGTCAGAATCGAAATACATTCTAATAATGGAAAACACAAGTTCAATGTTTTTAAAAATGACTGATTCTAAGAACAAACTTTGTTAGAATTCCAATCCTTCTGAGGAAAGATGCACCTTCTTAAAATCACTAAGACAGAAGAGAAAGTGGCCAACCTAGTGATCATGAGCACACTCATGTCACAACTTTGAGCCCTAGTGCCACTAAAATTTGTCGTGTAGAGGAACTATTGAACATTAAATCAGTCAACACATGGCTCAAAGTCCCCACATTGGCATGGTTTGGATGCTAGAGTGAGGAGCTAGCTCGGGTGTCATCTTCATTCCCTTTGGGGTTCAAAATTACCAGATCCATAGCCATCGTGTTACTTTGTGGAGCTACATTAAGACCCACTCATACAGAAGAGAAATAACTAGACATTTTGAAAAAATACCAAATGATATTAAATTCGTCTCCCATCAATGAATGAAATGAAAAAAGTAGTTAAATTTATGTAATTATGTAAAGAATAATTTTTAAATCAAACTGTTCATTGTTTTATGAAAATTGGTTGCTTAATTTTCAAGATTATTGGTATTAGTTTGTTGTATGGGGAACAATATATAACCTGAACCTCCATAGTGCCCCTTTATGTATCAGCTTGACATCATGGACCCCCAAGATTTTGAACACCCTTTTTGATTCCAAACATATGGCTGAGTTATTAAAAGGTTATTAATGACTGTCTCTGCTGCTTTTACAGACTTTTTTAACACTTATTTTTTTTCTTTAAGAAAACAGTAAACACCTAAGCATTACAAAATATATTATAAAGTACCAATTTAATATCAGCTAAATTAATATTCTTGATCAAAATACATGTTTTAGTACAGTTTTCTCATTGGGGGCAATTTAGTGATCTAGTCTAGGAGGAAATGTCATTCAATTTTGCCTAGAGGTTTTTCCCGAGTCTGTAAAAAGAAAATCATAGCATTGAGAGACTATTGCAGACCCCTTTGAAAGGCATTGAGGGTCCATGGACCACAGTTTAAGAATAGCCAAACTCTAAAATACAAGACAAAACTGTGTTTAATGTGTACAGAAAACTCTTTTCCAGTTGTACTTCTGTGGGACACTTCATGTTGAATTTTGATGCAGAGATCCTTGATATCTTACTAGCTCTGGAAAACCTCAAGATGAAGATCAATTATTTCTCTAAAGCAATTATTCTAGTCAATTCCAAAGCAGCCACCCAGGCTGTTGTTATAAATCATGACACAGATGCCCAGATTATCTCAGAAATAAGACAAACCTTGAACTTTCTCTATAAATAGGACAAAACAATAGTTTTTCTATAGATCGCTTCATATGTGGGTAACAAAAACATAGATTTACTAGCCAAGGGAGGAAAACTTGAGCCACAAGACAACTAACCACTTCCTGTGGATCTCTTATATCTGACCAGATAGCAAAATCAACATGCAAATCCTGGACTTGCATTCAAGGCACCTGGAAAGAGGCTGTGGCAAATTTCGGACTGCAGATAACCCATGATTGCATGGTACATCATCTTAATAAAATAGGCATCCTTCCATCTAATGTATGCCAAATATGTATTTTGGGCATCATGAATGCAGAACATCTTTTATGCCCAAAACTAGATAGTTTCAAAAATGGGTTGAGATAAGAAAACTATATTGTGGAATGCCAGAATTTTCATGAACTCCTTGTAAAGACTACATCTCTTATGTTGCTTTTCTTGTTTAAATTTTTAACTTTTGCACCTATGTTATAATTTGTCCTGGTTCTTTTTTTAAATGTTTTTTTTTTAAAATTATTTATCTTGTTCGTGTGTGATATTTGAGCTGTCTTGTATGTTTGGATTGATCCTTACAATAAAACCATACGTAACAACAGTTTGTTGCATGGTCACCCAAATTAAAAATCTTAAATTTAATGAAAAATTTGAAATAATTGTCTAATGGGAAAAGCATCCTGATTTCACTAAATGAAAACAGTGTTGCTACGTAATGTGATATTTTTCCAATAATGCATTTCAGCATTGAAAGTTTGTTTGAGAATGCACCAACTTGTGTGTGTGTGTGCAATACAAAACTTATAATAAGTTTATTATTTCATGGATTTAGGTGTACAACATCTGGTTTCACTGTCTTATAGAGAGCAACATATTTTGTCATTCATCATTTTTATTCGAGTTAGTTCTTTTTTTTATACAAAATGTTTCGCATTTCTTCTAATTTATCCTAATTATAAATCAGCTATGTGTTAAAATGAAAAATAAATAATTTGAAATTTTACAAACAGATAATTTTTTTTTTTGTGGAAAATTTGCTGAATTTTTTGTTTATGCTTATACATTTAATGAAGACAGCCTTAATTAATGGTAAGACTATCTTTACCTTTGTATACAGTTTAAAAGTATTTAGTTTTTTCTGCTTAAAAAGACTTTATATTAAAAATTTAGATTGTTCAGGGAAACATACCATGCATTATTTATTTTTGTGTACAAAGTTAATGAAACATTTCTCTTCTCTCCACATTCTTTAAGTCGAGAAATATTTCATATAAAATCTGATCAAAATGAGAAATCTGAAATATATTTTTAGAAAAAAATCTTTAATGCTTTGAAATTAAATTTATTCTATCAAAGTAATTGTTATCTTTAAAAATATATCAATATTTCCAAAGATGTTAGAAAAATTTTCAATTGAACTTTTTGTGTTTTAATAAAATCTTGTAAAATTTTTATAAATTCCTATTTTTGTAGTGCACAGATGGTAACTCATATGCAAGAAATTGATAAATGTAAAAATCAAGTTCAAGATCTCCAAGTTCCTCTTGAAGTTTTTGAGTAAGTTTTTTTACTGCCTCACTTATATTTACAATTTCAAATGTATCACTTTTGACACAAAACCTGTTAAAAACTGAATAGTCTGCTTGTAATCATTTCTGTATTATTTATGCCATCATCGTCAACCAGTTTGAAGGGAAAAAATTTTTTTAATGCTGTTATCTAGATCTGCAATGCTTCTTGTTTTGCCATTCTACTTAACCAAATATTCTTTCATGTAATTGCATATTAGGCTGAAATACTCCTCTCTGTTCTCTTCCATAGAAAATATATCCTAATTTTTAATCATTTTTCCCCACAAAATAAGAGATAACAAATTATAAACAATGCTATTATTTTCTAGCATGCATAGGAATGGTACTACCCATAAAATGATTTTCAAGCATATGTGCGAACAAGATTGTTGTTCAACATGCAGTTGAATGGATCTTCACTATTGGCTGCATATCACATCATTCAATGATGTTTTTTGATTTGACAAAATTGGTTGATGCTATAATATGTAGGCTTCACATTAAAATTTATGTATTTCCTCAAGTATAATGTTTGATAAATGTTAGCATTTTGAGTATTGAGTCATGGTGGGGTTTAACTTTTTTCACTATAAGAAGTCCTGTATTCAATGCAGAAACATTTGCCTACATAAAATATTTGTTTGAAAATTAAATTTTTGTCTCTCCTAGGTATATTGATCAAGGAAGAAATCCTCAGCTGTACACTAAAGATTGCATGGAGAAGGCCTTAAATAAGAATGAAGTTGTCAAAGGAAAAATTGATTCTTATAGAGTAAATTACTTTACTATTTTATGTGTTTTAACATCCTTTTAGTATTCATATGATAGTAAATTTTTAAGCATGTTTATATTATTGCCAACTTTTTCATTAGAGAAAGGAATAACTTTCAAAGTAAAAAATTGTTTACAAGGCATACATGCAGGTACAATTATATTTTAAGTTGTATTTTTGTTTTTGATATATACTTTTAAAAATGTGTAAACTTATAAGTAGGATTTTGATTCTTTTGGGGTATATTGAAAAACAGCTTACTGTAAAATAAGTACTGTATATAAATCATATAAATGTGATAAAAGGCAAGTGGCTGTTTTCAAACCAATTACCAATATGTTATTTGGAGTAAGTTTATTTCATTTTCTTTTGTTAGTTCCATAACCTCATTTTAAGAAAATTAGATGGAGATGAAAATAGCCAAAAGAAAGAAAAAATATCAGAACACTAAAGCGTAGTGCAAACAAATATTACACCATTTGTTAAAACACTACTGGAAATCATGTGCACAGTTACCATGAAGAAATGGCATTGATTTATCAGGATTTAGTGCATGTTTCTAACTTTTCATCAACTTAATTGGGAGATAGTAGCAATAATGAACAAGTAATAATTTTCAAAAAATATTGATACCATTTAGTTAATGAATAACAATGTTTAACCACAAACCCAAGTAATAAATTGTAAAGAAATTGGTATTTGTGATTCTTATTCGATGTGTTAAAGATAATTGCCTTAAGTTCAGGTTATGTATTTTTTTCTGCAAACTTTGCTTATAAAAGGAAATATTTGAGTAAAATCCTGGAAAATCACATTTATATTCGCGTATATTTTTCTTAAACATCATAGTATTTAAAATACCAAAATTTGATCATTTTGTAACAGGTTCTGTCCTGTTTACTTTGATTTTAAAAATATTTTATTGGACAAATATAAGATTTTGTCCAATTGAAATTAAAAATAAATTATATAATTTATTTTCAGTATATGTATTATTAAATTTATAATCAACCATTCATGTAACATTCCTGTATTTCATTAAATTAAAAATATAACCATAAAAATTAATTTTTTGTGTGTTTTGAAAGATACAAGCATACTAAACATAATTTGAAATTGCATGCCCTGTGATCTCAATATCAACTTAATATAAACATGTGATTAAATAATAATTACATTAGAGCAAATTCATATTTGATGTGTTTGTATGATAATGTATTATCCAAAAAATATGCATTTATTAAAATAAATGCTAAATTAAAAATCTTTTGTTAAGTTTTTAATTTTTGTGGTTTCTTATTTATTAATTTATGAAAATATTAGAACTTGTGTATTATTGCTATTTTGGAGGAAATTACCTAAATTAAGAAATTCTCCCAATCTATGGAAACTCAACATCATAGTTTCATTGCAACCATGCACATGATTTCTACATATTTTGAAAAACAGCAGTAATCTAAATTTCTAAAAAAGAGGCTGCAATGTTTACCAGTTTCAGGAAGAGAAAAAGGTATTGAAATTACTTCAAGGCAGTGGCATAATATACACTCCTGCACTGTGAGGGGGCCCAAACGCTGACTGATACCAAGTACATATTTTGGTTTGGGGCCTAAAATCTGACTTTGCAGGTGGGCCCCTAATATTCTTCATTATGCCACTGCTTCAAGGGTACATAATTTATCGCAGAAGCATGCCCATTTTGCATCAAGTTATATTCAGTGTTTTAGAAGTACAGTTAAAAATTAAAATCAACTGTATTCATATTTGGAATTAGAAATAAGTTCAAAAATAGTTGTTCACCTTTTTTCTATGCAGTATTATTTATACAATACCCAAGCTATATTCTTGAATTCATTGTTTGAATTTTTACCTGCAACAAAATTTCAGAGCCCTGTTTAAAAACTAACATTTTTCATGAAGTAAAATTTAGCATGTAGGTTTATAATTTATTCCTTTGTAATAATCTTTGTTCCAGGAAAAAGTTGCCAAATTTTGCCGATGTTGCTGTGATAACACACGAGTACTGAAATATTACTCAAATGAAATATTTTACAATTAAGTGAATATGAAAAATTGATGGCAAATTACATTTGTCTGATCAATGAAAATATTTATAATAACAATATAGAGTAAAAGTGCAGTATACCAAATCTTTGGCTATTTGATTAATCTGATATCTTGGCTAATTAATTATATAAAGTATGTAGCTGTAATTGCAATTTTCTCATTAATGCCTGAATTGGTACATTTTAAATTTCTATCTTTATAGTCTATCTAAATATAAATTTTTTTTTTAACATATTAGCAATCCAAACATCTGAACTTTTCTGTTCATTAAAAAGATAAAAGTAAATTATTCATTATGTATAACTAATGATTTCCAAGTGATAAAATTGATGAGTAATTGCATACAATATATTCTCAGATTGTAGTAAATATTTTTATTTTAAAAAGCTATTCCTTATTTTTACTTTGGTTATTTAAAATTTTTATTTCTTTTTAATGTGTATTATATTTAATATGCATAATTTTTTAGCAAAGTATATAAATTATAGGAATAAAATCTAACATTATGAATTTTTTTAAACAATTGTATAATTTATCTTGCAGCGCTTTAAAAGTTTATTGCTTGTGGAATTGAGCAAAGTGTTCCCTAATGAAATGGCTAAATATCGTGCTATAAGGGGTGATGATAGGCCATCATGAAGACTTGTTTTTCTTCAATCATTTGTACATAGACTTGTTTTATTTTACCCAGTATAGATCTGTGAAACTTGTATCAATAAATTTCTTCTAACAATACTTTTTGCCCAGTTTTATTCAATAATTTATATTTTTAGCAATTCAGTTCATTGTTTGCATGAATTTCATTATTTTAAATTTATCCTTTATGTTTGGTTTAGTTTTCTAAAAGAAAATTTGTTCTCTTCACTATAGATTTCATTTTCAAATATTGCATCTTATTTCATAAATTTAAGAACTTTCTCAAATAGACATAAAAAAGTCTGCAAAATTTATTGATTTTTATGGATTTTTTTTTGTTTGAAGATGAAGTATTAATGTAAATAAAGGTTCAAATTAAACAAATGCACTAAATTTAATACAAAAAAAAAAAAACTGAAGGATTTTTCTCAATGCACTTGAAATTAATTTGGTATTTCCTTATTTCACCAGCAAATTCTTATCACTTTTTAGACAAATTTGTTGTATAATCTGAAATCATCTAAAAACTTTTTGAAATTCATATTCTTCATGTGTAGACGGAAGTCAGTGGGAGCCAGCTAGTTGCATATGGGCATTGACTAGAAGTAAAAAAATGATACAATCAAAAGTATAATTAAGCAAAAATCCTTTGCTTGTTGATTTTCAATGTTGCCATCTTCTGTTCATAGTAAAGCAAGGGCCAAAGGCAGCACAATACTTTCCACCTTATGGGAAACCCAACATAAAAAACCTCTAATAATGAACCATACTGAACTACTAACACCTTTCTTTAATTTCCATGTCACTCAATAAAGATTTTTTTTTTACCATCTACCATTTTCATTTAATATGTAGCAGTCATTATTTTGCATCAGATGCATATTTTTTATCATTAATCTTATATTAACAATAACTGATTCCCATATTAGGAATTTTATCCAATTCAATGGATCAAAATTCCTTTTACTTAAAAGTATTTACTTTGTGGATAATTTTCGAATTAATAATTCATTTTCCAACAATGATTTGGTTGGTGGATTTGAGGAACACTGCTTAAGCTCTACAAGAGGGCTTTGTAAAACTATTCTGTAATTTAGAGATGAATGCTGAAATGCAAATCGCAACATACTCCTGTTTGTGGAAAGAAGAAAAAAATTATGCTTTATTTGTATACAAATTACTTTTATTATTAAATGGGATGGATTTTTTGATAACTTGAAACAAAAAGGTTAATATTTATCATTAGATGAATGTGAAATAAATAACACTTCAATCTATTAAAACATATTTGTGAATCAACTGTGTAAAGAATATGCTCATTGAAATAGAAAATAAGTACAATGGTGGCTATAGTAAATGACAAACACATATGCAATTTAATTTTGAATAGTGAAAGTTATGCAGCCCAATTGTAAATTAATTTGCACTCTCCCCAGGGACACATACAAACTCTTCGTAAAATTCTTTTATGATGCAATGAATCAAATATATCACAGAAAATAAGCACGTGATAAATTAGATATATGCAAAAGTATTTTCAATGGAAACTAACTCATGGCTAGATTTTTGGAAATAGGATCACACTTGGAGAAATAATTCAATCTTTTGATATTTATAAATAGGTTTTCCAACTCTGATTGATAAGGAGATTAATACAATGCAAATTACATAAAATTATTGCATGACTACATGAAGCATTTGCTAATGTTGCAATTCTGAACTATGGTAAGTGATGATCACAATATTTGTGCTATCACTAACCGAAAATTACATTTCTTGAAACTTTAAATTTATATTAGCATTTTTCCCCCTGTAACTACAACACACATAAACTTAGATGTATTGTCTTTTCTCTGAAAATGTGATTTATACTTTCATTAAAACTTGTAAGGAATTCAACAGGAAATAAAAGCAGTTGTTAATTTTTTTACAATGATAGCTTAGACTTGCAATTTGAGCTTTATCAAAATAATGAGCTGTGCTGCATGTTTAAATCCCATCGTGCCTTTAAAGCTGTTGATTCTTATCTTGGAGTGTTTCAACATTTTGCAAGTCCATCACAATATTCCAATGATTATCAAGTACTTCTCTCCATTGGAATATTATTACAAAATGATCCATAATGCAAATATATTACACACACAATTTTATGCTGAATATGGTATTTTTTCCATTTAAAATATGCAGTTAATTGAAATTGGTGTTTTAAACTTGTAATTTTGTAGAAAGGTCTTATCTTTTAAGAAAGAAAAAATTAGATTTGTAACATTTAGCATAATAAAGTCTAATGCATTCAAAGTAACAAATTTTATAGTAAAAACATTTCAAGATGCACATGGGGTATTTACATAACTGCAAGCCACATCAGACACTCCATTCAAACATGACATTGCATATTCTCAATGACAATAGCAACTTAGAAGATGCATAATTAATTTATAATCCTGGTCATGTAGTTGGTCTTGGTTTTAAAATTAATCTTCCATTCTGAAAGAAAAATTTCAATTAAAAGAAGACTAGACTTGAAGTTAATATATCTTGACTATTAAATACTTAAATCATAGTATAAGTATGAGGAAATCTAACAAATATTAAATATATGGATTATCAATTTTTCATACTAGATTAAAATGACTTTTTCAATATCATTACTATCAATATTTATAGACAGAAAATATTATTTTAGTGAGTTCTGTCTATGAAGCAAAATTATTAGTAAGTTTTAGGCTATAAGTCTTAAATATATTTACAAGTTCGTACATATTTTAAAAAACGATTTTTATTCTAATACAATAATAAAATATTTGCTTTAATAAAATAATTAACATAAGGATTAAACCAATTTTAGAAAAAATACTCACATCATCACAAGACATGTTAAAGTCAGCCAAAACTTGACGTACTCTAGAAACTATACTGTTAATAATTAAGAAAAATGTTATTCAATTTGTAAAATTTTTATTAAAATTTGGTGATCTTAAAAATTATACATAAAAAAATTAAAATATACAATGTAATAATTTTTATTCTTTATTTTTAGTAAAATGTGAAATAATGAATTAATTACTTATTTGAATTAATATATTTCATAAGGAAAAAATGGATAATTTATTGGTTTTTCAAAGTCATATGAAAACTTAAAAATAAATAAGAACATTTGAAGCATAGATGCTGCGTCAACTAATAC
The DNA here is from genome assembly GCA_019973975.1 of Trichonephila clavata. Lineage (NCBI taxonomy): Eukaryota > Metazoa > Arthropoda > Arachnida > Araneae > Nephilidae > Trichonephila > Trichonephila clavata. The sequence continues at coordinate 76,648 of BMAO01020537.1, forward strand.
ATATAAATGTGAAAAGGAAAGACAGTATGAAGGACATCAAATGCTTGTAAAAAGATTTCTATTTTTCCCTTTGAGAATTCATTCCATGAGAGAAATAAAATAGTGAAGATATGTTATTTAGTAATGACATTTAAGGTAACAACAGCATATGTCAGTAGATTTATCAAGCAGTTTAAAAGCCAAACTTAACAAATATTGTGAAATCATTTCATTTGATTAATTAAAACCTTTTAAAAATAGTTTGAAACTGTAAAAAGAATATTTTAAAAAAATCAAAGCCACTTTTGGTTTTGTATTTCACTCAAAATTAAAATGTCTCTGTATTTCTTTGCAACATAGAAGTTTTGAAATTTCAACAATTATAACTATATTTATAATTAAAAATTCTCATTTTAAAAGATATATTTTCCATAATTTTTAAAAATTAAGGTAATGTTTATAAAATCCCCAACTAAAAGCAATTTAACATAGAATAATAATTAAAGTGAGTTTTGTCAAATTAAAATTGTAAAAATTTGAAATCCCAATGTGTTGTTTCTGTAGCTAATGCCACCTGCCTGACGATGTCAGATTAAGGCTCACGAAATTCATCATAACAAAAAGCTACATGTACGCCTGTCATTAGCAACAAAGAACTATTTCTACAAAAAAAATTTATGCTAATTGTTTAAATTTTGATTCCAATTTAATATATTAAATTTATTTAAAATAAAATAATAAGTGTTAGCTCATTAATCATGAAAAAGTTTTTTTAATTAATAAAGCCCCAAATTTTATTAATCATTATATACTTATACATATAACATCAATACAACATAATTTTATGTGAAAAATTCTGATATATAAAAACTATGATTTCAAAAATTTCCCATTTTATTTTTAATACTAACTGTAATTTTATCCAATGGGGCTGTACATTAGTATTTTTACCATTTCAGACACAGTACATCCCCTGGAGCAGGTGCGGCAGATACCAATAGCAGCAGGTAATTTTGATACCCAGTTTCCTCCACAGAGGGAGGCACCTGAGCTCTGATGATAAGAACCTGTGCTAGGATTTAATTTTGCCGATAGCGTCCAAGCCAAACATACACTCTAGGGATCTTTTACATAATCATACAACATGGCAGCAGTCGATTTCGAAAATCCACCGACTTGGGCCGGGGTCGAACCCCCAATCTTGGGTGCAGAAGGCCAGTGACAAACCAACCACGCCACCCATGCCATGCCTAACGTAGCATGATAGAAACACTATTCTTTATCTGTAATTTTCAGCAAAAAAAATTTAAAGTATTGCAAATATTGAAAGATCTAAAAATTTTTTATACTATTATGAAAAAAAAAATATGCAAGTCAATACACAAGTTTTTCGTAACTATATATATATTTTTTTACAATATATTGACAGAAAAAATACCTTTGAAAAGGATACATAGAAGGTGCAACCACTCTCCTATGAATGCCCATAACAAATAATGTGATAAGAACAGCACTACTGATTGTAAAAAATAGGTGATTGACCAATGACTGAACGAAGCCCACCTACAAAGGAAAAAGTTATTTTAAACATAGTGGTAGGTGTGAAATATTTTTATACTTCAATAAGATGAAAAGACTTGTTTTGGTACTAATGCAACCATGTTAATGAAAATACTGGACAGTATGATGAGAGTGCTTCTTGACAACTACCGTATTTACTCTAATCTAAGTTGCACCCCAAATTCTCAACAAGTCTGTGGAAAATGAAAGAGAGTAAATAGTTATAGTAGCTTTAATTGCCCCATTCAACACATTTTTTAAGTCGATTCTAAGCCACACCCGATTTTCAGTAGCTTTAATATTGGAAAGAAAGTGCTGCATAGATTCGAGTAAATACGATACATACCTAATTTTCTATTGTTTTCGCAAACAGCGAAACATTTTTGTCAGTATTTCATTTCTATATTTTAATATACTTTTTTTTCTTTTTCTATCTTAATGTGAATTTCGAAAAATGAGGCTGTGGATTGATTGATTGCTTATTATTACCATTACACTGAGAAGCAACACAAGGGACAATGATATGGGATTTCAATACATTCAAAGAAAAAGTAATTCTGATGTTGCAAGTCCCCAAAGACTCGCAGGGCTAGACAAGTCAATTATATCATACATCTAAAGAACATTCAGAGCCATTAATAAATTGATATGAAGATTCTCTTTAGAGAACCCCAAATAATCATGGACATGGTCTGGGGAGATTTGACTATAACAATATTTGGTGCGAATTGGGGGAAAAAAAGTTCCATTAAAGTCTTAAAAGGTCTAATCTGAAAAGCAAGTCAAAGCAGTTTGCTTCTGCCTGCTGCAGTAAAAGGCAATTGCTCCTGGATGAATACTAATACACTGCTGTGGTTATCCAGTGGGTAGTCTTTACATTTAATTTTGGAATACAGTCCCATAGATGTGTGAAGGAACTATAATGGCTCTCACCCCCCTTTTAATAAATGTATCTGCTATCTCAATGTATGCAAGATCAAACATGAGCAGGCCCCCATTATAAAAGAATCACTCAACACAAAGAAAGCTGCATCAACTTATTTAACATAGCCATTTTGGTTGCATCCTATTATAGCCCACCCCTGGATTTTGTGCTTTTTTTTGTCGCCAAGTTGAGCGATAGGTTCACCAAGCTTGCAACCCTTCTTTTTTTAATTCTTCAAAATTAAAGACCATTTTTAGTGACCGTTAGGTGTCTTCAACTAGTAATTTCCGTTAATTACGTTGGTTTCGGCAACTCTACTAACTATGCACAAGTAGTAAGGACCGTTACTATTTGATGCTTTGCTGTTATTCCGTTAGTACGTGCGATTACCGGTTATTGTTTTCTAGACGAAAGCAAGGTTTATTTATTTATTTTTTAAATTTTTTGTAAAAAAGGTGGTAATTATTGGATGGAGCTTTCGGAAAAAATAGTTAAAATTATGAAGATGCCGTTCGAAAGGAGGAAAAAATCCGCATGATGTAAGGAAAGGTACGTGGTTTGGCAAAAGCCGTTACAGTAATTTTAGAATGTGTTTGTCTTTTTAAGAAGCTAAATCATTCAGTATTTTGTTCATAAAGTTTTAAAAGTTAATAATTTTTCTCCTTCGAATATCGATTTATTCTTTTTAGAATGTTCTTAATTTTCTATTTTTCAACAGTTGAAAAGAAATTTCCGTTTTTGTCGTTCGGATATCCGTCTTTTTTTTTTAGGATGCCATTAATTTTCTGATTTTAGAAGCTAAATCTTTCATTAATTTGTTCTTATTTATTTTTTTAAACTCTTAATTTTCTACTTTTCAGCAGTTAAAAAAGAAATTTCGATTTTTGTCGTTCCGATATCCGTTTTTTTTTTTTGTCCTTAATTTTTTTTTCCTGCTTTTAGAAGCTGAATCTTTCATTAATTTGTTCTGAACGTCTAAAAATTGTTTTCCTCAATGGAACTTCGATTCTTTCTTTTCGGAATGTTCTTAAATCCGTACTTTTCAAAATTTAAAAAAGAATTTTTCGATTTTGATCTGTAGATCTCAATTTTTACTTATTAGAATGCTCTTCATTTCCGATTTTTAGAAGCGGAGATTTTGCTGAATTTGCTTTATTAACGTCTGTAAAATTTCTCTTTCGATTCCTTTTTTTCCCCTTAATATTTTCCGTTTCCTACTTTTGAAAAGTTAATTTTTCATGGAATTGTTCGAAAAGTTAAAAAAATACCTATTATTTTCAGAAGCTCGTATATTTTCGTAAAGCTCTAATGTTTTCCAGTTTTGCTCCTTCGGACAAGACGCCATGTTTTCCCAGTTGGCCTGAACTCTACTTTGAAAAACGCGCTTGGCGCGACTTTAAAAAAAATTTCGCCAAGGGGTGGGCTATAATAGGAATTTACCAGCCATTTTATATTATTCCACCTATATGGGATTAGATAGATAAAATGATAAATAAGAGTTTCATCTGTCAGATAATATACAGATTTCATTCTTGTAAAGGAAGAATATAATCAAATTGAGATACACATCTATGTTAATTAATTTACTATGAAAAACTGAACAACAAATAAGATTCCTTTACTTGATTTGTACATAATAGTCATTTGATTTCACAGTCTGAACAATCCTCTGTTGTGCTTACTTTTATCCATACCTATTTCAACAGCATCCATAAGTATTTCATTAATTCTCTAAAGTGTCAGTTACCTTAAGAATGGAGGAAGATCAAATTTCTTATTCACTTGGATTGGAAGATTCATTCGAAAATAAACTCTAGGAAAACAGTGTGATAAATAAAGGCATCATGTCAAATAATGCTATTCTACAGAATTGGAGATCAAATTGTTAAGACTACTTGACTGAATAGAATGTTTTTCCTCAACTTTTGATTATTGCAACAATCCATATAGAAACCAAATTTTCAATTTTGGGGCCCAGATTTGCTTTTGTTAAAATATCTTACTGGCCATGAGTTTCTCCAAAGATTTAAGTGACTTCAAATCAGCCTCATAACCTATGTCGTCGAAACAGCTATTAGTAATAAGCAGAGCAATCTACTCCAAAATAAGTCTAAATGCGATATAAATAATTCTAAAAGTAGTAGAATCGGCTTCCTAATCATGTCCAAAGATATATTTTATGATATTAAAAGTTTTTTTTTCTTTTTTTGTTCTGCATTTTAGCACCAGATGATTTATATCAGTGAATGTTAAACAGGTTTTGTAGTATCTTTGAGGAGATATATAGGAAAAAATTATACTTTGGGTACCCATAATATGTGAACTAAGTTCAAAATAAAATATTACTTTAAGAAAGAATACAAATATAAATAAATCAATATCATAGAAGAGTATATAAATTTGTGATCAGACAATAATTGTATTTTTTCATATTTCCTTTATTTGTCAGGAAAAAAAATTATGTCGAACGAAAAATCTAAAGTGAGAAATCAATATTTAAGCACCAATTATCATCAATAAAAAATCCTTTAAGATGCAATTATTTCTTTTTACAGAGAATAATCAATACCATTATAATGAGAAAGATATTATACTTGTTAATTATGTTTTCCTAAGTATCTACAAACAGTAGTAGCTCACAGGGTGAACAGTGATGTAGCTGAATCCCCATGAAATACAAAATAATAAATGATACTTTTCGGATCATTTTTCAATTTGTATGGTTTTTTTTTGTTTTTTTTTGGTTTTTGAAACTTTTACTTAGTAATTTACTTTTCCACATAGCTGACACCGAACATCCTGTAAGTGGGGGAAATATCCATTTTCTGACCCCACTCGCGATAGGGAGAAAGTTGCAGAAGGAAATCAGAAAAAACATATCAAATTTCACGGTTTAACGTACACACCCGCCTCGAACCCTTCAAGGTTCAACACATAAGAAAACTGACATAAACGTAAAAGAAAAGAAAAAAAAAATAAGTAAATAAGATACATTAAATGTAATGCCAGATTCACAATACTTTGAAAAAAATTTCAAAATATAATTCAGACAAAAAAATCCCAGAATTAGTTATTTTAATCCCAAGATTTGAAAAAACCACCAGGATTTCGGGATCCTGGGGCTGTCTACCCTAAAACTAATATCAAAAATATAGAATAAAATCAACCACAAATGTCTTGAGTAAAAAGGCCTACATATTTAATGATCTTAAGAATAAATTTGCACATGTTTGTAACAATACATAAATTTTCAACTATTTTTATAAGTAAAAATATTTTTCAATTTTAGTGATTAATATTTACAAGATCTGTAGCTTATATTTTTCCAAATTTTTTTTTAATTGTTTAATAATTATCTTGCAACTATTTAACAAATATTTCCTCTAGGAATAATTGAATTGTTGGCTTTTAATATTCTATATAAATATTTAATTTTAAGATTATGATATATGTGTAATGGGGATCCATGTCCTTCAAGTTTAGACTCAAAAAGAGTTGAACCACAGCTAGTATGTTTGTTGTTGTCGATTAACTCAAAATTCAAACAAAACCCAAGATATTTACCCATTACAAAAAAGTTGATAACAGAATACATAGAAATTAGGTTGCTAGCTAAACAATTTTCTATTGGTAGTAATTATAAGGAAATCGAAAGCAAAACTACAAAATATTACAACTAAGCTTGAGGCTTTCAAAAAAATTCTACACTTTATCAAGGGAAGATCATCATATATATAGATCCAGAAGATTTATTTAAAATAGTATCTACCAGTGTACTCTCAAAATTGTACATATGCAATCTTAAAAACATGAATCTATTTTATTGTGACAGCCATGAACAATAGTATTGGTCCACCCCACACCCCCTAAAATGTATATGCACATAAGAGAAATTAAATTTGTTGATTTTCTAGTAATATCAAACAAGTAGGATAGCAACCTGTTTATCCATCCATAAATTGAATTATGTTACCTTAATTTACTCATACCTGATCTTTAATTATATTTTTCAACAGTTTCCATAATTTATTTTAGATGATCGTAGATCAAGATTTTCACAAATTTGGTTTCACATTTATTTCTCTTATTACTCTTTAGTCTGTTTAATTTTATTATCGATTTTGTTCACTTTAACTCCAGCTTATAAAAAAATAATGGCTAGAGGCAATTTGCTAAATTGGCTCTATGAATGAGTTGGCATTTTTGGCAGCATTAACTATGTTTTTTTAGGATAAGAAAATCAGAATTTAGAACCCAAATCTGTAACTTTGTCTTGACTACACTGTCAGTTCAGAAAGAAAATAAAGCATCAATCTATCCTCTTAAAAATCCCAGCACTTTTTGTTAATATTAATAATAAGTTTCTCCTTCTACTTTTCTCAATTAAGATTACAAAATAAATCAATTATGTTTTTCAAAAATTGTCCTCTCACATAAAGAAAAAACACTGGGACTAATAATAGAAATATCCATGGTCTTTTTTCATGTTATTAAATATATTAGTAAGAGAGTGCCAATACTTAGAAAATAAAACTATTATTTCCAATTACATGAAGGAATGTGTGTGTGCATTGCATTTCATGTTTCCACCAGAACACACTCAATTTGAACAACTCGCATAGAGATTCATAATGAAAACAGAATTTTCAAAAATGAGGTTATGCAGAGCAATAGGTTAAATTTTAAGATTGGGTGGATGATATAAAATAGACACATCGAGAGATTTATTGCTCAAGGCAATTAATTACATACCCTGTAATTTGAAGTTAATATTGTCTAATTTTCTTACTAATATTTATACTTTGGCTATTTATGCATCTAGAAAGGAAGAAAATGTCACTTCTACTTTTATCCTGTTTATCAGTCTAAAATATGTCACAACCATTGATCCTGAGGGAAGTACTATTTTTCAATTCACATTCTTATAAAACAATCTATGCACCATGGGTATCAATAAGTTCTTCTGCTTGGTCCAGCTTCATTATACATGCATTTCTTGAAACTTCATCAATATTAAATTGGGGTGTCTTTAGAAGTTTGGGTGAAGGGCTGTAATATATTTATTGACAAAGGGCTGTTATATAAACCTGAATTACAGTCACTTTTTAATTATGTGTGAATTGAGGTAGAATGGAAATTGGAGTCTCATAATCATAGATAGGGTCTAAAATGAGAAGCTTTTCAAGACTAAAAGGCAGAAGTACTGAATTGCAAAAGCCTGACGACTCCTACTTTTGCAAAACTTAATTAGACAAAGTAGAATGGCCTGAGTGTCCCTACCAAAAATATACACCTTTGATGTACATCATCCATGAAGAGGCATGTGTACATAGAAGGGTTTAAATAATTATTTCTTTCAAGCCAAGATAAAAAAAAAGTAGCTACTTTGAATTCATTCTTAAATCTATATTGATGAAATTTCTACACAAAGAGTGAAAAATAACAGAAAACTGCTTAAAATTATTTTCTTAATAATTAAAACATACTATGGAATATTTGACTGCAACCAGTTAAAGAATGTTAACGGTGACTGTGTGGAGGATTGGATATAAATACTGCGGAACTATGGGAAATGATTCTGTAAATATTCTGTAAATATTAATGGTTGTACTATCCAGCAAGATAGTCATTAAACTAAGTTAAGAAGTAAATGTGTATCTAATTATGTTGAACCCACATAAACACGACAGCTGGCGACAAAGATGGGATTTTTGTTTAATTCCGCGTGGTTTGAAGAATTTTTTTTTTTTTTTTTTTGTGAAGAAGAAATTCTCTTGTGAGAAGCAACACTCAGAATTCGTAAGTTCTCACCTAGAGATGAAGTAAGAGGAAAGATTCATTTTCTTTTGGATAAGGCATTGCCTGAAGACGGCTCAAGGTAAAAAAAAATTTTCTTTTCTCTTTAATCGGGAGGAACCATGGAACAGCAAATTGCAGAATTGCTCAGGCAGAATCAAGAACTGATTCGAGCGCTGCAAATTAGAGATCATTCTTCTAGTCATAAAGTAACTGTACAATTTGAAAAATTTGATGAAGAAAATGAAAATTTCGATAGTTTTATTGAAAGATTCGAAACTTACTTAGATGTACAGAATGTACCAATAGCCAATCGAGCTAAGGTTTTTGTTTCGTCTCTTAGTGCAAAATTGTACCAGTTACTAAAAAATTTGCTGGCACCTGACATTCCTTCCGACCAAACGTTAGATAAGTTAAAAGATGCACTTAAAAAACATTTGACCCCCAAACCTTTGATTATACCTTCTCGTCACAAATTTTTAAACTGCAAACAGAATGAAGGGGAAGGTATTAGTACATACATTGCCGAGCTTAGAGCCCTAGCAATGAATTGTGATTATGATAAAGATATGTTGAATATTATGTTACGCGACGTGTTTGTAAGCGGGTTGCGGGATAAAATGATTTTAGATCGATTATTTGAGGAAGATAATATTAATCTCGAGAAAACGCTAAATATAGCACTAGCTATGGAAAAAGCTTTTAAAGGGGCAAATGATATTATGGGCCGAGGGATAAATTCAATGCAAACTTTTAAAAAACACATGGATAAAAAATCCAATTTTACAAAAAACCAAAAGAAAACATATCGTTCACGATGCACAGGTACCAACCATGAAAAAGAGAATTGTAGGTTTATTTCAAGTAAATGTAATTTCTGTGGGAAAATTGGACACATTAAGAAGGCATGCTTCGCATCTAAAAAGGCAAATGCGAAACCGGTTAGACAAAAACAAGTAATCCTATTAGATGAAGTTGAGGATAAAAATAGAATTTCACTATACGAATTAAAAACTCAGGATTGTGTATTACACGAGGAAGAACCGAAACGACCTCCAATTATGATAAATTTAAAGATTGAAAACAAAAGTTGTTCTATGGAATTGGATACGGGGGGAGCGGTTAGTGTAATGAGTATTAGAAATTTCAGGAAAATTTCAAATAAACAAATTAAACCTACAAATATAGTTTTTAAAACCTATAAAGGGGATTCATTAATACCATTAGGATATGTTACTGTAGGGGTGCAATATAAAAATCAAAAAGTAAACTTGAACTTATACATTGTGAAAGAAAACTTAGATACTATTCTGGGTCGGGAATGGCTCTATAAAATTCATTTAGATTGGCCGGCTATTAAAGCAAAAACCGAACAAAATTTAAATAACCTTCTAAGAGAGTATAAGGATATTTTCGACGATAAATTAGGAGAAATAAACAATTATGAGGCTAAATTAAAACTCATACCTGGAGTAAAATCTATATTTTGTAGGGTTCGAACAGTACCCTTTGCTCTAAAAGGAAGAGTTGAAAATGAAATTGACAGACTTGAAAGAGAGGGTATCATAGAAAAAGTCGAAAGCTCTGAATGGGCAACCCCAATAGTTCCTGTTGTTAAAACCGATGGTAGTATAAGATTATGTGTCGATTATTCAGTAACCTTGAATCCAAATTTAATTGTCCCTCAGCATCCTTTAACAAGATTGGAAGAAATTTTTGCTAGTTTAAATGGGGGAAAACAATTTATAAAATTAGATTTTAAGCATGCATATTTGCAAATGAAAGTCCATCCCGAAAGTCAGAAATTAATGACTATAAATACTCATAAGGGATTATATGTTTGTAAACGACTTATGTATGGATTGAATGGGGCACCTGCTATTTGGCAGCGCTATGTTGACGGACTATTTCAGGGTATGGATGGAGTTAAAGTTTTTATGGATGATGCTAGAATTACAGGGAGCGATGAAAGTTCACATTTTATGGCTTTAGAGGAATTTTTTAAGAAATGTAGAGAACACGGGCTAAAGCTTAATTTAAATAAAAGTAATTTTTTGCAAAATGAAATAAATTTTCTTGGACATAGAATCAATTCAAAAGGGTTACATAAAACTAACGAAAAAATCTCAGCCGTTGTTAATGCTCCTGTACCCAAGAATGTTCATGAAGTAAAAAGTTTCTTAGGGTTAGTTAATTTTTACGGGAAATTTTGTGAAAATTTAGCTACTATTGCTAATCCTCTTAATAATTTGACAAAGAAAAATGTTAGATTTTTATGGTCGAAGGATTGCCAGGTTGCCTTTGAGCAAATAAAGAAGGAAATTTGTTCACCTAAAGTTTTGGCGCATTATGATCCTAGCCTACCCTTAACTTTAGCTAGTGATGCATCTCCAGTTGGTATTGGTTGTGTTTTGTCACACGTGTATCCAGATGGCTCTGAACACCCGATCGCGTTCGCATCAAGAACTTTATCTGAGTCCGAGAAAAAATACTCCCAAATTGATAAAGAAGCTTTTTCAATAGTTTGGGCAGTAAAAAAGTTTTATCTGTATTTGAAAGGTAGAAGATTCACTTTGATAACGGATCACAAACCTTTGGTAGCTATTTTTGGTTCAAAAAGAGGTTTACCAGTGTTGGCAGCTACCAGACTTTTACATTATGCGCTAATTTTGCAGTCATTTGAGTTTGATATAATATTCCGTAAAACAATTGAACACGGAAATGCAGACTTTCTTTCTCGGTTACCTAAAACATCAGAAGAGCTTGAGGTTAAAGATGACATCACAATATTTCAGATGTCACAGATTGAAGCATTACCTGTTACTTCTAAGGAGTTACGACAGGAGACGGGTAAAGATATAGAGCTGGGTCCACTCTTAAAAGCCTTAAGGGAAGGTAAAGATTTGCAAGGGAGGGAAGCCCAGTATACCATTGAGGATGGTTGTATAATGTACGGACAAAGGGTCTGTATTCCAAAGAAATTTCAGAAGAATGTTTTGGAAGAATTACATGCTGGACACTTAGGAATAGTAAAAATGAAGGCTATAGCTAGATTGTTTGTCTATTGGAAAAATATAGATAAAGATATTGAAGAAGCCGCAAAAAACTGTGTCGATTGTGCTAGATATAAGGCTGATCCCACAAAAGCTAAAGTTCATTACTGGGAGTATCCCAGTATGCCCTGGGAACGTATTCATGTAGATTTTGCTGGACCAATTTTTGAACACATGTTTTTTCTGATCGTTGACGCTCATTCCAAATGGTTAGAAGTGTATCCTATGAAGACAACCACAACCAAGAAAACCATCGAGTGTCTTCGAGATAGTTTTGCAAGATTCGGATTACCTAGGGTACTTGTCAGCGATAATGGATCTCAGTTTACATCCTATGAATTTCACCGATTTATGCAAAGAAATGGAGTTAAGCACAGAACTAGTGCACCTTTCAAACCTTCTAGTAATGGACAAGCAGAACACTATGTTGCTACTTTAAAGCAGTCATTAATAGCTATGCATAAATACGAAGGTACTATACAACAGAAATTAAGTACATTTTTAATGCAATACCGAAAAGCTCCTAATGCAACTACAACACATAGTCCAGCCATGTTATTCCTAAAAAGAGACATTAGAACTAGGATAGATTTACTTTTACCTGAATTGAAAACAAAAATTCAGGATAAATTACGAAGAGATAATTTCGAATTTCGAGATAGGAAATTTGATGTTGGAGATCGAGTGGCTGTGAGAGTTTATAGAGCAGCTAATACTAGATGGAAGTTTGGTACTATTGTAAACCAGGATGGCGTGCTCCACTACATCATTGATGTTCAAGGAACCTTGGTGAGACGATATGTTGATCAGATCCGTTCAGTGGGTGATCAAGTGCAAGAAAATATCATCCCAATTATTCACCAGAGATTTCCATCAGCAGAGGTTCGAGAAAACAACTCTGATATTCAGCATGCAGAAACGGCGGAAGATATTTCTAAGGATCCGAACAAGGAATTGGGTTCATCTTCCATACAAGGAGTGCCATTAACTGATGTTGTGGTTCCAGATCTATCACAGTCTTGAGCTACAGAGACTGACTCCGAGACGAGGAGTCCACCAGTTCCAGACAGGCCACTTCCTAGGCGTTCCGGGAGAATCAGGCGACCTCCGGAGAGACTTGTTCTTTAAGGAGGGAGGAGATATGGAATATTTGACTGCAACCAGTTAAAGAATGTTAACGGTGACTGTGTGGAGGATTGGATATAAATACCGCGGAACTATGGGAAATGATTCTGTAAATATTAATGGTTGTACTATCCAGCAAGATAGTCATTAAACTAAGTTAAGAAGTAAATGTGTATCTAATTATGTTGAACCCACATAAACACGACACATACCATGCTTATACAAATGTTGATATACATACAATTGCAAAAAATAACTTTTTGCTTTACTAATCATTCTTCTTCCTCTCCTCCATGTTTGTAAAAGTTAAAAATTTTTACATAGTCAAGAAACTACACATGTATGACACCTTTAAGTCACATTTGTTATAAAACCAGTCTGTTTCAAACTCTCTTTAGTCAGTAATTATAACAATTATAATTTTTTTTATCAGTATAAATAGAATCAGAGTCCAATGTAATAAAATTTTAAGAAACTATTAATAATTTCATATAATTTGTTTTAAGAATATGATCAATACATACTTGGGAGGTCAATGGATCAGTTAACCACTGCCAAGCTCCAATTGCAGTGCATAGTGCAACAACTACGAACATAACTGGAAAAAAAAATTCTTTTTTCAAAACAAATTCAAAACATCATCAGGTACTTATCATTTTTTGTAATGATGCTTTTCAATGACATAGGGAATTTCCTAGCACTATATGCATTCACTTATATTATAAGTGTATTTCAGAATGCTAACCAAAAGTGACTAATTCTATTGCACGGCTTTATTTTTTAATATGAATAAATGAAAAAAGTTCCTTTTGTTTGAAAATTACACAGGATTTCAAGAATATACCACTAAAAATTTTTTATTACGTATGGACATGCAACATCACAAAACCGTTCAAATGAATTTCATTAAATTCCCAACGAATATTGCAACTGTATTTCTTCTTATATTGTGGAGTTCATTTTTAGAAACAAGAAAAAAATTACATAAAAATATGACTAGGAATAATAAATGCTAAAACCATCAAAATTTCTGATCAGTGTTAACAATATATCAGATTGATCAACATGTTTCATTACCAGATTCAGTCCTTAAATCCTGAAAAATGGAAAAATTCCCAACATTACTCCCCAAGAAAAATATTTTCATCAGAACAATTTTAATGAAATATACAAGAACCCAATCAGGAAAAACAAACTTCAAAGGCCTAGTTCAGTTGATAAATTCAAACAATTAGCAAGAACAAAGAAAACAGTAACATTTTTCAATCTCTTTTAATCTTAACCATCACAATAAATTTGATTCATATAATCTGACTTTAAGTAAGTAGTAAAATACACTCACAATTTGTAATGAATATAAAATTTAATGAATTATATTTTTTTACTAATTTTCTCACTAAGAATTGCTGTTTTTACACAGATGCATTGATTTACATAAACTAACATATAGGAAATAATTAAATTTTGATAATTGCGACAAATTTCGTAAAATACAAAAAAAATCCACTTTTGCTTCTATTTTAATTGTAAGGGATCTTAAGAATTGTATCAGTAGTTATGCAAACATTTCAGTAGTATCATTAATAATTTCAAATATTAATTTAATTTTGCTATTATTGCATATCAAACCAGTTTCTTCCCTGAAGCTACATGAATAGAGATGTAAGCAAATTATACTCCCCTTCATTTCAGATTAGTTAGTACACAATAAATAGATATTACTCTTCAAGTTATGTTACAATATCACTTTTTAGAAGTTTTTTCTATTTACTATTAACAAAAAAAACATTGTGAATCCTGTGGTTGAATCGTCGAATCGTCCACTTATCCCGCCAAGGGTTTTCTCGCTAAATGGATAAGTGGGCCAAATCTGGTAACCCTTTTGATTTTTGTATCAGTGAGGAATAAGTCAGATCATGGTGTGGTAGGGTTGCTACTCCCAAAACACAACACTCAAAAACGCACCAAATTAGCGATTTTTCAAAATTTGACGGACCAGTGGCTGATTCAACAATTTCACCAATCCAGTTATTAAATTCCCAGAGGCTTGGCAATTTTAAAATAAACTTGTTCATAATAAGTACAACAGTATAAACTTTTTTCAGAAATAAATATTGAGAAATTTGATTGATTATATAAATTGTGCTATTAACAACAAAAAAAACACACATTTCATACAAAATTTAATATTTTCAAATTGGTGACAATGTTAACAATTTAAAATTATGACATTATATTTTAAATACCTTGCAATATTTTTTACTTATTTTTTTGCAATCTGTATAAGAGTATTTGTTGGGCATATTTAAAATGAAAGATAAGAAAAACAATACATGAACAAATACTGTATCAAAACATCTAACCTATTTAGACACAATATCGGTATGCATTTCAAAATAAATCATACAACAAATATTTACAAATAAATATTGTACAGTAATATAATACTTACCTCTCCATCGCTTTGTTTGAGGTTGATAATATGCTATAACTTCCACTAATCTTCTTTCAAATGCTTTCAAATCTAAAATTAAAACGATGTTATAAAGTTCCAAGATAAACATTAGCTTTAAGTCCACTGTGTTGCAATAATTATAACTATGGACCCTTTATTTAGAAAGTGAATTTCGTTAAAACATCCATAAACTGTTACAAATCTTAGAAATTAAGATGAAAATCACATTGCTACTGTACCTTCACAAGTAGTTTGCTCTAATGTCATTTTAGAAGTGTACCAAGAGCTTTTATTAGATAACAATGAAAGCAAGATACTTCAAATAGAAATTATTTTACACACGAGGAAAAAATTAACGATTATCAAAAAGTACAGTTTAAGTTTTTTAGTGAAAATTTTTAAAAAGATGATTCGAAAAATGGTATAAATAACTTTTAAGATGAAATATTAAGCTATAATGAAAAACTTTTTTCTCAATCTTTCGTATTTTAAATAGAACCTAGAGAGATTATTAAAACATTGCATTAGAGAAGGTGAGATGTCATGTTACTCCTACATCAGATACTCTTTCGCAAAGTCTGATAGATAAAAGGAATAAATATAAGACCGGACTTGTAATGCGCGATTTCGTTGGCAACACTTATTCCTATTTTTTTACACTATTGGAATTCAAATTCCTCTGTTTTGGGGATGCTATATTTGGCTCTTTATGAATTATTGGCTACTTTCAAAATAATTACATTAAAAAAATTCAATATACTGTATTTTTTGGATATGCTTTGGAGTATGCTATGTTGAGTGTGTGTTTCAGTATGTGTGAATCTAATAACCTAATATAAATACTGTGCCTTTATTGCTTATAACTTTACTACTGAACAATTTCAATGTTTTTTTCAATTTTTGTTTGAATTTTAAGATATAAATATGCTTTCATTGCTTATTTGTTGTATACAAGTTCATTAGAAATATGGTATGTTTATAAAATAGAATTTAAGATTAAATTTTTAAAAAATATTAAATGAAACTGGAAAAACAAATGTAGAACTGTAACTATATTGTAGACTTAAAAAAGAAGAGTACAATATTTTAGTATATTGATATATTTTTGATTCTTTGCAATTTTTAGTAAATTTTTATTAATCCTTATAACATTTGAATCAGGTTTAGCAAATTTTTTCTAAATAGACACTTGAAAATTATGTGATTATTGTTACAAAATCATTTTAACTTTTGCAGCTGAAATTAAATCATATTTTCATTTGAAGAAATTCTTATATATATACTAGCTTTTACCCGCGGCTCCGTTCGTGTTGATGTCTTTAAATAACTGTCAAAGTCGTAATCATTATCATTGGAAAGTAAATAATATAATATGGTAATTTTTTATTGCTTGACTTTAACCAATAAAATTTAATATGTCTAAAATTGAGCTTAGTTTTAAAAAAATGAAAATGTAATTTATTATTATAACTATCAACTAAAATTCAATGACTTAAAACTATTCATATTTTTAAAAATGGAAAGTATCTCTATTTAATATATAATTCTTCATTAAAAGAGCTCAAAACAATATTATTCCAAGATGCTACTGTATACCATATTATATGTTCTTCCGTCAGTTGCAAATATGTGAAGATTTGGGCATTGGACACACCTATCAGGCTACATATAGTTGGCCATGGGAAAAACATTGCTTTTCCAAATGCACCCCGGCTACCTGAAATGTTAGCTTTGTTAATAGCAACATTAAAACTGGGGATATTGAAATCGTTTGAGTTGAAACGGTAGGTCAGTGGAGATACTTAGAATTCTAGGTATGATAACACTATCCCTTTTCATGACATATGTTCAAATATTGGCACCAAGTATATTCTGCATCAGTTTTGTAATCCAAAGCCTCGTTCCTTTACATAGTCGAGTAGCATTGAGATTCTGCATAACTTGTACATTTAGTTTTAATTGAAGTTTATGTGAGGGTACACCCGATAGTTCAAGTGAATTTAAGAACTCCGTGGGATATGAAGTATTTTGTTCTTTATCCATGATTGTATTCATTGATAAATATTTCTTCAATTCCCCCCCCCCCTCCCCACATGTCATTTAAATTTTCAATGTTGATTTTATGGACTATGTCATTGTTAGGCGCCAATATTGATCTTCCGCGCAACCACTGATCCCAATTTAAATTTTGTTGCAAGCCCGGGTGAATTTGAGCAATAAAATTTACATCACTTTCTTCTACATTACAAAATTCTCTGAAAGTAAAATATAAACTCCAGTATATGCGTCCAAACATCCATAACCGATTTTCAATTGCGTTTCTGCATAATGTTCCGAATCTACGTCATTACGAAGATGCACTCTCATATTGGTTTTCAGACTGAATTTTTCAACTTTTCCCCATAAGCTGGAATTCACCAGCCAATATATAATAAAGCTACCATTCCTCCTGTAATATCTGTATTATCTCGTAAATCCTGAAGAGTCCGATTTAAGGCTTCTATAGCTTTCTTATGAGACATCGAACCTTCATCCCACACTAAAAGCTTACATTGTGGCTTGAGAGCTATTGAGAGCATCCAGCCTTGAGAGCTATTTTTTCTGAAATTTCAGATGAGTGAATCTTCAAATGCAAGATTAAGCGATAATTTTAAAATGGAATGTGCAGTACAACCGTTGGTCAATAAAATCGTGGCTGTACCAGAAGAAGCCACAGCAACTGCTATCTTCTGGGTTTTTCTGATGGTCATTAGTAATAAGTTTAGCAAAAATGTTTTTCCTGTTCCTCCAGGGGCTTCGAGAAAAAAGAGTGCACCACTGATGAATTCTACTTTGCGTAACACTAGTTGGAAAACGTGACTTTGTTCTGGAGTTAATTGAGGGGTAAATTCTGTTACTTGATGTTGCAATGCTATAAAATCGTAGTTTAATTCTCAAGTAATTTCATTATCGAAGTCATTTCTGTCGACACGTCTAGCGCTAATCATTCCAAAATCATGTAGCTTCTTCCTAACCATACTGAAAACCTTTATTGCGTTTCGTTGCAGATGTGTTCATTAAAAGGCATATTTGGTTGTTTTTCGTCGCAAAAAATATCTTCCGCAATGTAGTCTTTGTACTTATTATAAAAGGTTTGAGAGGATTAGAAAGACCGAAGATGAAATAAGTATTGCGTAAAACTCCCTAATTTTATTCGGCTAGTGACATTGTATGGATGCCTCTATAGTATATCTTCAAAGTAATACCTCCATGTAAAATATCTAGGTTCAGTATAAGTGAAAAATTTTGTGCAAAATATGAATATAGTATAATTAGGTTAAAAAAATTCAAACTAATCATAACTATTTAAGTAATCAAAACTTTTTATGAAACTGTCAGTTAATATTACCATAGAATTTTCAATATCACACGCGCGCAATTCGCTAAAACTTTATTACGTTTCCCTCTTTAAAAAGTGGGAGAAAATTTGCATTAAAATATTTGAGATTTTCAGAATAGAGAAAGTCTTAGCCAACTTGGCGATATTTCTCAAAGTTTGAGTTTGACATTTAACAAACGTAACGTAAATAATAACCATAGAAAACCATTTAAAAAATTGCTTTTTGCTAAATAACACTATGTTTCAGTTATTTGTTACAAATGTGAGAAAACATTTATTAAAATTTCCATTATTGAGCAAATGCATAATTTTTCGCCAACTTTTCAGAAGTAAGCAACGTCAACGTTTTACCCGTATAGTTCCCTTTACAAGAAAATGGAGATAAAATATATCTTATGTTACTTGCTGATAATGTAGCTTTCCATTGGTGAAAGAATTTTTAAAATCGGATCAGAAGTTCCCAAGATTAGCCAGAACAAACAGACAGACAGGCAAAAAATTCAAAAAAATGAGTTTTTGATATAAGTACCGAATATGCCTTTAAATGCATTTAGTAAAAAGCTGCTAATTTGAAATTACAAACAGACACTTCAATTTTATT
>BMAO01020538.1:0-31540 GCA_019973975.1 Trichonephila clavata
CATTCTGGTCAGATTTTTTGTCTTGAATAAAATACAAAAAAGTGGTCCACTAAAAGTGGGCCATTTTCTATGAGGAAAATTGCTCTTTTTCTTCTACAGAAATGTTACATACAAGCATTTACGCCAAAATAGTGGATGAATCAAATTACTCGAATTAAAAATAGGAAATTTTGACGTTTTTTATAACAGAAGAAGTTTGTTGAGGGAAAACATCTGAAACAAGTGTTCTAAAACGCGCCGATGCGTGTTGAAATTACAGACCTTGCGGGTCAATGGCTGTAATAAGCATGACGTCACTGCCAGCCCAGTGAAAGTTTCCATTCGAAAAGTTTTTCGGACTGAGCAAGAGGTTTTCCTCAACGGAAGAGGTGTGTGCTATAACTGATAATATCGGATTATTAGAGGCAGAAAAAATCAAGTGCTATTTTACTATACATGGCATGGCTTGAAGGAAGAACAATTGAAAAAAGACTTCTATGAGTTTTTAATTTTATTTCAAGGTGTAACTAGAATGTAAGTAGAATGTTTTTTTTTTTAAATCTTCATGCGTGTATGTTCTGTTTGAAAATTATGTCGGCAAAAATGTTGCAAATTTAGTTTCCTTTTCTCATGAAATAAAATCGGTTGCGTTCTTTTTTCCAAGAGACGTTTAATAAATGAAATTTAAAAAATGAGTTTGAAAATTTTAAGTTGATTTTTTAAATCAATTAAATAATAATGTATAAATCAATAAGGATTTGTTCATTATTTACTTAAAAAATATGCATGAAAATGTTATAAATGTATATAATGTCAAAAAAATCTGTAATAAATTTTGCCTGCAAATACTTAAAAATTAATGTTCATAAAAACTTGTCAAACTGAAAAAGTACGACAGTAAGAATATCATGAATTCTTTTTAAAAGTATTTTAAACAAAAAAGAAATTTCATATTTATGTGAGTTTGGAGAATCTATAGTCAGAATTAAAAATATTAACATTTTTACTGCAAAAAAAAAATGTTTAAAATAGTCTTGTTTTTGTTAAAATAATTGATAATTAGTATGGATTATACCGTAGTTTCCAACAAGTTTCATTGAATATCATTAAAATTAAAAAAAAGTTTTAAACTTAAAGTTGTTGTCTCATTTAAAAGTATTTTAATACTGCTTTGCAATAGAAAAATGAATACTGTCCTTCATGTGATATTTAGAAGTTGAAAAGTGAAAGAAAATTTATTTTATTTAAATATTTGAAAGGGAATTTGAACATAAGGATTATTTTCCATTGAATGGGTTTAAATGAAATTCTCCCGATTTCTAGAAAAAGTTAAAAAAATATTTTACCACGACTAAAAATGCCACATATCTATGAAATTAAAATTTTATTTTTAAATCGGGAACTATAACGCCTGAAAATGAAACCGGTTAAAACAATTTAAAACTGTTTTGCATTTGTATTTTCTTATTTTTACACATTTGTAATTTCTGTGCTTCTTTCTTTCTCTCTCTCTCTCTCTCCATTTAATGTACAGCTTTGATGAGCTGTTAAAAAGTTTACAATCTGTATAACTATGTAAAAATTCTTTATTTATTGGGAATAAAGCAATATAGAAGTACAAATTTCTTGTGAAAAATATGGAGAAAATAAAATAAAATATTCGTTTGATATTAAAATCTCTCACCAGATGCAAAAAAACTTAATAGCAAAAAACAAATTCACTTAATCTGATCTTTTATGAAGTCTATTCTTCATTCTGTCTGAAGCAAATGACTTTATAAAACGGAAACATAAATTTTCTCCCTAAATGATATTACAAAATATATACATGAGTTACATTTATTAACGTCTTTCATAAAAAGAACCATGTATTTTTACTCGGCCAAACGATATTGAGAATTATGATGGCGTCTTGAATAATAAATTAAGACATATCAAGTAAGAAATTATACACTACAATTGATTTCCTAATTATTAAGTTAATCTTTATCAAAAAAAATATACAAGTCCTACATTAGCTTTGATATTCACCTCAACATAATAATGATTTTTTTTTTTTTTTTTTGCTACGAAACGGGAATTTTTACGTCTTTCATTAAATGAAGTTTAAAGTTGTATGCTTTAATAGAATTGTAGACTTTTTGGAATTAAAATGGATGAAGGAATTGGATATTCGCAGAGCAGGGTTAGTTTTCGATTTATTAAACTTGCTAGCACAGCCATTTCTTTATACTATTAAAACACATTCGTAAATTAAAACAGTGTTATTCGGAAAATTGCCTTCGATGGAAAAATACATTATATTTACATGATGCTTTTGAGATTTGTATTGCATTGTTTTATTTTTTTATTGTGATTCATTTTGTATTAGTAATTTTTTAAGGAATAGTCATTTATAAACTATTAAATAGTATTAATATTATTTAATACTATTATAGTATTAAATTTTGAGAACAGAAACTGTTAATTTTTCTGTGTATAATGTGCTTTAATTCGAGTTAAATAAGAAATGGAAAGGAAAAGAAAATTAAAATAATTCTGACTATTTGCTGTCTAAATCAATCAATCCAGTTTTGGAGAAATATATATCAATTTGTCTAAATTGCTTATTATTAGTACAGCGGTACTACTCTAACAGAAATTTAGTTTAATGGTACCGTATATATGTGTGAGTGTTCCAGTTAAACTGTATAATTCAATCATTTTATAGAATGTCTATGTGTCACATGAAATAGCTAAATACATCATTTAGAGTGAGCAATAGATTAATAAATTATTCTTTACCTAGCTATTTTACGATATAATTAGGTATTTTATAAATTAACTTCTGAAACTAGAGAAAAATTAACGCCATAGCAAAAAAAAAAAAAAAAAAAAAAAAAAAAGAAAGTCCGTTGCTTTGTTAATTAATTAATGATAAATAATTAGCCCCTCGAAAAAGGCTTTTCACATATTAAGAATAGATTAATAAGTAGTAAATATATAGCTAGTCATGCTCACAAAAGCCCTTATACGGCTCAAAAATATTGCAAAATTTTTATTCAAAACGCCAAACATGCCGTATTTAGTACATTTTTAACCAGGCTATCATTATTCTTTAAAATGAATAGTTACAGCGTAGAATCCAATGATTTTATATACTGCAATTGATTTAGACAGTATTTCTTGCATACCTTTAATTATTTTATGAATTTACGGATTCATCGCTTTAACGGTAACACACACTCACACTGATGAGCTAAAGTTAAGGAGCAATTTTTTTTCCAGAAATTTCTGAACTAATTCAAATGTAATTTGATAAAAAAAAAATACTAATAAGTGTTACTAAAAAGATGATAATAAAACAAATGAATGCTATTCGCTTATGATCATGTTTTGCGCACATTAAGCATGGTAATTAAAAAATAATGTTGCAAGAGGACATTTATGAAGTTTTTAGTACAGGAATGATCGGTCTTGACAGCAGCACAAATGTCAGAATGAACTGTCATACTGTATATGAGGCTATTTAGTTTCTTGGGATATTAAATCGTACTCTTCCATCAAAACAATTCTGGGCACCAGGAGAGTTCTAGAAAGGGTTAGTGAACTGCAATGGCTGTGCCAAGAGCATTCTTGATATATTCAATGGGATTTAGGTCTGGAGATTCTGTTCGCCACTCCATCCTCTGAATGTTTTCAATCTAGTGGTCCAGGCGAGCCACGTGTCGGAAGAAGCGTTATCATCCATAAATCGTCCCTTTAAAAGGTTTTACACAGGGCTCTAAGATCTCCTACCTTTACCTCTGAGCACTTAAAGAACCTCTCTGAAAGACTTACAATCCTTTATGAGCCCATCCAATATCACGCTGGCCTGGATCATAACTCCATCGCTTTCATAGCGATCGATTTCAATGATGTTGAAAGATGATGATGTCTATACCAACACTTCTCAGACGAATTCGTGAACAGTTTGCGTAAATGTCACATTTAAGAGAGGGTGTGTCATTGAACTGAAGGTGGTAGGAGAGTCAAATCACAGACAAAATTGACATTTGGGTCCGAGCGATGCTACCATTCAACGATGTTGACTGGAATAGGTGAACCATGGCCATACAGAGGTTAAGAAGATGGCGATTAACCTAGAGCGACGACAGAACACGAGGACAGAGGATTGCCGATCGTCGCAAACAGCTTTGATGTGTCCTTATCAACAATCTGACATGAAGCCGATATACAAATGATTAAAATGACAATCGATAAGTGATTAAGAGAACGGGGCTATGTAGGCTATTGCGTCAACTGACCTTCCCCATTCCATACTGTCAGGTGGTTTCGCATTTTGCTTGGCGCATTGGATCTGGAATATCACTGACTGAAATGCAGTTGTTTCCAGCGATGAATTCCTCTTCAAAATGAGTCTTCATGACCAGCGAAGACGTGTCTGGAAAAGTCCAAGATTGTGGTGCCATACTCATCTGATCTACTGTACTATATAACCAGAGGCGTAGCTACCACCGTATTAATGATATTAGGCCCCAAAATGCAGTAACAAGAAGTCGTAAAATGTTAAGGAGCCCTAATAAAGAGCCATCAAGGAATTTTGATACAGGCCCTCTCAGGACTAGCTTCAGAAGTGAGTCTAACAACCAGGAGTAATGAGATGGTGTGATAATTTCATTTGACACATGGTCTTCTTTGTGGTCAGCTGTGACACAACTACAACATGGTGATACATCAATGAAATTCTACGTCCCAGAGTTTCGCCCTTCCTTTCATGGACCCTTGTGCTTACATGTCAGCAAGATAATTTTCAGAGGCTCAAGAAAATTCAAAAAGTTCAGTGACTCAAAAGTAAATATAGATTTAAGTCTAAAAATTACTTTTAGACACATACACGCATATAGTATATGTGTGTTCCTTAGATAACCATGAACTACAAATGCTGAACAAGATGATCATATTTGTTATTAATTAATAGGATAAATTATTTTGACATCAAAATCTCATTATTTTCACATGTGCTTTAGATCTTAATATTACATTGATTTTCATATTTATGCAAATTATTCATTGTTGTAACTTGCTTAATATGTCTTGAATAACAAGGAAAACACTTGTGCGTTCTAAAAAAACCGTCCCAAAATATACTCATAATAGAGATTAAAAGCACGTTTTTGAACATTTTACCACAAAATAGGAAAAAAGTATGTTATCTTTCAAGAGAGAAAGTACGTGATAAAAATTCTTTATTTATGAGAAAGCTTGAAATAACTATTAAAATCAAATTTGCATTGAAATTTAATTCTACTTAACAGGAAAAAAGCATTAAATGAAGTAAACATTCTAAAATATATAATACTAAATATAATATGAAAATAAAAATAAAAGAATATCTCGAGAAGGTTATTGTTATGAGCGATGAAAAAAATTCAAATTAAGCTTTAAGTGTAAAAAGATTTATTAACACGCTTTTTTTATTTTTTATTTATAAGTTTCACTTGCATGTAACGGAATCTTAGAACTAGATTTTTACCCACTTAAAAAAATCGGAATCATTCGAAATTTCGCACACTTGTCAAGGACCGATGACAATACAATAATTTCATAATTTTGTTCCATTGTCCTTTTCAGGATCGTCAGGAATAAGGATAATCAGATTTGGCGACAATTCCATGTACCATTTCCAGATTTGGCGACTTATTGCATATACCATTTTTAAATTTGGCGATTAGTTCCATATACCATTTTCAGATATGGCGACTAATTTCATACTTCACTTCCAGATTTGGCGACTAATTTCAGATTCAGTGACTAAAAGAATAAGTTGTAACCCTAAAGCGAGTGTTTTGAATTTAAAGCTAATTATATGCACGTATAAAATACACTTGCGGTTAATAGAAATAAAACAAAAAAAAAGTGTTCTGTATCTGAGAAAGTGGAGGGTGGGTGTTAACAATTTCTTACCATAATATAAACATTTTTCTGGAAATGAGAATAAAAAAAAAAGGTTGTGCATGTGAAAAAAAATAATTTGCTCTCTAACTGCTAAATATTTTTTTATTTTCACAAAGAAATACGTTTAGAAGTGATGATACGAATTAACATGAAAGGAACAGGTTTAAGAGGTGAAAAAACAATTGACACTTAATATTACCATTTTTTTATTAACTCGCTTTCTTTAACGTCTATCCGGGTGGAATTTTGTAATTGATTTTAAACTGTGTGACTTTTCCGAGGAGCCATAGACTTGAAATTTGCACCATAGCTCAGAAGTGGATGACAATGCGTGAAAATGTGAAAAAAGAAAACAAAAACGAAAAGGAGGAATTTTATAATTTTTAATCCGTAAGAAAAACATGGTACATTAAAATTTTTTTTTATAATTCGAACTTTTTCTTCTTTACACGCTTTTATTTGTTTGACCTGTTCAAAAGAGACGGAATCTAATACAACGATACGGGACTCATCCGAGGCCTCATAATCGGAGAGAATAAATACACTTCAGACCCGTTAATTAATATCCATTGAAGAGCAAGACTAATTCCACAGTCACGTAATTCCAGCTTCAAATATCAAACTCAAGGATAAATTCAACAATGAATAAATGATAGTTTAAAAAAACTAAAAAACACTCTTTTATTGTAGTTCGAACTAAAAAAATGAAAAAATAAATGATAGTTTGAAAAAAACTAAAAAACACGCTTTTATACTGAATCGAACTAAAAAGTAAAAAAAAATAATTCTTAATATAAGAATAAAATGATTAACGAGAAAATGAATGTCATTGGGGTAAAAGCGTGGGGTGTTCTATAAATGTATCAATTGTTATAATTTCTATTCGGAAAAGCTGAATTAGTATAAAAATGTAGAACAAAGCACCCCACGCTTTTACCACAATGACATTGATTTTCTCGTTAATCATTTTATTCTTATATTAAGAATTATTTTTTTTTTACTTTTTAGTTCGATTCAGTATAAAAGCGTGTTTTTTAGTTTTTTTCAAACTATAATTTTTTTTTTGTTGAGAAGTTTGTATACTGTTGGGATTTGATAAAATAGTTCTAAAAATTTCGATCCCTAGAAAAAAAATACACTGATTCGAGAATCCTTGATACACATTATTACTACTATTTGAAAATATATTTTGTATAATGGAACTATAATTTTAATATAACTAAAATTTTTATAGATAATTTAATTTTTTTGGCTTAAAATTTTCATTTTCATTAATTGCACCGAATATCAGTATACAAAGCGATTTATCATTTTCTTGACAAGTCTAAATTGTAGTTCAATTAGGTTTATCTCATAGACATCAGCTAACTCTAGAAGAATATGAACTTTCTAAAAGCATCAAAGTTTGTTTGATTTTTTTTTATTAAGGGGATTCAATTTTTTATTACCTCATTTTAATTGTGCGACTTTTCTAAATATATGTACAGAATTTCATAGATCTAGCTACGAGGGAAAAAAGTTTCCCCTGTCCATTGTGGTCAGAGTTGTGTATGAAAGTCGAAACATAGAATGAGACATTAAAGATAAGACATAACTTTATTTTTCTAAATAAGTACCAAATACTTTGAGACATGTGTCATACCGCTTGATAAGCTTCAAAAAGCCCCCCAGGAAATACTCAGGGCCTTGCATGCGGAAGAAGAGTTTAATGGCTTGTTTGACTTCAGCATTGCTTCCAAAGTGCCTTCCGGCAAGATTCTTCTTCAAAGCCGGAAACAGATGAAAGTCAACTTGGTGTGAGATCAGGACTGTATGGCGTTTAGTGTATGCACTCCCAGTCAAGAATTACAATATGGTTTTGCATTGCCGTCGCCGAGTCATCCATCAACAGAACGTCAGATCTAAGAAGCCCAGGACGCTTTTTCCGAATCGCCTCTTTCAATATCGACAGGGTGTCACAGTACCGCGTGGCATGTGCCCAATGTACTAACGAATGATGTATCCGTGTCTTGTGTGTTCACCTGCTGTGTCGTCTCTTGCCCATTGCCGTTTAAAGCTTCTTCCGTATGCAAAGCACTGAGTTTTTCGTGAAGGGGCTTTTTTTGAAACTTATCAAGCTGTATGATAAATGTCTCCATGCACTTGGTACTTATGTGGAAAAATAAAGTTATGTCTTATCTTTAATGTCTCATTCTATATCTTGACTTTCATACACAACTCTGACCACAGTCGACAGGAGAAACTTATTTTCCGACTCATCCTCGTACATTTTATCCAGTTATTAAACTTTTTTAACAGTGTGTGTCGAAGCGGAAACCGAAACTAGAACACATGTCTGCATTTAGCTCTTTCATTTATTTACTGACCATTAAAAATTTAAATTGCTTTTTCTCGTGTGTTTTTATTTCCCTTCTAAAAAAACGTGTATTTAAAATGTGTACTAAGACTTTTTTACATTCAATACAAAGTTTTGAAGCTTTTTTTCTGGTTGTTTTGTATAATATGTTTGATGAATCTGTGCATAGAATAAGGATCAATGTGAACAGAGTTATTTAAAAAAGTATATGCCTAAATTAGATATAGCTGTTTTTTACTGTTTTTATGGTGTCACACGAAAAAAAAATGTAAAAATAACAATACCATTTGTAATACGAATTCCATGTATAGAACTGTGAGGAGAATTTATAAGAATATAAGAAAAAAATTGTTCAGAAATATTAAAATTTATAAAAATTTAAATATTTTAAACGAACCACGTGATGTATCACACGGGGGCTTACAACACAAAGTAAAGAAGGAAGGATTACAACACAAACGTCCATGCGTTCTCCGGAATAGATTCGAACCAGACCCTACGGCACCGCAGTCAGCTTCACTAACCACTATACCGGATGGGCGGAAATGATTAAAAATTGGGTCGCAAATATTGAAAGTTTGAGGAGCACTTGTGTACACACAGGGTACCATGTTCCCTTAAGTTACATTATTAAGGTATCAATAAAAGTAAAAATAATTATTTAAAAATTAAATATATTAGAGTAACAAAATTTGACCGAATATATCGATCTAATAAAATCAAAGAATTGATTATAAAAATTTAGTTAAAGTATATTAATTATTAAAAATCAAAATTAAAATAGTTTTAAAGAGATCAAAGGTATAAAATATCATAAAAAAAGACAATTGCCTACCTGTACTTTAAACTGATGAACAATTAAACTGTACGTGTTTTCTGAAAATTGATAAAGAAGGATGATTTAGATTTCATTGATGTAATGGGCTTTTATCTGATGAATAGTTATCTGAGAACGCAATGAATAGCGATTCAAAAAAAAAAAAAATTCGTTTGCAGCTTTTTTAAATGACTGGGGACAGTATGAAAACAGACACCATACTGTGAATTAAAATTATGGCATAAAAGTAGGTATTAAAGAACAGAAAACAATTACATGTTTCTCAAGATTTTAATTTTATACGCAAATGTCATTCTTTAAATATTTTTGTATACGAGAAAAGATGGGTAAGAATTTGTTTGCTTCATTGATAATTTTTTATTTGGTTTGTGTACGAATGTTGTTACAAATATTATTTAAAAACAGTCATGCTTTTATCCTATTTTAATTTCTGCATATTTTTATTAATAATTTTTTGAAATCATTTACAATTATATTTTTTTAATGTATAATATAATTGTCTAAATGATCCTCACTGACCTAATAAACAATGCATTATTTCGGCAGATGTGCGTTTATATCATACTCGTAAGGCTTTGTACATGAATTGTGAAAAAATGATTTTGAATTTTTTTTCAAAGTTCAATCAAACAATTAGTTATAAGCAGGTTTTTAACTACTAGAATTAATTTTACAATCGAGTAATGAAAAATATTATGTGCTCAATTTAAAAAGGTTTTTAACACGACGAAATTTTGGAATCTCAATTGAATATGAGTATAACATCTAAATAAAAAATTATACACTGATAATCAGATTATGATAGGCATTTTAGAGCTATTATTCAAATTTTATGTTATCATTTCGAAGAAACAATTTTTTTTATTTGAGTGTTGCTTTTGAATATTAAAGTATAATATTTTGCTACATTATATATATATATATATATATATATATATTAGGATTTATCTAATTGGATACTAAGGTGCTAGGATCTCTGTGGAGTTTT
Source organism: Trichonephila clavata (assembly GCA_019973975.1). NCBI lineage: Eukaryota > Metazoa > Arthropoda > Arachnida > Araneae > Nephilidae > Trichonephila > Trichonephila clavata. The sequence continues at coordinate 10,099 of BMAO01020538.1, forward strand.
AGTTATTTTAAAATTTCAAACAATTCTTAGAATATTTTGTAGCAAATAAATTTTGTTTATTTGTAATTGGAAAATTTCTCTGATATAAAATATGAATGAAATTTTAATATATAATAATACTTCAATTATTATAACAATTTTATTAAGGCTGGGTTATGATGAGTTAAAATTAAAGATTTTTGAAAAAATTACCCTTCATATTTATCGCTCCTCTCCTTCAAATTCGATATTTTACAGAGAAAATTCAAATATTTAGCAATGAAAATAAATTTCTCTCTAAAATTATATGTAATTTAAAATGAATTGAATCAATAGTAAAAGCAAAACCAAATTATTGTTGTAGTTTTAAAGACAGTTTTTAAAGAATTTTTGCAAAATACATTTTAAAAAAAATCATGTTTACACCGTGGGTGAATATAAATAAATAAAATCGAAACTGTATAACAATTAATTTTTTTTTTCATATAGTGATATTTGTCATTTACACAAAGTGAATCAATTATTTTCCTTATTAGTGATAATTTCATTAATGTTGAAAAAAACTGAAATGGAGGCGCATCAGTTATAGACAAATAATGCCTTTATGAAAAAAGGCAAATAAAAAAAAAATACGTTAACTAAATATCATCATTATATTCAGCTGGCTTTTTCTAAAACAAAATAATTTTTTTTCCAAAGGTTCTTTTATTTAAGGTAAAGAAAACGATGCTATATATGTACTGAAAATAAATTAATTTGTATACATTTCAGATTTATAAATTCTAAGCATTATTTAATGAGATTTTATCCTAATAAAACTCCTGGCTGTGGTAGCATAAAGTAGTGCTACCCAATCTTTTTATAGCCGTGGTCCAGTCAACTTTTGATAGTTTTTCCACGGCTATCTGAGGAGAGGACGTGGATAGCTTATATTTTATATTGTTTTTATTTAATAATTTTAATTTAATTGTACCTCCAGAATAAGATACAATTACACCAAAAAAATATAAAGTGATTTCACATGGAATATAAAGTGATTTCACATGGAATATAAAGTGATTTCACATGGAATATAAAGTGATTTCACATGGAATATAAAGTTATTTCACATGGAATATAAAGTGATTTCACATGGAATATAAAGTGATTTCACAGGGAATATAAAATGATTTCCACGGAAAGTCGCACAAACCCGAAAGAAATACACCACAGTAAATAAAATCAAAATAATTTAATGTTCTTTGGGCGGCCCAATACCATTCGTTTCCCAGACGGTACCGGTCTGGGGCACGAGAGTTGGGGACCACTGGCCTAGAGGTTATGGTCACTGACTCGTGATCGGAAAGTCATGAGTTCGAGCCTAGTTCCACTGAAGATCCGCCGACTAGAGGAACTGATGCACACTAAATATTTCGAGGCTTAGCGTCTCCCCCGTTTGCGTGTTTGATTTCTTATGCTGTATTTTAACTTTATGGTGTTTTAGATCTCGTCTTTACGTTAATTTTTTTTTTTTAATTTGGAGAATATATGAATTATTAATTTTTTTCCAGTAATTTACTCTATTTTCTAAACATATAATCCTTTACGTAACTAGTTAATGCTATTTCTTAGCAATAGAAAGAGATGAGTACTTATACATTCCTGATGTTTAATCAATTTATTTAATTTTTTTGGAGTCTTATATAAATATAAAAAATATTCACACAAAACTGATAAAAAGTCATTTTTAATATAACACACACATTTTAAAATAAGAACGTTATAAATTTAAAATAAACAATAAAATATTATCTCTCTTATCTATTATAGAAAAAAAATCAATGTATCGTTTCTAATCTCCGTTTTCTCATAAGCACATGTTTGCCCTAGATATCAAGTATATTTTCAACAGATCAGTTGAAAATCTACAGTAATTTTTTGGATATACTTAAGGTATCCAACTGGTTGCGACAACTTTTTTTTTTTTTAAAAAGGAGATATGGGGATTTTTTTTTGCTATTTTTAGATTTGTTTAGTGCATTTTAAGAAAAATGTGCTAAAGTTAAGAAGAGAAAAAGAAATTATTATTACTAAAATGGGAAAAAATAGGTAAAAATTGACAAAAAATAGCATAAACGGGACCCATTCTGCACCAAAGATTTATGAACAAGTTTTCAATTTTTTCAATCTAATGTGTTGCTAGTATATTATTCAATTTTGAAATGACCTTCAGGTTAATTGATATTTTCTTTTTTACAAAAACTAGACCACTTTATCTTTGTTATTATATGAAATTGCTTAAAAAAAAACTGTAAATTTTGTAATAAAACAGTGATTGATAAATCTGAAGGTTAAAGCAATTCTACTATTATACAGAACTTACAGAAAAAATTTCAGTTAATTATGTTTAAAACTTTTTTAGCAATCGCTGACCCCGTTTGATTATTTTCAAAAAAATCACATTTCGAGTAAAACGCACTTTAAAGTATGACATCTTGCTTAAAGTAATGGCATCTGCTTTTACTAAAACACTTGTAGTTTTGGTTCTAGTTAACGGAAAATGATAAACTTGGTATTTTTATAAAGCTAATAAGATGGCACATAAAATAAAATCATAAAAAAAAAATTTGTCAATTTTTGGCAAAATTCACAGTTTTAGGGTAGTTGGAAAGTTAGGTAAAATGTTACTTGTATGAATTTCTTATTAACTAAAAAACTTTTATTACAATCATAAAAGAATTACCTTCATATTCTGTTGATTTTGTTCATTAATTTTATTTTGATGTTAGTATTTAAAATAAATGTTACTTTAAAATAAAAAATGCAATGCTTTGAGAACGTTCAGTGTGTTCTTATATTGAACTGATATTGTGAGATTAGAAACAGGAAAATATACATAATTTTGATAGTCTTATGGATACTTCTAATAAATAGCCGTTATAAGACTCTACAATGTAAATTATTTGATTTTAAAATATTTCATAAATTTTTTTATATATTTAACGATTTTTTTTAATGAATGCAATTGCAGTATACTTTCAAATTAATAATTTTGTAATTTCTACATCTTTAGTAATATAATACATTTATTATGATATTAAATGCTTTGAAAATATATTTAAATACGTAATTGAGTTTTTCTCTTAAATAAACGATACACAAATTAGATACGTCATAAAAATGTATGCCTCCAAATAAAATTTTTTTTTGTTTTGTTTCCATTTAGAATATGTCAATATAATATAAAAATAAATTTTTCATATTTTTTTTATCTTCAGTTTCAAACAATTCTTGATTTATAAGGTCAAAGCCTTATCCTATCTTAGCCTTTCTTAATCACGTCAAATTCATTTATATCATTGTAATTCACTGATTACGAAACCATCTTGAAGTTTGCTGAGCAATGTTATCAGATTTGCATACTCTCTCTGAGTCATAAAATTAAAATGCAGTATTTGTATTCAAATAACAAAAACTTTCAATGTATTTTCTTAAAAAATCGTTTAAAATTTTGAATTTTTAGAATATAGTGTATAATTTTAACGTGTCGCTAATGTAAACGAAATCTGATTTCTTAAATCTTATATGATTAAATATACAAATAAGTCTCAATGAAAAAATTATTTAAAAAAAAAAATGATTCCCTATCTTAAAAAGCATAAAAATTCACGAGCTTCCATTTTTTTTGGTATAATTTCAGCGAATGTGTGTGAATAAACATGGCGTCTTTTATTTATATTTGTGTAACATAATTTTTTATTTGGAACTTAAAATTTGGATACAAGTTAGCAAGAAAGCAAAAATAAGTAAAAAAAGAAGGTACTTATGTATAAAAAATATATGTCTTAATTATTAAATAAAAAATGGCAACATTGTCTCTTATGTCTGCTACAGAAATTTACATATAGTTTTGGCAACACTTTCGGACTGCTGTAATACCATGGAGTTGATCATTTTCTGTTTGTATTTACTATGATAATACAGAATGTATGCAGCAATGTTAGATGATATCGGTTGTATCGATATTTAAAACAAAGTTTGCTTAAAATCATGGAAACTTCAGAAGTTGCAAGATCTTTTGATGATGTTGATCGTAAGTTTATTAACTCTTAATTATATTGTATAGATATTAATTGTTTGAAAACTTATTGCAACTGTAATTTGACGCGACTATTTGCTTAAAGAGATAAAATTATGAAATATTTTGAAATTTGTTTCTTAACTGCATTTTGATATTCATAAATTGCATATTATAATTGTAACCTTCGTTTTTATTGAATGTTATGTTGAAGTATGTTATCCTTATTCCTGTTTGAAATTAGTATTTATTATTAATTCACTTGGTTTTCTTTAAAATTATGTAAGAAAACTGATATCTTTATTTGCATAAATAACCGTATTGCTGAAAAATATAAACTAATTTAAGAATTTAAATGAATTCTATGTAGAAATTTTTCATTCCTTTCCCAGTTATGTAGTTTCATATTTTTGTAATTTGCTAGTTTTTTTTTTATATATTATGATACTAGTTTTCCTCATTACTGCAGTATGACAATTTGCATATGAAGTATTTCATATTATTATTGCTAGTTTAATATTTATTTTAATAAATATATAAACTATATATCTGTAAAGTTCTACTTTTTCATATCATACATAACTGAATTTTCTGTTTTCTCCTTTTTTTATATTTTAATAAAAATTACTATTTTTTTTCCTCAATATAAATCGTAGTTTATTGTACCATATTCAAAATTCAACTTAAGTTACATCTTAATTTCATCAGAATTTTGATAGTTTTGGTTACACTTATTTTACTTTATTGAATTTAATGGGATTAAATGGAAACATGTTTAAGTTCCAATCTTTTTCATAAATTTTAGCATTTAATTTTTTCTTTCTGTATTAGTATTTAGTAAACATATGTATGTCATCACATTTACCAAATTCAATTAATTATGTTTAAAAAGTGAAATTCATTCATGCAGTACATTATTTTTGTAAATCATCAGGTCTTATTCAAGTAAATGAATTCCCAGAACCCTCTGCTTCTGACATTCAGCATTTACAAAAAGAATTGAGAAGACTTCAGGCAGAATTAGATGAATGTCGTTCTTTAGTTACTGTAGCTGAGTGTGAAAAAGAAAATGTGGTTGAGACAGAAGAAAGAAAGCGGAAAGAAGAAGTTGCTTCAATCCAAAGAATCATGGAAGGTTTAAAAAATTATATATTGTTTTTAACACATTTTTAACAATTGGTATACCTAGAATTTTGGTGACTATTGTTTTAAGTAGTTTCTAATTCTAATTAATACCAAAATGTTTATATAAAAGTTTATAAATAAGAATTTTTCTTTATTTATTATAAATTATGTATTTATACTGTGAGTAAAAATGCAATACTTATGTATTAACCTTGTATTAGTGATTTATTGCCAAAGATTAACTGTATACCAGAGATTTTATGAGTTACTGCCACTTATTTGATATACCATCAAAAGACAATTACAAAAATTTGTTAAAATTCACCTAAGATTGTCAAGGTAATGAAATTCTGTATTTCAAATTTTTTGTTCTAGATAATCTCTTCAGAGCAATCTGTTGTGGCTGCTGTAGTTAAGTGATTATGTTCATGAACTCATGCTTTCATTGTTTCTGTTGAGTCAGTGCTAGTGCCGCTGTAGATGCACTGTATAGAAGAACTCTTGTTTTATTAAAACTATTGATGCTCAAAGAATTGACATTGGTGTGGAGTGGAAATTTGAAGAGTGAGGTAGCAACTCGGTTCTCGTCTACATTGCTTGATAAAATTAAAGTTTGTTGTCAGTGGCCCTAAAATTGCAAAAAAGGGGAAAATCAAAACAAATTTAGTGATGAAAATTCAAAGCTAGCACTTTACATGTGTTGATTAATACCAGAGTATATTAATTTATGCATGGATTGTTTATTATGGAATAATTGAAATTTTTCATATTTTATCTTTCTTTTGAAATTTCATAACCAATTACTAAATTTTTGCCATTTTTAAAAGCTTTTCTGCTTTACCTCTTTTTAGGCTTTTTAAGATCCCTATACTTGATTGAAAAAAAAATATTTTATTGAGTTAAAATTATTGTGGTATTTATTGTTTATAAGGATCATGCATCCAAGCACAGTAACACATAAAAATCATGCCAAATTCTAGCTTATCAGTTGCTGATATTATGAATGGAAGATACTATTTCTAAATATCAGCAATCTGTTAATATTAGTTCATTTGGATTTGGTGGATTTGCTTTCTGTTATACTGGGTTAGTTATATTTTTCTACTGTTTTGCTACAATTATAAAATTTCCAAATGAATATAGAAAATGCAATGCTTTTTTCTTATGAGGGACATTTTACTTTGACAACTTTTTTTGCTCAAATGGTCATGCCATGCAGATATAAATAGGCAAAAAGTATTCCAGAGATTTAATAGTGTTTGTTTTACACATACTGTTGGTCGTGTGATAAATTAGTTCTTCAAGATCTAGTATTCCATTTATAAGAGCCTTGTACAGTGCTGTTGGAACAATAAACTTGCTTCTGTATTGTAGTGTCAATGGCAGATGAATTTTTGTTCTCAAGCAACTGTAGATCAATAATATCGCCAACTTTTGTGTTGATGACAACATGTAAAAGCAGTGGTTAACCCATGTTTCTATAATAGATGTCATTATTATGATTAATTGTTATTAATTTTAACTTTTAAAATTAACTTTTTGCTGTTGTGTGATATGAATGCTTTAGTTTGTCTTCTAAGTTTTTGATTAATTTGTTTATATAGAAGCAGTTTCAGAAGCTGTAAGAAATACATCTAGTCGGTATGAGAAAGAATTAAGTCAATTGCAAAAAACTAATGAAAAGTTAGAAAGTGATTTACAAGAATTAAAGAACAAAGACAAGTATGTATTTACTTCAATTATTTTATTCCAAATAACATTTCAATTTATTTACTCCTTTTTATCTATGTTAAATTAAAAATTATAATACTTGTTTATTATTCCTATCATGTTAGTAAAAATTCAAAAGTTAAAAAGTGTGTTAAATTCTAATAATTCAATGCAATGCTTCATAGCAACTACATGCTTAATGTCCAGTTTTGTTTTGGTAAAATAGCATCATTATTTTTATCAGTTTCATTCCTGTTTCAAAATTTTGTCTTTTTTTGTATCAATCTGAACTTCTAAAAACTAGGAAATTGGATTTGTCTTCAGTACAAATATAAATAAAAAGAGTACTACATAAGTATTCTATTTTACCTCAGAAATACGAATTTTAGAGTTTGCTTGCCTTAAAGTTGTGTTCTGGAAACAAGCATTTTTAAAATTCAATATTAAATGTTATCAATACTTTGGAATTTTGTATGGTAGCTTGTTAAAAAATAGTCAGCTGTTTTTTATGATAGTTATTAGATTGATTTAGTACCACATTAGTGATTAAGTATGATTAAGGTTTATTACTATTCAGTTTTTTTAAGGTTTATCAAACAAAATAGTAATTAATTGAAAAATTTACTTGCATGTGATATATTTGTTGGTTAAAAAGGCAGAGGTAGAAAAAGGCTTGACTGAAAAATTATTGTTTTTAAAATGATAATAGTGTGTTTTTTAAAAATTATTTTTGTTATATCTGTTAGTATTGAACATATGGTATAATTTTTCAAAGGCTTTATGAATTTAGATTAATTTCATAATTTAACTCCAAAACAAGTATTGTGACTGGTCATTTAAAAGGGGCTTAAAATGAACCAAACACTGTTACATTTTTTATCTATTGTATTATCTCCATTCCTAATCTACGGAAAGACCAGTAACTGAAATAAAATCCCCCCTTCCCCAAAAAGATAAATGTACTTCAAATTTTATTTAAATGATTATACTAAACTAGTATTTAACAATTCTTAATATTTTTTGTGGACTGTATACTTCTTAGAAAATTTGTTAACAAAAAGGCAAGGGAAGTTTTGTGTTAGTTGTTGATATTTATATTAATTTAGTTGTATTACAACATATCTAAAGCCTGATTAATAGCTGAGTTTGTGCTTAAGTAATGAAACAAGTTGGCAATTTTATTGCAAAAATTCCTTAAGTTGAAAGGAAAGTTGATGCTACTTCCATATCTAGTAGCTTTAAGATATTGTCATATTTTAAAGTCAAAAGCCTTTGCATGTAATGTTAGCAGATGATTGGGAATATTAATCTTATAATAGAATCTTTAATGACAGAAATGAATATGTTTAAATTATTGAAATTTCTTTACAAATATTTGTGTTTTGTATTAAACATAAACAAAAATTTATGATCCTATTTTGGCCAATAAGCACTATTAAGGATTTTTGTCCTAGTAAGTAAAAAGAAAAAAAAATTACTATGTTTTTATATAAAATAAGAAACAATACATTTTAATTCAAGTCTGAATAGCAATATTAAACAAAATTATAATACTTAGACAGAAGGAAATTAATATTAATATTTTGTTTGCTTTATCTAATTAACATTTATTACATTACTCACATTTAAATTTTTGTCTAAATTATTTTTTTATTGACAGCTACATGTGATACAATCTTTTTTGAAACATTGTAGGTTAAGATTATACACCTAATTCTTCTTTGCATAGTAAATATGATCCTTTAAAAACTGTAAAGGATAAAATATATTGAAGAAACGATTTGTATAAAGAGGATGTGTTTCATGTTAAATAATAATAAAAAGGGATGTGTTCTATGATATAAAAAAATCATGCAAAATAATATAAAGAACCTATATTTAACTGAACAAACGTTATAAAAAAGCACAGAAAAATGTACTGTATAAATTTTTTAGATGAGTTATAAATACATTTATATATTTGTGAAAAAATTAAAATTTTAAATAAAAAATTTTAAAATAATATTAATTTGTTCAAGACTATACTTGATTCTGTGAAGAATTTTGTTCAATAATATTTTGAGATGAACTTCTTTTTGAAATATTTTGCAATATTTTGTTTTAATTAGAAAATCTATTTTTGCACTTTTTGATTTGCAAATTCTTTACTTAATTTTTGGTATCCAGTTAAATATATCCAGCCTCAAGCCCATGGGTTCCCCACCTCTGTTATGTATATATATAATCAAAATTTCTCTACAAGAGAGAGATGAATTAACATGATTAATACTTAAAAGAATAGCAATTGCTAGATAACAAGGCAACAGAATTTAAAAGGAGATATGAAAAATTGAAATAACAGAGTAAAATATAAAAGAATGGATGCTTCAGTATTATCAACATTGCTGACTTAGGACAGCTTGTATACATAAAATTTTTTCTTTAAAAAATTTTTTTTTGTATAAAAGTGGAGTTGAACATGTTTTTTGGCTAGCCAACCTTCCCCCTTTTCTGTTAACATGTTAATTCATCTCTCTCTTGTAGAGAAATTTTGAATATATATATATATATATATATATACATGTTATTTCGCTTACATTTTCAGGTTTAGAGCTAATGTTTTCTCTTTCTCTAAAGTTAGTAATTCTTTTTAAGTAAATTTAATTAACACTTGATTCAGAATAATTTATCTTGGAAAAAGATGTTAAAGTGCAATTAATTTGTTCTTTTTTAGAACTGATATTTCTCGAGAAGGAGTATTAGCTGCAGTTACTAAATCTTTAAAGCGTGTTGGGAATTTAGGAGGTCCTCTTCCTTTTACATCATCTACTGGTGAAAGCATTGAAAACTTAGAAGAAAGCATGAGAAAGGTAATCTATCCGAAGACAATCTTATTTCCTTAAAAATGATTTATTTTCGGTGTTCTATTGTATGTGTTATAATTTAAGTGTTTTTTTTTTGGAGAATATTTTTTTGTTTTATTAAGAATAGAAATCTCTGAAAAACTAAATTTGAAAAATATAATTCTTGGAACAATTTAATTTTTTTTCTTAAATTCTTGATAAAGTAGTTCTTATTACTAGATCATATCTGTGTGTATTATATAAAATAAGACGTTTTCTCATTCATTGTTCTCTATTTTATATTGCAACTTATGATTTGGAAAAAGGAATATATGAAATGTTTTAAAATTTAAAAGGTAGTTTCAAACATACTCTTTGCAAATTCAGGTCCGAAGATTGAGCTGACCATTTTCTTTGTTTTTAACTGAGATCATCAAGATTTTTCTCAGCATGGACAGCTCAATGACGTCATGCATTATCATCCATCAAAATGAATTCCTTCCCAATAACAGTAACATATGGGTAAACATATCAATCAGGGATCTCATCTCAATATCTCGCATCAAAGAGCACTAAGAGAAATCCTTGCTCAAACCATGATTCTACCACCTCTGTAACTGTGTCTTTCTACTATATTTGATTGTTTGTATCTGGTGCGTTATTCCTTCCAGGTCAGCAGATGCCCTAGATTACACCATTTGAACCTGGGCTTGTTTAAGTACAGAAGCTCATACTATCTAGTGTAGAGGATATGTTCTTTTTTACTAGTATAAATGGGCACATCTCTATAATCAGATCAGAAAAACACACAACTGGTTGTCAGCCTTAGTGACCTACTCTGTGCACCATAGTAGCAGATTCTTTTTCCTTCTGTGGGTTGAAGGAGCTAGAAAGTGGTTTCCTGCAGATGTTGTAATTTAGGGTTGACCTGAAGCGTGTCTTCTAGACACAGAATCTTCAGATTTAAACTGATCCTACAATCGTCAGACCATATTGTGAGACATATTGAAATGTCTAGCAGCATTGGCTTGTGACAAACCTGTTTCTATCTCTCTGACCACCTGCTACCCTCATGATTTGGGTAAATGACTTTTCCTAGAATTGCTAGACTTGCCTAGATATCATCAACCAAATTACTAACAATTGAAAATCAACAATCATGCTCAAAATGTACATACAAAGTTGAAAAAGTTGGATTCTTTGTACATTTCTCTCTCACTCCTATATAAACATCAATTTCTTTAAAATAAAAGTGGTGGCTATATATATTATTTTTTGCTTAAGTTTTCTTTAAGTTTGTTGCTATTATTTATATAGATAAGGGGCTCACAGAGTGTCTGCTAAAGCATCCTGGGGAGCTGTAGGATATTTGCAGGGGTGCTGTGGAACATTACTTGCTTATCTTGTACTTATAATTTGGCATACTTTAACTTCTGTAACATGCTATGGGTGAGCCTTTGTTCAAAAAGGGTACGGGAGTCAAAAAAGTTTAGGAGCCATTGATATATAAACTATGAATTTTGTTGCTGCTATCATTTTTGTAATTGTAAGTTTCAGAAAATATGTCATATCTTTAATTTTTGGAACCCAGTGTCAGTTCCTGTCAACTTGTTTGTGAAATGTAAAGGTTTAATGAAGGATAATACATTTGATTTTAATGTTTGTTGTAACTCATTGATATAAGTGACAGTTGAAACTATGAAATAAGAGAAAATGGAAGTGGGTACTATAATAATACATGTTTTATACACTCACTTCCAAAAGTTAAGCACAGAGAGGAAAATGTTAATTTCCGGTAGCCAATCAGAATTGAAGAGGATGCAATTCGTTGCAGAGGTATATGGAAGTATGCAAATATGTTAGGTAACAGCCAATCATGCTTTCATGTCAAGAAATATGCAAAAAGGGCAGTCTTATAAGAAGCCAGCTTTATGAAGGGTTACAGAAGCTGATAGAAGGTGTTTTAAACTTTCGTACAATTTGTTTTCAAGACATACGTGTTTCTATGACTTCCAGAAAACGAATGGAAGATTCTGAGCGCTGGCGTGCTGTGGAGCGCATTGAAGCAGGACACTCAATCACAGATGTTGCTCTTTTCTTCGGTATTCATCATTCTGTAATTTCACGTTTATGGGAAAAATTCAAAACCACACAGACATTTGTCCGAAGGCCCGTAGGCGGTCGCCCAAGGGTTACAACCCCTGTGGAAGATCGATATATTGTTATTGTAGCCAAGCGGAATCTCTGAGAGACCTCCACATGTGTGACATCTATGGTTACAGCGCCCATTGGTAAGGCTATATCTGCAGCTACTGTACGCCGAAGATTACATATGATGGTTTGTATGCCCGGGTACCTCCAGTTTGTGTTCCTTTATCCATCCAATCAAGAAGGGCACGATTAAAGTGGTGCCAGTAACATGGCAATTGGATTGTGTCTGACTGGGGCAATATCAAGTTTACTGATGAGTCAAGATTTGCTCTGGAGCCAGATGACAAGCGTATAAGGATATGGCGTAAACAAGGAACACGCATTCCGAGGCGGAAGCATTATGGTGTGGGCAGGGATTTCATTAGGGTACCGCACCGACCTGCACATCTTTAAATGGGGTTCTGTGACGGCTGTCCAGTATCGAGATGAAGTCTAGAACCCATTGTGAGATTGTATGCTGCAGCAGTTGGCCCTACTTTTGTTTTAATGGACGATAACACACATCCCCATAGAGCTGACACCGTCAATGACTATCTGGAGAGTGAAGGGATTGCGCGTATGGCGTGGCCAGCATATTCGCCCAACCTTAATCCCATTGAAAATTTTTGGGATGCTCTCGGCCGTGCTGTATCTTCCCGTTTCCCACCTCCAGCCACTCTTATTGAGCTGGAAACTGCTCTACAAGCAGAATGGCGATTGCTTAATTCTGCAGTGGTTGATCACCTAATTGAAAGCATGGCCAGAAGGTGTGAACTTTGCGTACAGATGAGGGGGGATCACATACCCTATTGATGTCCTTTTTTTCATTTTATGCTGTTTATTTTCACTTTATACATAATTCTGTTTAAGTCTCCAGTATGACATTATCTGATAATTTACAAAAGTTTAATATTGTTTTCATTTCTGTATATAATTATTGATTTTGTTTTATGTATATATATACACTCAAGAACCAAAACATTATGACCACCTGTCAATAACAAGTGGACCCACCTTTGGCGCGTAACACAGCTTCAACCCGCCTTGGCATGGATGCCACAAGTCCTTGGTAGATGGCCAGAGACAGATTGTACCAGATGTTTAAGCAATGGTCACACAAATATGAGATATTGCGAATTGGTGGTCTTTGAACTCTAAGTTGCCGTCCCATGCCATCCCAAATGTGTTCTATTGGATTGAGATCTGGTGAGTTAGGCGGCCAGGACATTAGCTGGAATTCAGCATCATGTTCCTGGAACCACTCCAACACAATTTTAGCCTTGTGATATGGGGCATTGTCCTGTTGGAACATTCCATTTCCAGCTGGAAAAACAGAGGCCATGTAAGGGTGCAACTGGTCCGCAATGATGTTGAGATACCCTGTAGCATTCATGGTCTTCTCTACCACAACCACAGGTCCCAGAGACGCCCAAGAGAACATCTCCCAAAACATAATACCGACACCACCGGCCTGTGTATGACTTACTGTACATTGAGGGAGCAACTGTTCGCCTGGAAGATGGCGTATCCTGACACGGTCATCAGCGTGATGAATGACAAACCATGATTCATCTGACCAGGCAACTCTCTCCCACTGATCCATGGACCAGTCGCAATGTTCCTGGGCCCAGCGCAGACGCAGTTGGTGATGACGCTTGGTCAGCAACGGCACACGAGTGGGACGTTTGCTGCATAGCCGCATATCCGACAGTGTCCGCTGAACAGTGTGCTCCGATACTATTCTGCTTGGCCCTGCATTGTATTGGGCTGTCAGCTGAACCACTGTCTGTCTCCGGTTTTGCTTCACCATGCGAGACAGTCTCCGACAACCCTTTTCTTTGATAGTGTGAGGACGTCCAAAACCATGTCGTCTACTGCTGGTTTCACTCTCATTCATCCACTTTGCATAAGTACTAACAACTGTAGATCGCGAACAACCCACGAGTCGTGCAGTTTCGGAAATACTTGTTCCGAGCCTTCGAGCCATTACAATCTGCCCTCTATCAAAGTCGCTTAGATCCACAGCCTTTCCCATCACACACAGAAATAAGTGAAAGAATGATTCTTCAGACTCTCCAGCAGGAGTTAAATACCACTTCCACCTGATCACGTGCCTTCCACGTCATCCAGGCGAGTTCATTGCAAAATGTAGGGGTGGTCATAATGTTTTGGCTCTTGAGTATATGTGCTACTTTACTGCCAAATTTTGTGTCAATCAAAACAGTATTTGTTGATTTTTTTTTCATTTTACATCTTCGTGCTTAACTTTTGGAAGTGAGTGTACATATCTGATTTGGAATATTTCTTTTTCTCAAAACTTAAGGTTTGTTATGGGAAAGTTAATATATTTTTTTCTATATGTATCACATTTCTCACTCGCCTATAATTTTAAAATTCAAATAATATGTGCTATAAATTTTGAGTTTTGATTTTAATAACAGATATGGAATCAGTGGATAATGGGTTTGGGTCTTGTAATTCCAAAGATCATTATGTAGCTGTAACGTCTAGCACATTCAATGCAAAAAAATTAAGAAAGACAGTTTTTTGTAAATCTTCAAGCAACCATTTAATATCTCACAATTTTCAAATTTTAAATCTTTACAAACCTGAAATCCATTTTTAACAAATCTTGATTCTAACTCTCCTTTAAAAAAATCTCAAACTCTTCCTTTTTGGATCTCGTTCAGTTTTAAAACCATGTTTTAACTTCCACTCATTGCCATCTTCTCTACAGGAATTATACGATACTCTTAACATCTTAGATCTAAATGTTCTCGTATTAGTATATTGTAGATTTGGAGAATGAGTTGCTGATGCATTGGTTCTCATTGCTTGGCAATGGATAAAAATTACAAGATGTATTGCCATTAACCTTTGTTTTTGCTGTTAATAAAAACAAACTGGTTAGTTGATTCTATCATTTTATTAAACTTAAATACTTTTTTGTTTAATTCAGTTTTATAATGTTCATTTACAGGCACAAGAAGATGCAGAAATGTTGCGATCCCTTGTTGTTCCTTTGGAAGAAGAAATTAAAGCATTAAAGGACAAGTTACGTTCCACAGATGAACAGTTACGAGAATATGAAACTGCATTTGCTAATTTAGTCAAAGGCTTAGGATCAGATTCCTTGTCTGAAATGATTAAAGGGAAAGGTCCTGCAGAAGTTGTCAAGCATTTAGATGAAAAGGTAAAAGAAACTAATGCACTTTTTTAAAAAATAAATATTTTTGCTTCCATATTTATTTTTGAATTTATAGCAACTGGAAAAAAAAAACATTCTAAAAGTCAAAATATGAATCAATGTCAACAATACTGAACTATTTGTTTATCCTTTTAAGTCATTTGTTGCATAGAGGGACTGACGTGTGCTAAATTTGTTGACTCAAAGGCCTTATGTTGGTATAGTGTGGAAGTTTGGAGAGAGGGTGCCAGTTCAGGTGTCATCTTGGGTACCATGATTCAAAATTATAAGGTCTGACATCAATAGCTCTCATGTACCTTTGTAGTGTGATGTTAATGAACAATAAATCCCTTTAAGAGTCCTTGCAAAATGAACCAATATCTTTTTTTTCTGGAGGCAAAGTTAATCACTCTTTTTAAGGAATTCCTTCTGCCCCTTTTTCTAGTACACTTAAAAGAAATAAAGGAATTGCTAGATTATTTCCAAATTTTATTCCCTTTGAGAATCTGTGAACATATATTATTTCAATGTAATGAGGTAATTTTAGAAAATATAATATTGAAATTTCTTGATTAAAATATACCCTCATCAAAAATTTAATTATTTAGATATATATTCTTGTTAAACTATATTTTAGTGATAAAATGCATTTTAATTAAAGTGCCAGTTTTTAAAAAATGCAATTAAACTATTTTTGTCATTAATTTTTAAAATAATTTTAATTATTTTGAAATGTTTTAATTGTATAAAAATACTTTAAAATAGATTTGTTAATACACATGTATTGATAAATGTGTTAACATCTAAATTTTTATTGTATATCAAAGTATTACATATTTATTCCGTATTTAAGTTCATCATATTTAATACTGTCACACACCTACAATTACCTATTTCAAATTTCAGTTAACTAGTCTTAGTCAAGGCCTTCAAGCAGAAAAAGCATCTAGAAGTGATTTAGAGATGTATGTTGCAGTTTTAAATACCAGGGAAGCTGCTTGGCAAGCAGATATGGATAAACTTAGATTAGAACTACAAGAAGGTAAGCTGCAAAATTTAATTGATTTTACTATTTGTAAACTTTTTCTCTATTTGATATATCTTAGTGGAAATATAATTATTTTATTATTATTTTATAATTATTTATTAAAAAAGAAATGGGAGAAAGTCTTAGTTTAGATTTTAATGTATTGTGATATAATAAATATAAATAAGTATACCAATGTAAATTATATATGTATAAATATGTACAATTGATGTAGTTGTATTTAAATTCCTTTGGTTTATTTAAAATTTAAAGTTCATGTATTTTATGTTATTCAATAGCTTCATTGTTGTATACATTTTTCCTTTTTAAATCTTTCTGGAATTTTGAGAGATAAGATTGTGAGGGGGAGTTGATCTGATAGTCTACACTTTTATTACTTCTGTAGCATATTTCACAATTTAAAATAGAGGATTACTATACAGGAAAGGGAGAGAGGAATTCTCTTGATAGAAATAATGTGTTGGAATTGTGCATTGGCTCCTTTTTGTCATTTTGAAGTAAAATCTGTGTGCAAAACATTATTTACTGTTGTTTTAAAGTTTTCTCAAGTTCATTGATATTCAGAAAAAATGACAATGGTTTCTGATGTTATAGTTTTCATACTTTAGTGCTTAGCTTATATGATTTTATTTCTTTTGATCAAATTGTTTAATTCTGCTGTAATTTAAATATTTTCTTTGTTTGTGATTTTTATCTATATTGAAAGGCTATGGGTAGCCTAGTGGTTAGAACATTGGACTCCAGACTGGAAGGCCCGGGTTCAATGCCCAATGCCACTAAATACCCTCCTAGTACACACAGAGTACGTGCTCACTAAATCAACAGGCCGAAAGTCTTGTGGTCGGTTGCAACAGAAACCACCGATACAGGGGCTGGAGAATATTTCCCTTTCCTCCAGTTCCATGCCTCAATTGTGGAGGGGGAGATAGGTGGTGTCGCCATCTATCGTATGCAAGTCCAACCTGTCTCAGGCTCTGGCAACTTTCATTCTTTCCCTACGGGAAGGACACGACAACATCATCTATACTGAATACCAAGGTATCAGATCAAAATACATTGCTGTCAATGTAAAAAAATGTGTGTTCAGATTTTTTTTCTTATTATAAATTACACTATATAAATTAATTTAAATGATTGTTGTATTTCAAGATATATTGTACTTTTCCAAGTTTTAATTTACTTAATTTGATGTAATTTTATGTGAGATAGAGAGTGAAATAATTCAGGAAATTTGTTTTAACTTAATTTTTATTCTATATCTTTTTGTGTTATTAATTTTGTTTTTACTAGAGAGGTTTATGCAACATATTTCAACTCTCAAGACAAATTAATGAACAACAGCTAATTTTTTTTAGTGTGTCAACATATGTATGGAATAATTTTATTTCTGATTTTCATAACTGACTTTAATCAATTCATTTGGATTATATTCTACATTATTTTAATGAAGCAACATATAAATTTGAATATATTTACATAAATGTTTTGAATACTTATTCTATTTTTAATGGTAATTTGTAGTTAAATATAAAGGTGAATAGAGGATTGTTATAATATTGTATATTTGCATTATCAGTATGTCAGTTGCTTGAAAAAGAGAAGAAGGAGCATGTTCAATTGAAACGGACTTGGCAAATGGCTAATGATCAGTTCCTTGAAGCACAGAGATTGCAGATAATGGACATGAGTAGAATGCAAAGTGTTTTAACATCTGAACAGCAAAGACAAATTGCTGAAGCAAAGAAAAGGGATGAGAGGAGAATGGAACTTGAAAGACAAATGAAAAGCATGGAAAGAAAAGACAGCGAAGAAAAAGCCAATGAAGGTAAAATATGATCGCAATATAATAAATTAAAATTTAAAAGTATTCTTGTGTAAAATTAAGATAATTTGTTTGCTATGCTTCAAATATAGTTAGACACTACTTATTGGTAAATAAAAATAATTTTGTATACAAAAGATATTTATTATCAGGCTAAAGAAGATAATATTTTAAACAGCATAAAACTGAATAATAATTTTATACTCATTGGGGGGGGGGGGGAGTTATATATGAAAAATAAAAAAGTGTAAGAAGGTTTATCAATATCCGATATTTACAAAATTTAAAAAAAAAATATTAAAATGAGAACTGATAAGAAGGAAATAATTTATTTTACTAATATTAAGCATTTTTAAATACATGACCCTGTAATTGCTCTGTTTGTCAGTATCATGTTTTCAATTTCCCCTTCCAATGAATTTTTCTGCCTTCGATTTTAAAGCTGCACCCAATTTTCAATAGCATTAACTTTGCAAAAAAGTGCAGCTTAGATTACAATATATAAATATACATTATGTACACACATAGAATTTGTTTTGTGTAAACCAAAATTTTAAATTTTAGCAGAAAAAGGCAGAACTTCTCCATTTTCAAGACCATCTTCTGCTAAACTTGTGAAAAGTTCTCCAGTCATGAATCATAAATTGTTAGTTAACTCCAATAAACTTAGTCAAGATCTAGATTCACAAATCAACACATCAACAGTAAGTTGTCTAATTTTTTCAATTAAAAATTATATCTTGGCAATTGTAATTGGTAAATTTTGCTTTTTTTGAATGGTAAATATATAATGTATAACATTTACTTTTCACATATATGTTTTGAATTTATTTCTAAAAAGTATTTATAAATTTCTGAATAATTTATGATTGCTTCATATTAAGTTTCAAATAAATAAATATCTCTGAAATATTAACTAAAAAAATTCCATAAAATTGACAGAAATTTACTTATTTCTCACTACATTTCTTTTAGAGAGCTAGAAGCATTCCAGATAATTTGAATCTTACTGAGAATGTTTTAACTGAAAAGCGCTCATTATCAAGCTCTGCTTTAAATGGCATGTCTAAAGATAATTTGAAAAACAGTTCTCTAGTTCCAATAAATTCACCTCCAGTTAAAGAAGCTCAAATGACTCCAACTACACCTAAAAAGGTGCCTAGTCTTACTCAAGATCAATTGAAGGCATTATCTGGTTTGTATATATTTCTTTTCATATTCAAATATTCTCTCTAAATCTTGTAATATTTGAAATGGGAAAACTACTAAGTGTGTATGCATTTTTGTGTGTCACTGTTCAGCATCTGCTTTCAGAAGTAATAAATTTACTTTTCAAAAATATAGTAGAGCAATGAACATTTATTTTGAAGTTTTTATTCTATCATTGTAAAACTTCAGTTTTACTTTTGTTGTTGATTGATGTATATATTAAATTTTATGGGGGGGGGGGGGTAATGAGAGAAGTCTTAGATGTGTAATTGAAAATAGGATCGAGTTATTCTGAAACTCAAAACAATTATGGGGCTTGTTTCAAATCCCTTAAACCATTTCTTTTTTACTTCCTTTTTCACGTGTTTTACAACCAAATAATTGTGTGACAATGCAATAAGTTATAATTGCTGTTATTTCTTTGGCCTTTACACTATTCCATTTGAAATCTTACATGCAGCATTAAATCTGTAGAACAATGGAGTATATTCTGTATTAGGCCTTTTCATCTAGAATTTGCTGTATTAATTGAATGTTTTTATTTAATTCCATGTGAAAAGTGAGAATATTTCTTGATTTAATGTATAATATTTAATACTGATTCAGAAGCTAATATTTTAAACCTCCAGAACATATATATATATATATATACAGTGGTGGCAAAAAGTCCTGAACACACTCATTTTTTAGCGTAATTTTTGTGCTTGACTTCATTTTTCGTTGTGAAATTATCGCACTATCTTAAATATTGTTATTGATTTTAATGTATTTTTTTATGCTGATTTCAAATCTACTAGTTTCTTAATGACTAAAATATTTTTTGTAGTAAAGCTGCCTGAACACAATAATGTGAAATATGTGCAGAATAAAACAATATAGAAAAACATAATATGCAAAGAAAAATAACACGAAAATTGACAAATACGGAATATTTAATAAGCATTTTGAAAATTACATTGTTGTCACATGTTAGAAAATCAATATTTTATGGGCCAGCCGTTTGCTTTAATTACGGCTCTACATCTTTTTGGCATGGAATGCACCAATTTCAAAAGATCTTTCGTGACAATATGGTTGAAGGAAAATATTAAAGCTTCAATTAATTCACGTTTGTTTGAAGGTTTTTTCTTTGAAATTTCATAACCAATTTTAAACCATAAGTTCTCTATCGGATTAAGGTCGGGAGACTGTCCTGGCCAGTTCATTCTATTCACAGTATGGTCTTTCAACCATTTCTGGACTACCTTTGCACGATGACAAGGGGCGTTATCGTCCTGAAAAATCCATGACTGATTCCCAAAAAGATCTCTCGCAGTTGGTAGCAATTTATTTTGTAGTATTTCAATGTAATCCATGGCTTTCACTGTTCCGCTAACGATGTGAAGTCTTCCAACACCATGAGAAGACATACAACCCATACCATCACTTTTGTCGGGTACTTTACTGTGGGCTTCAGACACTGAGGGCTGAATTCCTCATGAGTGCGTCGTCTTACATAGGCACTACTTTGGTTGCCAGAAATACAAAACTGACTCTCGTCACTAAATATTACCTTTTCCCAGTCTTTAATACTCCATAATAAATGTTACCTTTCCCTCTGTCAATCGCCTCTTGCATTGAAATTCAGTCAGTAATGGTTTTGGGCGCACTTTACAGCCTCGTAACCCAATTTCCAGCAGTCTTCCTCTAACAGTTCTTGGGCACACACTCACATTTGATGTCAAAGTCCATTGTTTCAAAATTTGCGAGGAATTAAGCTTTCTGTTTGAAAGTGAAATTCTGTGCAATAACCTGTCTTCACGTAAAGATGTTTTTCTTGGTCGTCCTGATCGCCCCCTGTCCGCAATAAAATTTGTTTCAGAAAATCTTTTCAACTTCTCACAACAGTAGAAAGGCCACATGGTACTTTAGCAGCAATTTGGTGCAGAGAATAACCTTCTTCCTTCAAATGTAATATTTTGTACCTTTTATTCTCAGGCAGATATGAAAATTTAACCATAATTCCAATATTTTCCACAAACGCACTTCAAATTGCTTTCAATACACTAGTTTCCACAAGCACACAACTGCATTCAATACAATAAACCACATTTCACCTTTTTCTTTCAACCCTTTATCGCTACTGCTATATGATTGGTTGAAATAACGGAGCATTTCATTGGTGGAAAACACACTCATTCTTACAGTGACCTTGTGCTTTCTTGTCAAGGTTTTTTCAACATATCAATGAAACTATTTACTTTATATGAAATCTACAAGCAGATTTGAAATCAGCATGAAAAAATACATTAAA
>BMAO01020539.1:0-39287 GCA_019973975.1 Trichonephila clavata
CTGCGTGATTACAATAAGATTTATCCTATTGCTTCATAAAGTAAAGAAATTTATTTATCTTTTTGTGACAGGGGTGGAGTACAGGGAAAGTAAGTGAATGAGGGGAGTGAAAAGTATTTGAAAATGTTACAGGTTGCTTTGTTTGATCACATAGCAGTGTTTTAAGCGGACATGGAAAAGGTGTACCTCATTGTCACCTCGTGTTATGATATGGCTATAGAACGAAACTGTAAAATAAATAACGTAAGTAGAATGAAGGAAATATTAGAAAATAATGACTAATTTTACTGTAATTACTTGAAGTCTAATTTGTTTATTTTAAAAAGTTTTTACACAGACTTTGATAATTATAAGGAAAAATATTCTTCTTAGATATATTTATCCCCAAACACTGTTAAACCAACGTTTCTCAAACTTTCAATACTCGCGACCTAATATTCAATCATAATTTTGATCTCACCCTCCCCTTCCCTTCTCCATACAATAAAAATTTATTGAATTCAATGATACTCTACTTTGATGCAAAAGCTACAAGATGACTCTAACCTCTTAAGTGTCACCGGTGTATAAAAACGTCTCGATCACTCAAAGCGTTATTTACCCCTGACGTATATATACGTCTTTCCGAAATACGATCTTTTCTCTCTGTGCATTGTTATCCATAAAATAATTTTCAAGGTTTGGAATGTAATAAAAGAACATTGACAGTGTTTGCGAAGGATTTACTTATTTCAGAGATTTTGCTTAGTGTGTGTGTTATTCCTTTTCCTCCCTCTCCCAATACATCCCATACACATGCTTACGTGGAAAACAGTGGCATTGTGAAGCAAAGAGCATGACTTTAAATCGGCAGATTAGGGATTAATTATAAACCGTATAAATTATCAAGGTAAGTGTTAATTTTTGTATATAATTTTATATATGGCAAGCCCATGAGGTCACTGGTAATTTTTAAACTTGTTCTTAACTTTAGTATTGTTAAATTGATTGTAAAATACATTGTGTAGTACTGATACATTTATAAATGTATTATGTCAGTGTAAATGTGTATTTTATTTTTTATTATGTTAGAATGTATTTTGTTTGTTACTTTCAGTAAATTAATAATTTTTTGAAAATAATCTTTTGTCTTTGACTTTTCAATATGCTCGTGCCCCCTCAAAGAGTTATCACGACACCCTAGGGGGTACGTCCCACAGTTTGAGAAACGCTGCTGTTAAGTCCTTAAGCCAGAGGTACTCAACCTGCGGCCCGTGGGCCGCATAGGGCTCACTTGACCTTTCTGAGAGGCCCCTTCATTGCCTGTTGCACTAACAAATTCAATTATTTAGGAACAATTCATTAAAAGTTTAACGAGAAATTTTATCAAACAAGTAATCAAATATATGTTTTGCTATTGATGTCGGGTTGGTACTAATTGCGAGATAACTTTTTTTTTATCTTTGTAATTGTAACAGTTAGAGATAACAAATAACAGTGGAGTAGCGACCATTTTATGGAGAAACTTATTTTAAATTAACCCTCATGTCATTCAATCGAAAAATATCTAAGGGACACAGGCGTAGCTACCGCCGTATTAACGATATCAATGATACAGGATCCCCAAGCTTCAGAGACCCCAAAATGCATAAACCGAAGGCCGTAAATTATTAAGGAGATCGAAAAATGAGCCCTCCAGGAACTTTGATACAGGACCCACTCTGGAATAGCTACGCCAGTGCTGAATATATGAAATTTCAAGACGATAGGGATGTTGACTACTTTGTAGAGGAAAACAAATAAGGAAAAACAACTTTTTTAATTTGTCATAAAAATGTTATACTTAAAAAATGTAATTTTGCTCTTCATATACCACTAAGCAGAATTTTTTTAATGGCTCTTTTTTTTTTGAGGATCTCTTTCAAGACGAGATAAATTGGATTTCTTAAGAAAGTCTTTGCAACAGCAACAAAATGCAGAGGTAACAAAAGTATCCTATAAAATTTATTACATTATATACATTGAAAACCATATGAAATTGTTAAAGATAAACAAATAAACTGATACAGAAGTTTTTCGAGCGTTTCTTGAATGCGTCCGTTGTACTCTTTAGTAAATTCCGTTATTTATTCAGATATTTTTCAGTAAATCAAAAAGCCTTTAAATAAATTTGAAACAAAAATGTACAAGCAAGTCAGAACTAATTTTATACAAATAATACAGAATTCCATAAAAACTCTTTGCTTGGATCCTGCACTTGATAAATTACTATCTAAAATGAAACTAAGTAAGGCTTTGTCAAAAGAAGAATCTCAAATTATCAAAATACATGGCAGATTTGTTGCTATGACAGTAGAATGCAAACAAGAGACTTGAGATCAAGAATGAAAAGAGATAGAAATAGTCCAATAACTGAGTAAAAAATGCATAAAACTTTTTTTTGTGAATTTAGTTTGATAGATTTTACTATAATTTTGAAATTAAAATCCAAAATTATGAGTATTAATATTTTGATCAATTTTTTGTATGTTAAACGTCCTTGATCTTATAGCGCGTCCCCCCACATCCCCAATTAATCTTTTTGTAGCGGCCCGCGTGAAATAACTGTCATAGAGCTCTGGTGGTTAAAAAGGTTGAGTAGGCCTTAAGCTGTTAGTTTTTTTGGTCCAAAATGTTCCAAAAATGAACATATTGTTTTGTTGTATATATTTAAGAATAATACGTTACAAAATGTGTGTGTGCGAAAATGGATGAATTTTATTTTAATATTCAATTTAAATTGTTCACATTATTTTCCAATTCCTCTACTATTAGTTAGTTCACACTCTCCCTATCTATATTTATGTATATATATATATATATATATCTTGTTCAAATTTTCAATCGTTAATAAAATACTTTTATTCATTCACTCGAGTTAAAGTACATTTTTTAAACTTAAAGTGGATTACACTTGATGTTAATACAATTTTTTTCAAATATTAATCCATTATTTCAACTCAATTAATTAATTATAGTTTTAGAGATATTTTCAGTCGATATAATTCCTCTAGATGGCAGCACCATTAGTATTTAATACAACTTTCATTAAATTTGTGAAGAATATTTAACTTAACCTGCATAATCATATACTAGTTAGACGTTAGCCTTCCTTTTACACAGGTTTTAAGATAAATTCTTACCCATTTTTTCAACTTTTATTAAAAAATGTAATTACAAATTTAATGTGGTTAAAAAGTTTTTACTGTTAATTTAAAAGGTCTTTTGATACTTAATAATGTGATTCTTTCATATATGTATATACATATTTATATTAATATATTAATTGTAATTATTCAATAAAAAGTAACTAAAATAAAATTTTTCTCTGTTGACATAAGTAGGAATTGAATTTAAACTTTTTTTTCATATTACTTGTTTATTATATAATTGTAGAAAGCAAAAAAATAAATAAATAAAGGTTTGAGCTTTTTATAAGTATACTCTGCAAGCTATGGAGATGTTTCATACATCCTAAAAGAATTTCTATCATATTGGCAAAAAAAAATTTCTATATACACACACAATTTGAAGAATGGTGTAAACTAAGTTTAACATTGAAATGGGGGACAGAGACACTATCGGCTTTTTTAGATTTTCCGTTTTCATTTCTTCTCAAGCAGAAAATTGCACATTACCTTGCAAATCCCTGTTTTTTTATCGAATATTTTCAAAAAAATCTAAATTCCTGCCTCGAATGTGTGTGAAAAATTCCCACCTTCACCAGAAAAATAATCCCGGATGTGAAGTATTTCATTACCATGGACAAAATGCATCTTTTAAAAACATTAGCACTAATAATCGCACTATAAGAATTAAAAATATGTGCAAATCAAAGGTAGAAAGAAGAAAATATGGTTGGTGATTGTGGCTTTTTTTCAGTAGCCCGTATGGTGTGCGGGAATACCAGCTATGGGGTTAAAGCCATGCTTCTCGAGATTTCAATATTTATGACCCAATTTCCAATCATAATTTTCATCGCGCTCTCCTCCATAATGTAACAATGAATTGAATTCAATAATAATGTACTTTGACGTTAACGCTACAATATGATTTTAATTATAAACCGTACAAATTATAAAGATAAATATTAAATTTTATGTATAATTTTGTATACGATAAGCCCATGGGAGTCATTAGTAATTATTACACTTGTTCTTAATTTAGTATTGAAAGATTAGTTATCAAATTCATAGTGGAGTACTGATACATTTATAAGTATATTATATAAGTGTAAATGTGTATTTGCTTCTTTTAAGCAAATTTATAATTTTTTTAATCTTTTATTTTCGACTTATCGATATGCCAGCGCCAACGTTGTGAGGTTATCACGCTCCCCTTCCTCTAGGGAAGCGCACCTCACAGTTTGATATCCATGATACTTGTACAAAGTTTTGAAATATACAGTTGTACTTGGGATTTCTTAGCCAAAAATAACAGTTAAATCAAGATACATTTTTGGACTACCTTTTTTATAATACCAATGTAATTTTATTCTGTAAGTTGGAAATGAAAACGTATCCAACTTGGAATTGCACATTGAGTTAAAAATCTACTACTAAACTGGGAACCATCAGTGTTCCTGTGACAAGACATATTGATTATAGAAAGTATTAAAAGCGTTTTTTAAAATTTACATATTATTTTTGATTGTGGTGTGAAATGTCTGCCATTAAATTTATGTTTAACATTTACAGAAATTATTTCTCTTGACAGGGATGAAATATATACAGAGAAAATCGCTTAAGGTATCCGACTACCCTAAAATTGTGAATTTTGCCAAAAATTGACAAATTTTTTTTATGATTTTATTTTATGGACCATCTTATTAGTTTTATAAAAATACCAAGTTTACCATTTTCCGTTTTCTAGAACAAAAACTACATGTGTTTTAGTAAAAGCAGATGCTATTACTTTAAGCAAGATGCCATACTTTAAAACACGTTTTACTCGAAATGTGGTTTTTTGAAAATAATCAAACGGAGGGTCAGCGATTGCTCAAAAAGTTTTGAAAATAATTAACTGAAATTTTGTGTGTGTAATTTCTGTATAACAGTAGAAGTGTTTTAACCTTCAGATTTATCAATCACTGCTTTATTACAAAATTTACAGTCCCTTATGTGAGTATAATCATTGATTTTTTAAGCAATTTCATATAATAACTGAGATAAAGTGCTCAAGTTTTTGTAAAAATTAAAATATCTCTCTGAAGGTCATTTTGACAATAAATAATATAGCAACCCATCAGAATTGGAAAATTGAAAATTTGTTCATAAACCTTTGGTACAGAATGGACCACGTTTATGTTATTTTTTGTCAATTTTTACCCATTTTTTCCCATTTTAGTTATAATAATTTCTTTTTCTCTCCTTAATTTTAGCATATTTTTCTTTAAATGTACTAAAAAAAAATCTAAAAACATCAAAAAAATCCACATATCTCCATTTTCTTAAAAAAAGTTGTCGCAACCAGTCGGATACCTTAACAGGAAACTAAGAGAATTGAAATATTTTTTCGTGTGAATATAATTTCATGTTAAGGGATATTGCAGAGAAAAAAACATATATTCAACAAAGTTTATTAGAGTATTTGTATATATACATGTGTTTTATAAAAATCAATAAAACAAAAACATTCCCATCAACTTAAGACCTTAGGCCACCCTAGAATTTTCGAAAAATTGTTTTTTTTTTTAAATTTTAAATGGTCTCCCAAGACCTCAAAAATGATGTCCCAAAAGATTATGGCCGGGAAAAATCTCTAAGTACTCGTTTTTCGAATTTTATTACAAGGCTGTCTGGTCCGCAGCAAATTCTTTTAGTGAGCGCTAGAGAGAAGGTATGTTAGGTGACTAGAGAAGGTATACGGCAGATGTAATTGAAAAAATTTATTTCCTGACTAGTCTAGACGAGCATAGACTTGTTGAACGTCTGTTTCAGTCAGGCACAGCGAAGCATTTGAGAAGGACGCTAGTTGACAAATACTCATTTTTCTCGATACTTCTGTGAAATTTCATTTTCATTTTCCTGTAATTATTTATTTGTTTTTACAATGAGTGACAAAGTGGCGTACACTGAGAAGAAGGGGGAAAAAGTGACATTTTGCAATATCGATACCAAAAATATCTTGAAGAAGACCATTGAATCACCATGAGTTAAAAACACTAGATGACTTGAATGCCAGTACATTGGCATTTGTGAGTTTAATGATGAGTTTTCTTTAATTTTGCACATAATAAAAGCAATGAACTTGGAAATCTGCCCGAACAGCTATGAAATATCCCTGGAGATCGACAAACAGAGTATAAAGCTTGTAGAGAAATCACTATCCGACCAGATAAAAGGGGCAAGAATCACTTCAAGATGAAGCAGGAAAAAAATGCAAGAGCTGGAGGATAATCTGGAAGGTCAGTTGTATAGTACAGGCACCACATATTAAAGGTATTGCAAAATTATTTATGATTTTCTGCTACGCAAATCTTCAAATGCGTTTATCTCAAAACTACATTTTTTAAGCTGGCTGGACTCATAACTCAGGCAATTTTCAACCGATTCACTTGAAATTTTGAATATATCTTGAAAAATACATTGTCTATGGAAGTAAGTAGGATTTTTTTATATTGCATAATTCATTTGTTATTGACAATTGACTGACGATTTTTAGGCAAAATTTTCATTTTCCAATCTAGAAGTACGCCAATTCGTCAAAAATCGATATACTGCAAAAGTCCTACGTACGTCTATAGCAGTTATTATATATAATCGAAAAAAATTCATTGACTCATTATGATTAAAAAATTACACACACACAGAAGCTGTTAGTTCGACCAAGAACCCTGAAAAAACAGATACGTCATCGGGAAAACGCTGCACAGCCGCCATTTGAAAATTATTGTAAACAGTCACTGATACGTATGACAAAACCCTTTTTTTTTGTATTTGCGATTTATTTTGTAGTATTTCTATAAAAAAAAATCCCCAAACAGCCTATTTTTTCGGCCAATGAAATTTAATTCAAAAATTTCAAGTTTTTTGAAATACGAAACATTTATTGAGTTTTTGGGAAATAATCTGATATTTTTCGGTAAAATTTGATTAGCTTTGCCACAAACATTTTTTTTTTAAAATGTGCCATTTCTTTTCTTGATTCGTTCCAGAAATCCTGCATTTGCAGAAAAAGCAATACCCGTCTTCATAGAGAGTTAGTTCATTGCTTCTTTCTAGAACAGAGGTTTCCAACCTGCGGTGAGCCTTGAGTAATTTTGTGGAATACGAGATTCATTACTATTTCCCGAAATGCGATTATTTTGTAAAATATTTGTGTTTTAGGGTCGTTGTTTTGTTACAACTACCCCTATGTTTTATTACGTTGCTTCTGTTTTTAAACATACTTAGAAGTGAGTGACCTTTTGCAGTGACCTCTCCTGCAGTATCACGCTTGATTCTTGTAACTTTCCGCGTTGCTTATTGCTGGAGCTAAGCATATTTAATCATAGTATCATTATTATTAAATTACTTATGTTTGTATACATGAAAAAAAATAAAAACAATAATAATAATTCATTCCGTTTCAAAATTTCATTCCAATAAATGTTTGTAATGGGCTCAAATCTAATATAAAATATATATTTTTATATGTGGCCCGCGGGATAATGATGCTTTTCTGAAGTGGTCTACAATTTGGTCGGCAATCCCTGTTTTAGCATCAAAGTTCCTAACTTCGGGAGCATTCTGAAATCTCGCTTGTTTGAACTGAACAAGTAAAGCCGACTCTAAATTCTCATATTTGACCATTCCCATCCGTTTACTCTCTGGCTCAAACTTACTCCATTTAAATATCTTCGTAATTTGCCTTATTTTTATAATTATTGTTTGTAATCCAGAGTTAGAGAGCAATACATACCAAAATGTATACAAATTTCCGTTTTTATCTTCTGCTTTTGATCAACAATATTAAGAAGATCCATCTTCATTTTAAGCGAAATAATAGTTTATTCCCCCCCCCCTCTTCCGAGCACTTAGCCCTTGCGCTCGTAAAAAATTACCTTAAAATACACTGACGGAAAAACATCCCAACCCAAAGAAAAACTTATGTTTGCTAAACAAAATTTGGCAGGCGTGTTTATACATCTAAAAGAGGGCATCAAATCAAATTTCGGATTTCGATCTTAAGTATGGCGCTAGTAGCACCACTCAGAACTTACACAAGTCAATATTGCTTTGAATGCGTGCTGCAAAGTTCGTGAGCGTTATTTGTTTGTGAAACTTGACGTATTGATGCCAGACATGCTGGAATGTACGAAATGGAACGGTCATGAGTGAGTGAATATTAAAGTCGCACTGTTCAGCTACACGAAGGATTTTGGCGATGGACCTCTTAATTTTGAACCATGGTCAAGTGGTGAGGGTGACACATGAACTGTCCCCTCTCCTAAATACCACACCAACGGGAGGACGTTTGAGCTAGCTCTTGACAGGTTTGACGTGCTTCGCTCCCCTACACGGTGGGTCTTTAATGGTGCTGGGTTCGAACTCATGACACGCCAACCACGATCCGATACATTGACCACTAGGCTATCGCAGCCCCATGTTACCAATATATACAAGCAATAAAGCAATCACACAAGAATTGATTCTTAAAATTTTTCTAATTCTAAATTTGTTCCAGAATAAACAGACAATAAAATCTGGAAAAATGTGCAAGTAATTTTCCTGTAATATATTTCAATTTCAATGACAGCAATTGAAGAAGCCACAAAAATCCCAACCCTTAATTTTAAAAGAGAGTTTAAAGTTGCAATTGTTTAGAATTCGGTTTCCATCTAGCACGGGGTTGCCCTAAACCAAAAGTTACTCCTACTTGTGAGAAATTTAAGGTCGAAGGGGTCATACGAAGAAATATTGCAAAATTAAGATGTTGTATTCAGAGCCAAAAAACTGTGTTTACTGTATCAAATAAAGAAGATGTATCGCGCAACAAAATAAAATTCGAGAGAAGAAAGCGTCGCTCAACAAGTAAGCCGAAAGAAAACGTCATGAGATTTCAATTAAAACTCCGGAGAAATTTTACAAGTTCTGATGAGATCCAGACAATAGCCCCCATGATGATGATCAGGAATCAGAGTACCACAAGGAGCCAGCGATGGAGAGCAAAGCGAAGGGACAAACAGATGACCAGTGGTGTGATCTTTCCTTTTTTTTTGGATCTTTCTTTATTCAAGAATTGAGAGACCGAAAGTAAAGTAAGTGACTGTATTATAATAACTTTGCTTTCTTAGAGACTGAATATTTGAACTTTGCATTCTTAAAGAATACTTTTTTTTTGTTATTTTGGAATTAATGAGAGTGTTTTTTGTGCCTTATATTTGGAGTTTCTTAGGATTTTTAACATTATCTTTCTTATGTGTGTTACTTAGAATCTTTTTGTTTGTGCTTTTGTATGATTTGCTTTGTAACTTTTCAATGTGTGCTTAGGTAATTAATGTGTGAGTGAATACTTCAAGTGTGTGTGTGTGTAACTTTTACTGATTTTTCTTTGTGTAAAACATGTGTATTCAACAAGCAAGATGATTGTTGTGTCAGGAAAGGCCGAGAGTTAGAGCCGAACTGTAGAGCGCGAATATGTAGGGGTGAAGTGGAGTTTCATCCACACACTTGAGAGTGCTGAGACAGTCAAGGAAGGTATGCGACCTGTTGCGAGTTACCATATTATTGAGTATCTTAATCAGTGTATAATAATAGTATATTTTAAAAGTGTGTCATAAAAAATTCTGCTACATTTCAAAGAAGAGTGTAGAAGGGAATGATTTTGCGTATATATATATATATATATATATATATATATATATATATATATACTGCTGGCTACCATAAATGAAACACCAAGAAAGACAAGAGATAGCACAACAAAATTTATTTTGTATATAACATGTTGCCCAAGTATCAAATGATTAAATTTATAGACTTCTGTGAAGTGTGATTCCTGCCAGAATCAGTAGCCAGAGTAGCCGCCATTGTTGGAGATCACCGCTGCCACACGCTTCGGCATTGATTCAAAGAGACTTTGCATGTGTTCTTGGGGTACAGCAGACCAAGCAGCTTCCAAACGTTACCAAAGTTGATCTGGTGTGGCATCTCGAGGTGTAATCTGCGTCAATCGTTGAGCAACCATGGACCACGTGTTTTCTATCGGCGAAAGATCCGGAAAGTGAGCCGGCCAGGGAAACAATTCAATCTGGTGATTGACGAAGAACCTTTGGGCAATGCGTGCCACGTGTGGTCATGCTTATCCTGTTGAAATATGGCTGTGGCCAAGCCTTGAAGGTAAGGAAGGACAACTGGCTCCAACACCTCAGAGATGTAGCGCTGGTTGTTTAAAGTACCGGCAATGCGTACTAGAAGAGTGCGAGAGTGATATCCAATATCGCCCCATACCATAATACCCGGTACAGGACCAGTGTGGCGGTACATAACGCAGCTGCTCAGCATCTCTCTCCACGCTGTCACCAGACTCGAATCCGACCATCGTGGTGTTGCAGACAGATGCGGACTGGTCAGTAAAGACAACTTCATTCCATTCTGCCACCCACATCCTTTTTCATCGCACCATTGGTGGCGGAGACGTCTGTGGTTCTGCGTCAAGGTAGACCAAGCAATGGACATCTTGCGGACAGACCACTCGGCTGTAAACGGCGTTGAATGGTACGCACAGACACTGAATGATGCGTTACAGACTCAATGTGCTGTGCTATGGTTCATGATGTGACTGAGCGATCCGTCACTGCCATGCGCAAACTTGCCTGTCCTCACGTGAAGTGGTGCCTGAGGTGGATGCGATCGACCACATCGGTCCGTCGTACCCTCCTGCATCTAACGGTCACATATCCGCATTACAGTTGTTTGATTTCGTCCAACACGACTACCGATTTCCCTGAAAGATAATCCACAATCTCGGTAGGCCACTCTATCCTTCCTCTGTCGAACTCGGATACTTGATCAAAAGCTGATCGCTGTTTTCTACGAGACATAACTGATCGTTTTTTGAAAAACCCACAAGAAAAACACAATTGCCGAACTTGAAATTGTCGAAATCTCCAAGCTTTAATAGCGCTTTGAGGTGTGGCCACAGGCTGCTTGGTGTGTGCCTGCGCTGAAATTCTAACATGCATTCTCACCCCGAGTAATCATGTAAATAAAAAAAAAAAAAAAAAGAAATGAATATTTAGGATCTAGTAGGTAGCACATATAAAGTAAATAAATTAATATATATATATTCTGTTTTTTTTATTATTTTTTTTTTTTTTTTTTTTTTTTTTTTTATAATATATATATATATAAAGTATAAAAAGAGAGAGTAAAAATATATTAATGTAAAAAAAAAAAAAAAAAAAAAAAAAAAAAAATATTATTAAAATTAAAATTTTCAGATTTAATCACTGGGATGATGGAGTTTTACATACTTGGGATTATACAAACTTCATAGAGAACATGAATCTGTTTTGTATACACATTTTAAATTTTCTTCCTTGATTTTTTATAGTGACTCGCGCGGAACCCCTAGTTATGCCTTGTGGAACCCCAGGGTAGCGTGGAACACAGTTTGAAGACCATTGACCTATTGCATGCATAAGTGTATCAAATATTTATGACAGAAAACAGATTTGAATATTTTCCACACAACATAGTTTCATTCTTCCATGTTGCCCATTTGAATGATTTTCGTTTTTTGTAAGAGTGGAATATTTAGATTAGACAATGATATAGAAGTATTACTGAGGTCAGAGCAACCTTACCAAAAAAATTCAGAGTGATTGTGTCTGAATCGGATTTCTTTCATAAAAATATTCTATTTAGAGGTTAAAAGACATTAACATATTGTCAGAATTCTTATTTGTTCAAGTCAGTTTAAATTAAATCAAAACACATTTTGTTTTGATATTGGTTATTTCACGATTGAATAAATTGATTAAGATTAAAATTGACTATTATTGATTTAATATATCACTTTCTAAAAACAAAGCGAATTTGTTTCAACTTTATTTAATCCCAATCATAAGTCCCAATCTTATCTAAATCAATGCACTTTTGCCGTTTGATCAAAAACTTTCAAATGGCTGTAACGAACCATTCTGTGGGGGTTTTGGAGGAGATTTGCGGATAATAATATGCCATTCCCACCGTGTTTTAGTCGTTGATCTCAGCCAGTGTCATTCATTTTGTCGAATAAGGCGTAATAGGTTGCAGTTAAAACAGATGAGTGCAGTGAATGACAATCCCATATCCCAATACCTGAGTCTTATAATGTGCCAGTGACGAAGGATGAGTTTTTCAAGCTGTGAGTGGCTTGATTGCAATTGGCTGACGCGATGAGGTCCTAAGAGCATGCTTAAAAGTTCTTTCTTGGATTTCAAAGAAATTTCAAGTTTCTGCTTTGGAGAGAGCTGAGAGGCGGCTCTCTAATTGGTTGACAGTTTGTGCGGAAAATCTCTCTCATTGGTTATCCATAGGATTCATAAAAGTTGGCAAGCTCAGTGAATGCGGCAGAAGTTTGAAGTAAACTCTTCCAGTGTAGAGACTGGGGTGATAGGGGGAACGAAGGACAGCAGAACATGGAGGAACAATTTTCTCTGATGGTATAGTCAATGCGACATCACAGCTTCAAAAAAATTTTATGGAACAATCTCTATTATTAATATTCCTCGGAAGCAATCTCAAACCGTATGTATATCTTGTATCGCTTATTTATAATATTTTTTTCTTTTTCGTTATTTAGTTAAATAATAAGAATCGCTTAATCCTTAGACCGTCTTGTGTCAGTATCTGGTCGACTAAGACCTCTGAAAATACGTTATGCATGAATAGTTCTCGTAACTCACAGATACATAATTTTTTTTCAAAAACCTGTATCTAAATAGAAAAAGAGTTATTTATATTAAGTACCCAGTTAAGCTAAAAGAAGAGAATTTTAAAAAATACGCCAATTTACAACTTAGAATTCAAAATATTTCCCATTTTACTAACAAATGTACACAAATTATTTGTCAGAAGTTAATTGAATTGTAGAATTTGTCCTTAAAATTTAATACGGGTGTGATCACGATGGGGCAGAGAGTCATCCCGGGTTCACGAAATCGTTAATTCTTGGAAAACTGTTTATTTGTTACCAAAGGCCTTGACAGTATCCTCCTATATGACAGACTTCATGGCAATTAAAATTTATTTGTCACATATCTCCCTCTGTTTTGGGAGTGGCAAACGTTTTCCTACAGTCTTAAGGTATTCGTCTTGACTGAGTTTCCCCGCGGTCCCTTTATTTCCAATATATTTTTTATCAATATGCTATTTTTTCCCCTGTGAACAACTTAGTGTTTTGTATTGCTTTGTTGTGCCACTTATTATGGTTTATAAATGTAAAGGAGCAGAATATAAAAAAAGAATGGGCATCTGTAATCTTTATTGATGGAAGTTGAAACTGATCAAGCAAAGGAAAGCCTGCTGAAATAATGCATATTAATCATGATAGAGAAAGTAAATTTTAGAAAGGCGTTGAACATAAAACGTATGAGTGGAAAGGAAAATTTTCAACTGCTACCTAAAGAGCTCTATCAAGAAAAATATGAAGCTATAAGTGTAACACAAGGCACACTTCCCCTGTCAAAAAGACAAAAGCAAGCAAAAGTTCAACATGCTATTTGTCGATCAACAAAGGACAATAAAACTGCAATAACTTGAACAAAATACGACAGTTTGAATTCAAATATCATTCCTGTAATGTTAGCGAAATGTGTCTGTGACTTGTGTCCTGTATTAAAGTCACGCACATTTGAAACATTTTAGTTCAGTTTTATGAATTTTTTCTCAAATTGTTCAAGAAAATTTGAAAAATCCTTAAAAATAGGAATGTATAATTTATCTTGGTTAAATTATTCACTGGAATAATGATTTTTGTTGAGAACAATAAAAATAATTATTTAAAATGGACTCTGCACCCGGCGTGGCCACTAACGTTAGTATCGAATGCGCTGATTCTCCCGGCTTAAATAAGTTTGAATGCAAAATTAAGTTAGTAAGAAATATATATGAAATATGAAAATAAGAAACAGAAAAAATTAAGTCCCAATTTTTTTTATTCTTTCAGAAAACAGTGGAACACAAGCATTCTATACACAAATTCAAACTAATTTTCTTGTTTTACTCGAACAGGCTGAAAACTTGCGATGGAACGTTCATCTGCCAAAAATTCCCATCATAGATTTCTTTAGTTGACATTCTGCAACCATAACCATCAAACAAGCCTAAAAAACAAATGGGAGAGTTTAAAAATTTTTATTAAAAAGTCTCTTTTGTTTCAAAAAATGAAGATTTTTAGTTAGTAAGTACATGAGAGAAATAATACATTTAAAAACTTCAGAACTAACCCTTGAAGTGATTATTTGCGTAGATTCCTCTTCAGTGTAACCAACCTAAAAAATACATAAATTTAAGTCTTAATTACAATGCATGTGAAAAATATTTTGAAAATAAGAAGTAAAACTTTAATTAGAATTTAAACGCATGCTCTGTTTTCTCCATAGTGCTTCTTATTCAATTATCACCCACTCCTCTAAGATCCCTTTATAAAAATGTTTCTTAAAATTAAATTATTTAGTATTGTTGAATTAATAATTAATTTTT
Organism: Trichonephila clavata; assembly: GCA_019973975.1. NCBI lineage: Eukaryota > Metazoa > Arthropoda > Arachnida > Araneae > Nephilidae > Trichonephila > Trichonephila clavata. The sequence goes on from BMAO01020539.1 coordinate 14,691, forward strand.
GAGGACATTTAAGAATTTTACAGGCTTTTTATTAATTCGAAATTTTTATTGAGGTCATTTTTTTTGAGATTTTAACAAAAAAATTCACATAAAAAAATTGTTCTCTAATGAATTAATGCTTAAGTTTTATTCGTGGCTAACAATGTTAAATCTAAGACGGAATTCTTTCCAGAGTAGAACAAAATTAAGGATCAATCTTATTACAGTATAAAAATTAATAAGCTATGTTTTATTTAGGTAATAAATGGATAATATTTTATTTAGGTTGCCTAGAAACGTTTTATCTTATTTTTATTTGTAAAAACCTCCACTTACACATTATTTACAACTTAATTTATCTTAATCTATTTTCTCTTAATAAAAACTTGAAATTGTATCCCAATTTTAGAATCTTTCATCTGTGTTCATTATCTTTTTTTATAATATTTAAACCGGGCATTTAAAAATAATTAGGAGTTTACCCTTCCAATTTTTGCTATATAAACTTTATAATCTACTAAAAAAACAATTTATAGCGACAAATTTACTGGACAAAAAATTATAATGTCAAAAATTCTATTTCTCAAGTAAAATATTTTATAAATCCAATGGACGCGTTTGCAGTGAACTATAAGTTTTAATTAATTTTTTTTCAATTTTATTTCAAGTTACAGACAATTCTCTAAATAAAGAAACTGTTATATATATAACCATTTTTTGCATAGTAGTATAATACAAAATCAGTTTATGAATGTTAAATATTTTATTTTAGTTTAGAGTATGCAAATTACATCACGTAGTCTATCTAACATTGATTTTAATTTCAAGTTTTTCTGGCAATATCTTTTTTAATCTTTCTTACAGGCACGCATTTTAAATTTTTTTAAATATGTTATGAGATATATTTACGTCCCTTAGTTTTTATAATGTCTTGAATTTTACACAACTATAATTACTACATAATAATACAATAAATAATAGTTATAATATATATAAGATATAAAAAAGTTATTAAAGTAAACCTAATTTTCCTTCAACTTACTTCTAACTTGTCCTTTTCCACAAAATAGTAATCAATATTCTGTAAAAAAAATTTTAAGAAAAAGTTATATAACAATAAAAAAATTTTCAGTGTTTTAAATATCAGATCATACTCCTAATAAAAAAATGAATTTTCAAGAACTGTGTATTGCATCGGAAAAAATCTGTTACACTAGACCTTGTTCCGGAACATAATTGCAGGTATACTTAAGAAGAAATTTAGTTTAAGGAAATATTTTCTACCTGCATTTGTGTGTGATGGAATGAACAAGGTTTCTGGTAAATAGCAGCAAAACTACACAACCAAATTCCTCAGTTGGAGTACATAAAAATGCCTAAAGAAACTGTACCTGTGTGAACCATAGTTTACGAAAAAAGAACGTGGAAAGCCACGCGATAGAAGTGAAACTTATTTGGTGACGTTGGCCGTAAAAATGCAGGAAAAGATCTAATTATATTAAACTGCTGAGATAACTTTAATCAAATAAAATTCGAACTTCATTTGTTGTATGAAAATATTTTTATTCAATTTTCTGTATCATCATTTTCCAAGAAAGACGCAATTGTTGTGTGGTAACTAAAGTAGGATATAAAAATCCTCGATTGTAGTTAATCAAGAAAATGTGAAAAAACTGCATCAATCGTGGTTCCATATATTGTTTTTCCTTCTCTAGAACCAGTATTCATCGTCAAATTCAGTGTCCGTTTCAAGAATTCTATGAGTGGCTTTGCTTCTTCTGAAGCAAAATTAACATTAAAGTCTCCAGTTAAGATTATCGGTTTTTAATCATCATCGGATCCAATGATTGCAGCTGCCTCTGATGTGTACAGCACTAAAACTTTATGGATAAAGATCATAAAAGCTGCGACAGAACTACCTGGTGATATATAGACTTTCGCCTGGAATTGCTGCTAGTTTTGCTTTTTTTTTTCTTTCTTTCACGAAACTTTTTTCCTCTTTTTGCATTTGTTCTAGGCAATCAGACCAGAATTAATTTTGATTCAATGGACATAAAAATTAATAATATAAACTTAATGTATCACCAACAGAAGTCCCTGTTTACAAGACGCTATCCGTAGCGATTCTGGTGCAAACGTTAGTGACATATACACAATGCCCCAGACACTCCCGAAACGGGAAGAGCCATATAATGGTAATATTTTGGGTGCGTTTATTCGTTGAAAACTGCATGTTTATTACATAAAAACTACGAAAATACGCCACGCGAGTTCGTTACTAGAGTAGCAAGGGTACCCACTTAATGTCACTAACACCTAAGCGTCTTTCGTCCATAGCAGCAAGATTTACTTTTGATGCACAATTCCCCCTTAGCTTTAGTCCAACTTTTTTACGGATATGACGCAGGTCACGTGGTGTACCCCCCACTCTCTTTACCTACCGCTCGCTATCTCCTCACCATATGGCGACGTTTCGGGGGGGAGGGGGAATCACTACTTCCGTTTGCTTTTTCACTGTTACGCAAAACTGGGTAAATTTCCCATTCACTCCCGTCCACAAAGAAGTTTCACTTAAAAAAGTATGGTAAAGGATAATGCATAAACTCGTTCTCCACAAAATCCAATGGAATGGAAACTTTTCTGGATTAATCTTGACCTGGGTCAAAAGGTAACCAAACGAAATACCCTCCATTTTGAGTAAATATTCGTTACCCTGAACCAGGGTGGCTTCGTATCTTTACCGATGGATCCTTCCTCTCAGATAGCCCTTATTCAAATGCCGGAGTTTTCTACAATTCTTTTTCTTTCTACATCCCTGTGGGGCGAGCTACTGCGTTTGACGGTGAGATTGCTGTGATTCGCACAGCTGCAGAGCCACCTGGAAAAATTTACAAGATCTGTTAGCCTCAGCGATCCCAGAGTTTCTCTGTTGGCTATCGTTTCTTATAACAATCCCATAACATAAGACGTATTGGATTGCCGTCATGATCTTAAGAAAATATAGCATCACTTTGGGAAAACTATAGTCCTTCAGTGGGTTCTTGCACACTGTGGAGTTCCTGGTAGCGAGAAAGCTGACATCCTGGCTAAAAAGGGTGTTCTTGTCATTCAGAAAGTTACTCGCCCTATGTCCTTCTAATCCATTAAAAATCTTATTAAAAGATCCATCAATGTCCGTGCTCAGGAAGACCTCTACAACCGTATTTCCCACAAGTCTTGGTGAAAGGTTATTCTGAACTTGCGTAATAGACCAAGGCGTAGCGTGGTCGCTGAATTCCACATAGCCACCGGACATGATTGTCTGCGGAGCCTTCTGTATAGAATCAAAGGTGATCCTTCCCCGATGTGCACTCTGTGCAGCTCTGGAGAGGTCATGGACACCACACATCTTTTATACTGGCCTGCTCTGCACAAGACGTTTCTCGCTGAGAGTTACTGGCAGGCTAGAGACATGTTAGATTGATTAACTCTGTTTCAGTTATTTTTTTGTGTTGTGTTTTTTTTCTTTATCTTTGCTGTAACTGTTCAAAATCTGATATCATAAATAAAAAAATGATGCATAATGGTTCATAGTGAGGCTCCGGCATGTTTTTCTGCTCCTGCACGTGATTGGAGGGATATGAAATACCTGGACACTATATTGTACTTAGGGCTCTGGTTCTATAGCCATCCCGATCTACAGAACAGATCTCACATCGATGGACTTTTCCTCATACATATATTGTAAGAAATTGGTGTATCAAGATGTAGTGACTGCACAAACAGACTTAGTCTCGTCTTCGGTGGACATTGAGCTGTAGTGACATGTGCACTCATCCATCCCATGAGGTGCTCAAACATGAATCGATATGCACGGCGAACATTTTGTACCTCTACCTTGTTAAATGTTTGCGAAAACTGCTGTTGATGTGCCCAATACGGTTTTTTTTCTCTTTATACCAGCTGTGCGTCGTAATTTGTTTTTCGTATTTTTCTCGTAAACCGTGGATCACATACAGGTACAGTTCTTTGGACATTTTTATTTCGGATATACAAATAAGTTTTTAGGGTCTTACAAAAGATGGCTTAGCTAACATTAAATCGCAGTAGACTATCTTGTAGCTGTATTCGTGTGACAGCGTCATGTTTCCCTCTAAAAATCAGTGTGAGTCTTTTCGCTTAAGTGTAAAAAACACAGGTTTTTGTGCTCTAATTATGTCAAAGTTTGTGCCAACAAAACACAATTTGCAGGAAGTGCTGCTTTTTCGTTTTAATTTGAAGAAACTGCTGAGCTGATGGACATCGAATACTGTGTGAGGCATATAAGGAGTTACCCCACTGCGTTCTCTATCGAAGAAAACAGATTCCAAATTTTAATCCTTTTTTACAACAAAATAAAAGGAAAAGAATATTACAATTTTTAAATGATATTATTTTCGAGCATGTGTGACCCAAATTATTGTGTTTAAGCACGAGCGTGAACGATACAATTTATAAAAAAAGGTTACTATATTCGAGCAAGTGTGAACAAAAGTTTTGTTTCAACACGCGCGGAAATAGTCTTTCACTAATAGCTGCATATCGTGCCATTTGCCGATGCATTTTGATTTGACGGAATTTGTTGATGGTATAATACGTAAGTACCTACAGATGAAGGGGACAAGGAAATGTAGCAAGTTTCAGGGGGATACTGTCTCAAATAAAATAAAAATATTTCTCTTCTTTGAGTAGATAATACAATACCTTTTTTTTCCTTCAATATTTATTGTGATGATAAATCTTTTTTTTAGATTACTCAATTTGCGGTAAAATAAGCATGAAAAAAAATTTATTTTCTGTGCGTGTTCTTATGACCACACGATAGAACTTAAAGCTTCTGATTTATTGTGGGCAACAGAATCCAATTTTTAGATGTACTACTTTTTCTTTTACGACATTTCCATATGAGGGCACTAAGTAGCTCTAATTTTCGTGCCCATTCATCGGTGGATTTGTTTATTTCATCATGTAAGGGGTAATGCTTTAATAGTTTTGCATTTTTATATGTTTTGATTTGTGGATATACAATTTAAGTGTCGATTTGTCAAATTATTTAAAAATATTTATAGGTAAATTGTTTGTTTTAGATTACATTCATAAATTTTATATATTTATATGGTGCTTTCGTAATATCGCAACAATGCCAACGTTCAAGATAACCCATCAAGTTGGTAACCCTTATTTTCCGTGTGTCGTATTCGTTGAATTGGCAATCATGTGCTTCCTTTCATATCATGTCACCAATACTGTTGCGACAATACGTAATTACCGTTTACATAGCTTATATACCTCAGTATACTATGTAAGGCTATGAAAACTTATGCCCTTAGAGCCACTTACTTTTCTTAAAATTCTCTAAGCAAACAAAAAGAGAGGGTTTGCACCTTTTCACAATTAGTGTTTTTATTTACTTATAGTTTATTCGTTGTCATCACTAAAATATACCGAAACATTTGCAACTTTCTCACCAATTAACTTCATTATAATTTTGGATTTTAAATCTTTTGACACATTTTAGGGCTTCAATGCTTTTACTACTGAATCAAAATATGTATACCAGTTTCGTTTTATACTATCTTCAATCACTTACGTAAGAATAGTCTTTTTTTCCCACTTACGTTCGCTTGAACTTCTCTTTTCTTGTTCATTCGCTGGAGTTGAGTGGAAGTGAGTAGCATGATAGTAATATTTAAAATATCAAAGAAAAAAAACTTCCCGGAAAAAGATGTGCATGGAGTTTTAAATTCGAAACTAAGCACGTGTTGCCAATCGGAGAACGATTATCGACTGGAGTCGACTAAATCCGCGTGAACGTAACTCTCCCGAAACTGACGCTTAATTTAGATCAACCCTTTAGCAAAACGTGCCTAAATGAGTTATCATTTCAAAAACGCATTGAAAACTACACTCAAGAGCCAAAACATTATGACCACCTGTCAATAACGAGTTGGTCCACCTTTGACGCATAACACAGCTTCAACCCGCCTTGACATGGATGCCACAAGTCCTAGGTAGATGGCCGGAGACAGATTGTACCAGATGTTTAAGCAACAGTCACGCAAATCCGAGATATTGCGAATTGGTGGTCTTAGAACTCTGAGCTGCCGTCCCATGACATCCAAAATGTGTTCTATCGGATTGAGATCCTGTGAGTTAGGCGGCCAGGACATTAACTGGAATTCAGCAGCATATTCTTGGAACCACTCCAACACAATTTTGTCCTTCTGACACGGGGCGTTGTCCTGTTGGAACATTCCATTTCCTGCTGGAAAAACAGAGGCCATGTAAGGGTGCAACTAGTCCGCAATGATGTAGGGGTGGTCATAATGTTATGGCTCTTGAGTGTATAACGTGGTTGGAAAACCAAAACAACTGCAGGGACGTTGATTGAGATATTGCTACACCAAAAATACAGAATTATCGTGTCTTTAAAAAAAGGTAGCGAATGCCACTGTTATAGATGAAAATATCTCATTCGAGTATTTTGTACATTTTGTATTGAGCTAATGCTTCTGTGCGTGTGGACACAGATTGGGAAATCCTGATCTTCGACAAAATCATTGTTTGTTAAATAAAAGTGTCGCACATAATTTGAAATCAAACAATACTTTGCTACTAACCTCTTTAGCTTTCTTTAGGTCAAGACAAGCCTCGTCTAAAATGTCCTTCATGTCCTTAGTGCCAGGATAACGTCGATTTAATGTTTCATACATTATATCAATATCCTGAAAAATTAAAACACTTATTGAATTTTTGCTAAGATAATAAAAGACAAATGAAATGAAAGAAATGTCACGTACAGTAGTTGAAAATTGTCATTTGCTCTTTTACTATATCTGCTTTAACAGCCAAATGTCTTAGGAATATTTCAAAATTTAGATTTCAGACTGCATGTATGAGTATGTATCAAAAATGTAACTTGTTCATGCTTTCAGATCTTGTTCAAAAATATTTTGTTCATGCATACAGTAGATGTAGAGGGAAAGTTTCGCGTAGTTTAATAAATACTACTGAATGCAAAATTTTACTTAGTAAGAGAAATTATCTATATTTGACCATAATCTATATTTGACCAGTTTAGTTATATATTATGTTCTCTTTATTTCAAGTTTTTTTTTCTTACTCCTTATCCTAAGATTTCGAGAAAATGCATATACATCCAGCTCTTTTTTTTAATACGATTTTGAAATAACACGGTACACGCATTTAAACATATTTTTTACACGAATTTCTTGTTCTAGCACAAATCCCCCCCTCCCAAATTGGAGGATTCGTAAAAGAGCAATTTGAGTAAATTCACGACAGTTTATGATAATAGACAACTAATCTAAAACAAAACAAAATTAAGTCAATTCCTACTTAGATCAACAAAAAAAATTACTTTAGTTACTTTTATTAAATAGTTGCAATTACTATAAATATGTATATACATATGGCAGAATCACAACATTAAGTGGAAATTAATTTTTATTAATTATCATTAAAGAATCGTATTGCCATCCAAAACAATTGTGTATATAAAATTTAACTGCGAAAATAAAATAAAAAGTAATGCATGCCTCAACTGAACAGAAATCATACCTATTAAATTTCAAGTCTGTTGGTCCAATAGCTGATAAAAAGGATTTTTTTATTTATAGCGCATGCGTAACTCCCTTGTGGGTCGATTTTTGAAAACACCTTCCTAAGCTGATCTCTGCTCAGTAAAAGTACCATATTGTTACAAATTTTGAGTAATGAACGCGTAAAATAGTGTAAGTAATTTATATCTGGATGTGTAATACGTTAATATTACTTTCTGTTGTATTTATTTTATGTTAAAATTTTAATATTCGCAAGTAACGCTGTTCTTTACATTATAATGGGGATTCAATGGAAACATAGTGAAATGTTGGAGATAGAGCCAAATTGGCATTATTTTTGGCGACCAGGTTGGCAACTTGGCTATTGATTAAACGGTGCAGAAGTTGCTTTGCTGTAGCGCCACCTGGTGGGGAGCTGCAGCAAAGAGGATAGCATAAAAACCTTCTCCACAAAAACATACATATCCATGCTAATTTTCATAGTGATCGGTTGAACGGTGTTGAAATGTGTGTGTGTGAAGTGAGAGAAAAGCATCCATATATATATATATATATATACTAGCTGCATGACCCGGCGTTGCACGGGCTTTTGTCAAGGGTATAACTTAATCCCCATGTTAATTTCCTCCTTTCTTTATGACGCCAGCACTTTTGTGTGGGTGTGACTCGTACGATGTGAGTGCATGGCCCGTGAGTGCGTGTCATGGCTTTCTCGTTTAACATTTTCAAATTACGAAATTTCACTACTATTTTAAATTTTGATGTAAATTGTGGATTTTTTTTAATTTTCGGCACCGATATTGATTCATTTCAGAAAAAATCATAAAATATGCAAAATATCATTGTTTTGTAAAAAAAAAATAGTTTTTGGCATTTTATTTTTTAAATCACTGATTCTAAATGATCAATGAACTTTTTCAAAATCATTTTCATTTCACTACTATTTTAAATTTTGTTGTTGTTGTTGTTGTTGTCGTGTATGACAAAGTGCAAAGGTATTGTATATAACAAAATAAAGATAAAAAAATGAGTCAAATATTGCCAAAGGCGTGAATCACTGCCGTGGCAACATCCATGGCACGATCCGAGTATAGGATGTCCATGCTGTAGTCATTGTCTATTTTAAAAAGGGCACCAACAATGGAAGGACAGTTAAAAAGATGTTTGGGATCCAGTTGCTTGCCTGGGCAGTGCCTGCATTCCACATATGATCTGGATCCATCAGGCAGAATCTTCATGCCCTTAAAATGTTTTCTCCTTCGTCTGGTTATTGTTGTTGTAATTTCTCGGCTATAATTTAATTCTGGCAGCGAGAATTTTTTTCGTGGGTTTGAGCAGAGCTTTTGTTTTGCGACTGCGTTGGCATCAAAGACCGTAGTGGAAGAAGTTACACGTTCAAGGGTTCTGGCTTCATTGGCAAGGAAATCGGCCATCTCGTTCCCCTCGATGTCAACATGGGTCGGGATCCACTGGAGGGTGCATGATTTGCCCAATGCACCAATGGAAAGTAAAAGAGAGTTGATTTCTTGGGTGAGTCCCATTTTTCCTTTCATGATGGCCTCAAGAGCGGATCTACAGTCGGAGAGAACAATGATGCCGTCGGAATTAGCGATATCTGTCCATGTAAGGTAAATATCTAGGGCTGTCCTAACTGCTATGAGCTCACACGTGAAGTTATAAGCAATTTGCCCTGCGGAGACCTTGTGCTTTGAAGTTGTATTATCTGGGGTATTTTAGAAAGACACCAGATCCACCCCTATTGCACTCTCTGAAGTAAAATTGTGGATTTTTTAAAATTTTCGGCACCGATATTGATTCATTTCAGAAAAAATCATAAAATATGCAAAATATCATTGTTTTGTAAAAAAAAAAGTTTTTTTTTTTAAATTCTTAAAAAAAAATAGTTTTTGGCATTTTATTTTTTAAATCACTGATTCTAAATGATCAATGAGCTTTTTCAATATCATTTTCGTTTAAATGCATTAATATTTATGCATTTTAGAAGGAATCATAAAATAGACAAAGTATTATTGTTTTGAATGGGGAAAAATCCGAATTGTGACGAAATGAATGATGTTTGGTATTTATAAATTTATTAAATCACAGATTTTAAAAGAGCAAATTATGAAGTTTTTTAGTTCAGATGGTTTATTTATCATAATTATAAGAAATCCATACATAACGAATGAAAAAATTCGGTTAATGATTTACAGGAGAAATACTACTTTATTAAAAAAAATATTTATTTAACGCAATACATTTAAATGTATTGCAAATAAACTTATTTTAAATAATGATAACGGAGTATAAATGCGATTAAATTTTTCACAATTATAATAAAGGCAAAAATTCTTACCGTTACCTATTGAAATGACTGTTTATTTTTTCATTGTGTTGTTTTTGAGTGTTAGATTAAAAATGAATTACAAAAAAAAAAGGTAAAGAGCCTTTATTTACACATTCGTAGTATAAAATTCAAAAAGAAAATAATACTATGGGATAAAAATATATTTCAGAATATTTTTTTCTTATATTCCACTGTTTTTCAATAAATAAATCTTTAAGAATAAAAAATAAAAAAATTGGCAGTTATAGAGACTGCCGATAGAAGTGAAAACTTAGAACTTTTAGTAATAAAATTTGAAATTTCATAATGTTTGAATTAAAATTATCTACGTCAATCTGGTTTTCACATTTATTGACACTCCGAGCAACAACTAAATGCATGTTTATATGTTTTTTTATTATTCAAATATATTACAGGCTGTACAATATCATGACAAAATATAAATACAATTCAATTGAAATAAAAATTAATATACAATCGTATTATTTATGGATAGTATTTGTATTTACTTAAATTTCAATGTACTTGATTTTTAACATTTTAATTATTTGCAAGGCTTATGGTAACTTAAGTAAGAAAAGAAAATGTTTGATTCAAATTTAACAAAGTATCGCGTAAAAACTGCATCGTTCAATGTTTTAGATTTTGTAGTACTGAGCTTTCGATCAGTGGACACATTTAAATTAACTGTTTCATTTAGAAATTCAATTAGTGGTAAATTTTCATCATCTGCAAAGTTAATATTGAAGTCTCCACTTGAAATCATCGGTACATTATGATATTTTTCGCCAAATCTTTTTTTGAGTATTTCAGAATCTTCTTTTGTATAAATCATCATATTTTCGAATAAAAGTTGTTGTATCTGTCTCATAGATTTTCCAGGCGAAATATAAATGACAACCATTAATATGTATTGCCTATTCTCGGAATCGCAACGAGCATTGCACAGTATATACACATTGAACTTTTCACTAAATCCATTGAATTTCACTTATAAGACATACACAGCACGATACGTCAGTTGTATAGCTACAGATATACTGCTATAAGCATGTCGGTGACGCGAACGCACGAGATTTCACCATCCAAAAGGTTTCTAAGGCGAACAGCACACTGCGCGTGCGCCAGTCAGAGCATGTCGGTGACACGAACCCATAAGATTTTCCCCTACCGAAAAGTGCCCAAATCCGCTAAAGAAGTTTTCACTTCAAAAACTATCGGTTGTGATGCGTTATATGAATGAGCGTCCCGTCCCAAATAGCAATGTTATGAGGGAATTCCCCTCATAACCACAGCGAAAGACTCAAAACTACCTCAACCTCTCCCGTCTTCCGCACAGAAAGCTAACGCAAAGTGAATGAGACCTTGCAAAGTTGACGAAATTGAGAATTTTTTTTAAAGTTCTCATTTTTTTAGGCTTAACTTTCACGTTAAAGTTTTGAAATTTCACACAATAATTGCAAAAATAAAGCACTTTTAAATAAAAAATGCAGAAAAAAGACTGTTTAAATTATTTCTCGCAAAAATGGTATTTTAAGAAAATCACAAATTTTTTTTTAAATCCGTATTATTTAAGCAATTTTTTCAGTCTTCGCATAAAAGTTATATAACATTATTCTACAAACGTAAAAAAAGTTTCGTACGGTAATTTGAATAAATGACGAAGTTATTTATTGTTGAGTTAAAATTTTGAGTATTTTTTAAAACATCGTAGAAAAAAAAGTTTTTGGCATTTTACTTTTTAGATGATTGATTCAAAAAGAAAAAAGCATGAAATTATTTAGAAAAAAATATCGTTTTAATAACACGAAAATAAATTCATACGCAACGATTTAGAAAAATTTTTCATAAAAACGCATCAGTTTTAACTCATTTAAAAAAAATCCTAAAAAGCAGGAAATATCATTATTTTGAGAGAAAAAATTATACCGTATCGTGGCAAAAGAAATGATCTTTCCGATTCTGTAATTGTTTTATGTCTGATTTAAATACAAAAATCGGATGGCTGTTTAAATAACGTCGAGAGTACCGAAAAATTTCACCCTCTGTTCATTCACGACGCTAGGCGGGAAAAACAACCCGCAGGGTTAAGACAATAAGGCGTTTTAAGGTTTTTAATTAATATCTTTTTAACTAATAGCAATATCGGAATGAAAAATAGTTTACGTCCTATTCTCAGACCTACTGAATATACGCACAAAATTTAATAAGATTTGGTCTAGTCGTTTCGGAGGAGTTTGGCTACAAACATTATGACACGAGAATTTTTTATTAAATATATAAACTAATCCGTATGTAATACCATTTGGATGTATGATTATCACTAACAATAATTTTATAGTTAAAAAAAAGTATTTTAAAAAGTTTTTTGAAAATTTCATGATATTGACTTATTAAAACTGTTCATAGTTCAATTTACCATGAATAAATTTGAAAAAAAGTACTTAAAAGCCCTAATCACATTTAAAAAGTTCAATATTGTTAGTTAAATAGTTCAATATTTCATTTGCACTGCAGTCAAATGATTCTTAATAAATAAAATTTTGAAACTTAACAAACACACACACATCCTGGGCTTAAGAAGTCAATACTTATATTTTTGTCTGTCAAATTGGCATGGCATGTCAGTTGATTATTATTCATAAAAGTTATTTTTAACAAACTTATATTTTTTATATATATTAGCAACTGTTCTACATCACTGGAAAGGTCATGAATTGGAGATTTAAGAAACATAGAACAATCCCAAATGGATTTTTTGAAGATAATGAGGGAACTGACCCCCTTAAAGTTCTCAAAGAATTTCTAATTTTACATTTTAAATATATATATATATATATATATATATATACCTTTATTTATTTTTAAATAAAAATAAGAAAATGGATATCAAATTTAAACTTTCTTTAAAAAAGCGGAAATTTCTCATCCCAGAGGAAATTATCTCTTCGTACAAAATGCTGTTTCGAAATATATTGGCAAAATATTTTTAATTTTTTATTTAATTTTACGTAGTTATGTAAAACCAATATGTGTTGAATGTTTTTGCACATTTTCTATAACATCCACACAATTTTAGAAATATTACGCAAAAAATTAAGAAATATTAGGTTGTGGAAAAAGAAGTCTATTTTTTTTCGGTCGATATATAGCTATAGTGCTTGATATCTCGTAAATTATCGATCAAACAACTGAAACGAACCAAATTCCCTTCTACCCTGTGACCCAGCTAAAGGTGAGGAAGGAAATAAAAGATCATTCGACATGATAAACACCAATTATTTTATTTATCACTTTAATCGACTCAAACACAATCAATTCAACACTATAAATAGAATAATTCAGGCAACAGAGGGAAGAGACGAGATTCGTGTGTGTTTGGGGAGAATGCATTTAATAACCACTTTATAATAATGTGGTTCTTACTTAATATTACTTTACACAGAAGATAAGTACTTAATGTCCACCAAACGACTTTAACACTTTAAACATCGCCGTAATATAATGTGGCAGTATCTGAAATAATTTCAGCCTTTCTAATCCAACTTATCTTTAAGGGGGTCCGGCACATGAATTTTCGAAAATGTATCGATTTTTACTTTTTTATATTTTCTAAAAGTCCAATTATTTCTGTTTAAAATGATATATGATATAAGAAAATACCATGATTAGAAGTATTTTTATTAATTTTTTTAAAATGAAGCTACTCCCCCCTTGACGCTCATCAAATGAGCCCTTCTAGAAGCACCTGCAAAAGTTTCTGGTGAGTGCGAATCCATATGATGTTCAAGTAGAAAAATTAGAGTGTATTGGGATTATACAAAAGTTTATGGGTACACGTCTTTTGGATCTTAAAAGCAAAACAGAGAAAAAAATGTTAAGTGATGGAAAAAGTCTAAGAGGGTCGTAACCGATTCATTGACTTTTTAATATGAAAAATTCAAAGGTATTATGGTGTAACTATTAGAAATAATATCAATGATCTACACATCATGAAAACTGCTGCTTGAGCTATTTATTTTCATCTTCTGTCTCCAAACGAGAGCCCTTAAAATGGACCGTGTCCTCCGATTATAAATGCCTGATGCAAGTTTCAAAAGTTAGAACCTGAATATAACGAAAGGCCCTATGATCATAAACACATACACCACAATGAATTGAATGGAACCAATTTTTAGAGATCTAGGGGATCCTATGTTATTATAAAATGTTTAGATGGAAAGACCCATAACCCAAATGAACCAGTTTATAACACCAAACGGTCACCGTCAGTGATTCCAAGATGTGCATTTGTGGAATTAAAAACTCTAAAATTAGGGGTAAATATGTGTATTGTACAGTTCAATATGAGTCATGTAGCAAAATAAATGAGCTTAAAACATTTTGATATTGAACTAAGTAATAAATGTATGCCATGCTTCAAAAAACTAGATACGCGTATGATTCGTGTAGCCGAAAGAAAGCATCTTAAGAATCCCCCAAAAGAGCAAAATTGTAGAAAATAATGAAAAAGAAGAAAATTAGAAGGGTCTTTTGTATGAGCAGAGAGTAAAACAAATGCTTAATATGCTTCTGGAAACTACTAAAAAAAGTAAATGCTCAAAAAATTACAAATTTTTACTTTAAAGCCTGTTTTCTCAAAATGTAATATTTTTCTCTTTATGTACCTTTTTCTCAAAAACTAATAATCATATTATTATCACACTTTTAGTGAATAGACTTTCAACATATTTATTCGTTTTAATGGACGGAATTAGATACATGTAGCAAACCTTTTCAGATATGACTTTTTAAAATCAAATTTTAAAGGAAAAAAATTGGACAATTATTAAAAAATTCATAATTAATTTAATTTTTAACAAAACGACAAAACCCTTCATTAAAGTATTAGTAGTAGTACACATAATCTACTGTAAAAATTTTATTCATGAGAAGTAAGTAGTTTCTGAGAAAAAAGTACATAAACTTATGCAATTTAACATGGACACCTATGAACGTGCCGGACCCCCTTAACACTTCCTGACTATAATCTATTACAAGAACTTTTAAACCAATTATGGTAATCTTTACCTTGTAACTATCATATCACCGCTTGTAACTAAACTTCTAACTTTCAAGCTTTCCATTAATCCATTCTCTTCAATTCCAATTCACTAACCTCGATAACTCGTGAACTAGGAATATATATATAATAAACTTAATTTGCATATCACGTTTCCTTCTTTATAAGAAGATTGGTGAATTTTGCTGGTCCAAAAATTACCGAAGAGGCTTGTTAATGGAAGGTCGTGTATAGATCCGTCACAACCTCCTCCGTGAAGAAAACTTGATTTATCAGAAGGTCTTAACAACCCCTATAGAAATTACGTTAAAAATTGAACAAACACTCAAAAATGATGAACAAGATTTATAACTTTAACTCACTATCTCTATACAATTTTAATGCACGAGAACAAGCAAAAGCAACTACTCTAAAAGGTACTCTATTACAGACTGGAATTATTCTTTACAAGACACATTTATCCTTCCCTGGAGTGCATCCCTTTCAGGCGAGAGCCAAAGGAAAAACCTTTTATAAGGAAGATAAAAAAACCTTGGTTATGCACTTTACTTAAATACTAAATTTAGTAATACGTACGAAATTTGCTTCTTAATAATTAATTTTCAAGACATCTAAGATATCAGGGTCAGCCACCCTAAAATGAAACTCATATCACTAACATGACCAAAGAAAATAGGACATTATACAAACATATTAACATCACTACATTTTCATATTTATAAGTGTAGTATCACTTATTTTAAATATATACACACATTTTCATATAAATCAACATCTCATCTAGTTTCTTCTCATACAAAACTCCCTATCCATTCGCACTGCGCTGTTAATGTTATTATTAGTTTTCATAATTACGCCGCATCCCGAAACCAGATAATATATACTTATATACTTAAATATATACATACACAAGTATATACAGCTTTCAAACATACAGTATATTATAAACAAACAATACAAGTAATTCTCACATAAAACGCCCAGTCTTATTTTGAAGCAAAAAAAAAATGCAAATAAACAAATGTTTTCCACAATTTTGGAGACATTTTATATACAAAAGTCCATCTTTCAAAATAAAAGGAAAATGCATTCAACGCAGTGACAACTTTTGTATAGATAAATATTTTAAGAAAAATTTGAGACTTTCTCAGTGAAAAATACTCTGAACTGTCTGTGTGTCAGGAAGAATAACAAAAAATAATACAACCTGGCAAGTTATCTTATATCCTTTTGAGTGGGCGCAGTCTCTTGCAAGTGCTTCCAAAGTGATTAATCTTACGCTGAGGCGCTTCTCCATCTGCTCTTGTATCATTGGACTTCTCCGCTCCATGTGGACTTCTTGAATTTGTAATCCTCTTCTGAGTCTAGGATATGTTCTGTTCGTTGATTTTGCTCCTTCTGGTTGGATACTCTACGTCGGCTTCGAAGATCATACGGACTGTCCGGCTGGACTTGATGGGAACGATTGGACCTTGAATATCCTGTCTCAGTTCGTCGCGATGGCCCTGACAGCTGATCTGACAATCAGTCCTCCCGATCTGTTGTGACCCTAGATCGACCACTACCTTCATGACGCTGAAATCTGCCACTGTCCACCCATTCTTGCCAGCATCTTCTAATGGCCGCATCTTTTCAACCAGAATGAGAGCGATTCTCCGATATTGTCAACTCCTGCGTCTTTAATCCAATTATGCGACCTCTTTCATACTCTGACAGTTACTCGTAATGAGCTCTAATCCAGCGGTAAGGTATTTTTTCAGTCACTGAAAGGTAATGTGCAATGCAACAGAAATCTTCACCATCAGATTCTGAATCACTTCTTAAAGACACCTGCTGAGTGCGCAGTTCCGATGCGCTGTAGCTTCCGCTCATCATTCATTCGACACTTAATTTTAATCATTTGCTTGTTCGGTACAAATGTCATTGCACACAAAATTCCATTGCAATCGGGCAACTTCTTCTTGGTGCGTCGTTTTTTTTTTGTTGTTATAGAGTGTATTTAAAATCCTATGTATTATATGTATATACATACGAAGACGACTTCAGTGCTGGACAAACCGGACTCCTGCCCGGAACAGCAAATTTTAAGGGCAGCAATTGGATCGAATTTAATATATATGAGATATTAATTATTATTATTAAAAATATAATATATAGCCAGAGGTCCTTCCCGGAAGCTCATTTGTCGTTCCGGGCAAGGGTCCGGTCTGGTCTGAGTTGCGCATGAAAATCAAAACACAGAATGAGTCATTAAAGATAAGGCATGACTTTATTTTCCCTCATCAGAACCAAATACATTGAGACATTTGTCATACTGCCTAGTAATAGGCTTCAAAAAGCCTTCCAGGAAAATCTCAGGGCATTGCATATGGAAGAAGCGTTTAACGGCTATGGGTGAACGACGAAACAACAGGTAAACCCTTCAAGACACCGATACACCATTGGATAGAGGTCGACCGTGATCAAGCAGATGAATTGTGAAAAAGTGGCCAGGGCTTCTCAGGCGTTCTGTTATTCGATGACAATGCGATACCACATTTGGTGACGGCAATACAAAGCCATATCGCAATTCTTGGTTGTGTGTGCTTACTCCATCCGCCATACAGTCTTAATCTCGCACCTTCATCTGTTTCCGTCTTTGAAGAAGAATCTCGCCTAAAGGCGCTTTGGAAGCAACACTGAAGTCAAACAAGCCATTAAACGCTTCTTCCGTATGCAAAACCCTGAGATTTTTCCTGGAGGACTTTTTGAAGCTTATCAAGCGGTATTACAAATGTCTCAATGTACTTGGTACTTAAATGGAAAAATAAAATTATTGTATCATTCTATGTTTTGACTTTCACATACACCTCTGACCACAGTTGACAGGGGAAACTTATTTTCCAACTGACCCCCGTATATATATATTTACGCAATTACTGAACTGAATGTGGAAAAAAAATCACCTTTTGGGAAAGAAGAGATATACATTGCAATCCACGACGTTTTCCTTCTGCAATAAAATAAATCAGCTTTTACTTTCAGAAGTTTTATGAAAAGCTCTAAGAAATAATTTCATAACAAAATAATTCGATTGCACAGAATTTTTCAATAAAGTAGTCTCAACATTTTTTTTTCTAAAGATTATTTCCTTTTTTAACATAAAAACAAAATTATTCAAACTTTCGTCACATGAAATAATTGTTTATGAGTAATCTTCTCTCCTGATAAAATCTCCATGTGTTACTCAAAAACACTTTGATTTTTTCTCTTGGTTTTCAGAACAATCATAATGAAAATAATACACTTATAAATGCTGAATATGATTCATATATATGTTCATGCAGAAAATATAAATATACTATTAAAAATCGATATTTGTTTCAATATAGTTTGACGTAACCAAACTTTTTGCGCACTATATAATACAAGTACAGTGAAAACCACTTAACACGAAACTGAAGGGAGTAAAATATTTTCTAGTGTTAAAAGAATGTCGTGTTAAAGGGTATTGCAATATAAATATATATATATATATATATATATATATATATATATTCTAATAAATTGAGTTTATTAGAATTTATTTTATTTACATAGATGTGCATATATCATGCATTTATTAAAAATCAATGAAACAAAATCATTCACCAGAGCTTAGAAAAGTTTAATACAAAATTTTCACGTTTTTTGAAAAGCAAAACATTTATTGAAATTTCGAAAAATAATTTGATATCTTTCCTTGCATTGTGTCTTTTTTTAGCATCAAATTATCGACGAATTGTTCGATGTCATCCATTTTGTTAGTCATTTCGCCATTGGAATTTGCGTCCAAGTAACTGCGCATACCTTTCATGATGTTCCTCAATTCAGATGGCGTGGGAACATTAACTGTGCATTATTCATTTCATTTTTGTCGTCGGAACTGCATCGATGATATTTTTTGAACTTTGAACAAACTTAAAAATGGCTTTGCCTTAATGTGGGTTGTACACACATTTTAATCTGCTACTGCTACGAATTGCTCCAATGATACAGTAGAAGAGTCCAATCCGGCTGGTGTTTTCCGAATTTTGTTCTTTCCCAAAAGGGAAATCTTTTTGTGTTAAGTGATTTTCGTTTCGTGTTAAGAGAAAAATACGGATGAATATACATAGTAGTTTGTCGGAGCGGTCGTATTATTATTTCGTGTTAACCGATATTTCGTCTTAAGCCATTTCGCGTAAAAAGTATTTTGCTGTATTAACATTTTTAACTCAAATACGATTTTCAAAGGGATCAAAAATTGGTTCGAAAAATCGCTCTGAATTTATTTCAGGAAAAAGAAAGAGAGAAAATAAATGAAAACCAAACTGCATGCTCTTAAAATCAACTTGCCTTCTAATTTTTTTCAACTTGTTTCAAGTAAAGCTTCCTTCACTTTATTATGTATCTCCATTGATGTAATTTTGTAAATTTTTCATTTCTCTATTTGTGTAACTTCATTGTATTGGATTTGTTCCGTAATTGTTTTATTTTGTGATGTATTTTTGTTTTTGTAACTTATTTGTTTTTGCTAGTTCATTATTTCGTATTTTTGTTTTGTTATTTACTTCTATTTTATTTATCTTATTCTGTTTGTTTTACTTAATTCTCTAAGCTCCCTGTGACACTTGTGGTCCGAGGCAGTTATTTTTATCTGTCTTCAATAAAAAGTTTATCTCAAAATCTTTTAAGACTTTAATCATGTGACTGATCATACTTGCTGTCTATACTGCTTCATTCCTGTCAACATCGTTGTTGGTACCTTGTACATTTCTGATATTGTCGCTCGTGGTGCCATCTGCAACTTGTTATGTCCTTTATTTTGTACACCATCCGGATGCTCCGTTGAAAGCAATTGGAGCTACAGCTACCTGATCCCTTTTTAACTTCCCTGGCTCCGTAGGCATTTCAAATTGTTGCACCCCCTCCCTTACTTCTTGATTTGAAAGTATTGGTTCAGGAGGGATTTTTCCCTTAACTCTCTTTTTCCTTTTTTCCTTTCTCCTGGATAGTCTTTCCATTATCAACCCCTCCCTCCAATATATTTACCGTAGCCTGGACTGGCAACTGGCAGTTGAAAGGAAAGGATAGTAGTTGCATGGTTTGGCCACTCTTGTTCATTTCTTACCTTACGGCATCACGGACCACACACACTTTTGTAAATTAGAACAGTAAATTAATAAAATCGTTTGCGAATACAACATAGAATATACATTATTGTATGAACCGTTTTTTCAACTCGTCAACTATCATCGTTTTCATCGCTTTTCACTTTACTATCTTCTACTTTTCAACATCCTTATTCTTTGTTGAGTCACTGTCAATGTATTTATACAACGAAGGTTCTTTCTTGAAACTTCGACCATTTCAAAACCATTAATGACATAATTGTAATCAATTTCCGTTGTAATATCATTTTGAGTGCATAGCAACATTAAATCGTTAAGCTTTTCTATTTCCATAACAGGTCTCACTTCAATCTTTCAGAAATGCTTCTCTCATCACTCTTTAAGTGGTGGTACGTTTACTGTAACTTTAACTTTTCTCTTTTAATTTTAATTTGTTTCTCTTTTTGCACTCCCGAATCTTTTGTGACCTACCCGCGTGCATACCGTGCCTAAGCGGAAAAGCAGCCTTGACAGCTAGGCAGGCATTT
Source organism: Trichonephila clavata (assembly GCA_019973975.1). NCBI lineage: Eukaryota > Metazoa > Arthropoda > Arachnida > Araneae > Nephilidae > Trichonephila > Trichonephila clavata. The sequence goes on from BMAO01020539.1 coordinate 35,339, forward strand.
GTCGTTAAAAATTAATCTTTGCAAATTTCATCCCAAGTTATTTGCTTACATAATTTCTTCCTTTTGTGTGACTTTTTATGTTGTAGAATTTATTAATTAGAAATTGATAGATAAAAAAAAAGTGTAAAGAAAAGATTTTTTCCAAGAAAATATATAGCTTTACTAATAGTTTAGAATCTTCTTTGTAAAAGGTATACAATAATACCTCCACTTCCACGAAATCCCCTTAAAGCAATGGTCTCAACTCATGACGTAGTCACATTGTAACACTCCTACTAATCCTCTTGGGGGAAAAGTATTTCTTTAAATATTGTTCTACTGAAAACTTTCTCCAGAAGAAGACATGGTTTATGTAAATGAAGGGTGATATTTAATCATTAACTTTTAGGTACGTGGAGTTAGTGGTTAGGATTTAGCAGTTAGTAGTTACTGATTAGTGGAAAGTAGTCGAGAGTTACTCGATGATTAATTGTTGAATAACTGAGGATTGTTAATTGACAATTTAGTTGATAAGTTGGATTAGATTAATAACAACTAGAAGTTGAATAGCTGAGAACGGAATTAAGATAATTCAGACCGTATATTACCAAAACATAATAAGAGTAAGTTATTTGAATTATAGGTAAATATTAAGTATACCGTCTATCTTGCTTTTGTTCCTATACTTCATAAAAGGTGCATTTCCTAGCTTGGGTTGTTATAATTAATTGACAGAATAATAAAATAGATGTTCTGTAATAGTCCATTACAACATAATAAAGACAACCACCTGTTTTTCAATTGAATTCAAAACAGACATCAAACTAATTGTACTTGTTGTTCTATTCGTAAATTTTGGATAAAATTTCAAATTTCACAATTGGGTAAAAATGTTTAAAAAAAATAAATTTCTTCACAAGAGTTTTAAATTTAAAAAAATAATCTTATTTTATGCATATACTTTTAAATAAAATGCATTTTGTAAACCTATGTACATTATTCTTGTTGACAAATTTGTATTTTTTAAGAGAAAGTTTCTGTGAAAAAATCAAAAGTTGGCAACAATGAAGCGCGTGATCTTATTAGCTGGAAACATGATTACTTTTAAGGTGTGACTACGACGCTAAAAATGCATTGGCTGAAAACAAGTGACTATCATTATCACGTGACTCTGACGTAACATGAATTGAGCCCATTGAACCATCTTACTTAACTAACCATGATTTTTTTAATTGAATGAACATATTTGAAATGGTAGAAAAAACATTTGAAATGAATTTTTTTTAAAACGCAGAATGTTAACGTTAATTAAAGCAATATTTTTTCATTTAATTAATTCACAAAGCGTTTAAATTTAACTAATATTTTACGTAAATGGGAAAATAAATGCATAAAAATGAAATTTTACTGATCAATATCATTTTAAAACTCGCATGAGGGTTTGGAATTGCAAAACTTCCCTTTGAAAATTCTAGAATATTGTTTGCTATGAAAGCAAATATGAAAAAGTAATTACATTCTACAGTTTATTTAAAAGTGAGGTCACACAAATATATCTTCACTCAGAGATAAATTTCAACCACACTTACCTTCACTTCCACAGAGTCCTTCCTCATAACAGTCTAGTAAGAAATCTCCATCAGAAGAGCAAATTGGCAGGATTACTAAAAGCGAGGAAAACAAGAAAATCAAATTTAAGTACATGATTACTTTGGGAGAATATTTTATCAAAGCAACTGAAATATGGAAAGAGGGACTTTAAATAAAAAGAAATAGTCATTATACTTCCTCCAAAAAAACCTCACATGATTTTAGAAAAAGTGCATGAATCCAATAGCATGCTCATTATATTTGTATTTGATATAAATTGTGTGACACACAGACAAAACATGAGGAAAATAAAAGAATTCATTTGAAAAGTTTTAGAAAAAAATTTTCATTGATTGTTTTTGAATAAAGAGCTATGTTTTAAATGGATTTATCAGTATTTTATTTTCCTTTAAGGGTCCGAGGTGGAATTCATGGACACTGGTTTATATTACTACGCTAAATTAAGGAAAAATCACAAGAGGGACAATAACTCATATGTTATGCATAAAATTTAAAGAAATTTATACACATACAACAAAGAGGAAGGTATAAAATAGCATAAAAGAAATCCCCAGAAAACTATAGTGTTTTAGATATTAGCATATGTATACAATGAACAAATAGGATGTGTCAGTTTGGTACAGGAAAAGTACTTTAAATATGGGGTATGATTCCCCAGAGAAGCAATACAGCACAAGCAGCGATGTGTGATGCTCTCAATTATGTGGCCTATTAATTCTGTAGGAAGTCAACTTCCAAGGCAGTTGAGAGCATGGCTAGGATTCTAGGAGGGGGATTGAACAGCTACGTCGTCCTAGAGTGTCCCAAGCATGCTTGATAGGTTCAAAGTCCCGTGATCGAGCTGGTCATTACATGAGCTGAATTTCTTACTGCTCAAGGTAATCATCCATGAACACTGTGAGGCCTTGCATCATCCTGTTGCACGAAAGCCTCACCTATTTCCTTTGCGTAAGGGTACACAAACATCCAGGATACATAACCATCCATGGTGTGAGCATTAAAATTTCCATGGGAAAAGACATGGAGGTCTGGTTGAAAACGAGCTCCAGGTTCTCTCCAAATAAAAATGTGCCTACTATTGCTTTCGAGGCTACACCTGGAATCCATCAAGAGAACAGCCTTTCATTAATCTTGCGTATAGTGGACATGTTGACGTGTCCACTTCTAATATTCCCGCCTATGACGTGACGTATGTGGAACGCAAATGTCTGGTTGCCTCCCCTAAGGACCACGTTTCTAAACTCCGCCTGAATAGTCGTCTCCCCACTTACAAACGCATACACTACCACCTAGAACCAATCTGAGGCTTACCTATTAAATGACCTTTTAAGTAAGCACATGCTAAATTCACCGGTATCTCATAATACGCTATGTTATCATCTATATTAGCAAGGATGTCCGACACATTCTTCTTTCCTGAAATATATAATTCGGCCAAAACCCTAAAATGAAAAAGTTCCCCTACCTCGATTTGTGGGCGCCAGTGTAACACCAGTAGGTTCCTGCTTCCCTCTGAAACACCTCGTCTACCCCTAGACCCGGCTAGGTGTGTGGGAGAAACTGAATAATCAACAGAAATGATTCACACTAATTATTTTATTGTTACTAAAATGTCAAGCAGAAGCAATAACAATCTAATTAAGATAACAGATCAGATAGTAGTGCGCGAAGGTGAGATTCAATAGTCTGGGATAATAATATGGACCCTCAACTGATTCCACGATATCTTAAACACGCTCAATGTAAACTACGTCGCACACTAATAAGCTAACTTCTATTTAAATAAGGATCACGATACCTGTGCTTTTGCGAAGTTGAGTCCTACACTTGAACCTTGAAGGCGATCCGTATCTGGATTTAATTACCATCAATTGATCCACTCTCAGTAAACTTCCATAGATAAACTCCAAATGCACTTAATAATTTCACGATCCTTCAATCTTCAACTAACCAACTAACTTGCCAACTCTTCAAACTCGCGAATACAGAATTTATATAATATACTTAATTTGCATAATCACACTTTCTTCACTCGGTGAAAGTTGGTTGAAATAAATATTTTTCTAAAAGAGTCCTGAAGGGATTAGTAGAGCCGCGTATAGATCCGTCACAAGCTGGACTTTATCGTTTCTTCAGGGACCCTAAATTCGTATCCCTTTCATCATTTTGAAAGAATTTACGCATGCTACTTAGAATCATTTAATTACTTTTAGTTTATGTAGGAACCTTATGCTGTAATAATGAGCTTTTAATTGTTAGAGAACAGTTAAGAATTGCTTAATTAAAATTGCACTGTAAAATTTTTTAAAAATTTTAATTGATAAAATCAGCTACAAGGTAGGATTCAAAAGTTCTCGGA
>BMAO01020540.1:0-16948 GCA_019973975.1 Trichonephila clavata
CACTCACAATCTATCTTTTCCTCAACTTCCGATGTTTGATCATTTGCTTTTATGACCCAAAAAATAAATTTAAATAATATAGATAAAGTAAAGTAACTATATTGATAGGAAAGGAATACGAACAAAAGAGTACGTATTTTTTATGTCTTTCTTATATTACCGTAGAATCCGGCGTATATATCACGCACTTTTAACACAAAAAATAAAAATCGAAATTTATACGGGTGCGCATTATACGCCGCGGGTATAAAAATTATAACTTTAAAAATAAAAAAAAGATATATGAGCATAAAAAAATTAAACTTCTATATAGATCGAAATACTGTTTCTGTAAAAGAAATGACATTCCTTCTGAACATAAAGAGGGTTGTACAGTTCTTCTTAGAAGTATATTATTTTTTGAAAAGGATGGGTAAAACCCCAAATAAACTTCAAGAGATTAAAGAATTGTACACGTACATTTCAAGTTTCTTCGTAAAAAAGGGAATTCACATTATACGGCGAACATACCTAAAAATTTAAAAATGAAGCTTGAAAATATAGGTGCGAGTTATACGCCAGGTTTTACGGTAAATACAATAATCATACGTACGTGGAAGTTATATACTTTATGTGCATTTTTCCATTCAAATGAAAATTGCGTTGAAATATATATATACGATTTATGATACTTGTTAGCAGTGGCGTAACGGAGAATATTGGACCCTCCCACGAAGTCAGGTTTTGATTTTAATATTTTATAAATTGGTTAAATATGTACTTGTGACAATGAAGTTTTGGTCCCCTAATAATTCTGCCTCCTCTCCCACGTAAGCGGGGGTGTACGTTACGCCACTGCTTGTTAGCCAGCCGCGAGCGAATCGAACGGGTTAAAATACGCAAGAGCATTAAAAAAACCCGATGATTTGCGATCATTTTATTTATTTCTAAAATCTTTAACATTTTTACATTAAGATTGACCTAACAAAATAACACATACGGTGAAAATACTGCACATTGCTCAAGTCCAAACAATACACACCCATAAAAAACCAACAACCCTGTTTCATGTATATTTTTTAATCCACTTGAATCAATTCATAACCAGTACGGCACGATCGCAACATTACCATTGTAGTCTATGCGCCATTCATCCCCCCCCCCCGACATTATCTCTGTATTCCAGCGAAAGTAGGAAATTCGAGACGACCTCAATCCGTCTGATGGGATCGTATCAGAATTTGCATTTTTGTACATTTTCTGCCACTTTTCTGAGACGAGGACGTCCCCTCAGCCTTGACGGACATGCACGAGCCTCTGAGAAAGCCTCTTTTGTTGTCAGGATGCATTGTGGCGTGGCCTGAATAGTTTTTATATGTTGTGCACGCCTTATTTTGCCATTGTGCAACACTTTTAGGGGGATTAGTATCGATTTATTAAAAAGAATCTATTTTAAAATAAAAATTATTGTGAAATTTTCAAGGAAGAATTGTTTAAAATGTGTCCAATAAGCTCTTTTTCAGTAGTTTAATTATAAAAGTTGTTATTAATGACATACTTTTATAATCGGTAGATTTACAAGCAGTAATTTGATAAACTCTTTTAAAGAATTTTTCGTTTTTATCTTGGATATTTTTATTATTAGAAGGAAAAATGAAGCACATAAAGCTGTGTGTGTTAGGGTTTTTATAAACAAATAATATTAAACATATTTACGTACGGTAATTAGTAAAAACCGCCAATTCACACACAATCCAGAAACAGAATCCTCGTTAAATGTTTTTATATTGCCAACATGTCCTCTATTTTCTCCTAATTGGCTTTGTTGCCATGACGACATGGTTCAAATGATTCTAAGCGGATGAATAAATCTATACATATAAAGGAGAAGAGCGACTCACTCATTCACTCATCACGATATCTCTAGAACTATTAAATCTACAGACTTGAAATTTTGTAGGGGCATCTTCCTTTCATGGAATAAAGATCTGCTAAGAACGGAATTTTTGCGAAAATCGAACCCCAAGGGGCGTTACGGGGTATTAAGAGGCGTTATAAATAAAACTTTCCACTTTTTAAACTACTCGACGTACTGTCTTGAAATTTGGGAAACAGATTCCTTTCATAGAGAAGACATCCGCTACAAAATGGGTTTTGCGAGAATCAACCCCCAAGTGGCTTTGCGAAGGATTAAGGGGCGTTACAGATAATTACTTCCATTTTTGAACATTTAGACGTACAGTCTTGAAATTTGGTAAACAGATTCCTTCATGGAGTAAAGTTCCTCTAACAAAGAGTTTTGCGAAAATCGAGCCCCAAGCGGAGTCGTGAGGGGTCAAGGAGAGTTATAGAAAAAAAAAATTCCTGTTTTTGAATTCTTAGACCCATATGCTTGAAATTCGTTAAACGTGCTTCTTTAATAGAATAGAGATCCACTAAGAATGGATTTTACGAAAATCGCCTCTTGGGAGGAGCGGGTGGTTACTGGGGTGTATTGACAAAAATAATTCCCGTTTTCTAACTACTAGGACTATAATAATGAAATTTGGTTTGTATGTTTCTTTTGTTGAACTGAAATCCATTAAAAACGGGGTTGCTCAGTTAGATTTAGACTTAAAATTTGGCACGCCTATTTATTTTACGAAATAGAGATCCACCGAGAAAATTGGTTTTGTGGAAATCCGCTTGGTTATTATTGGGTTACGAGAGCGCAAAAAATAATTCTACTTCAAATTTTTGAGATTATTAGAAATTATTAATTAGAGGTTCCGTCATTTTTATATCAAGAGGTGAGAGTAACAGATATGTGAATATATTTTTCAATACAATTGAATTCTTAATCCTAGGACTAAGATATCAATAATTTATATACATATATATATACAACATCATGAAATACCCAGCGAGGTGGGTGGGTAACGCCAGTAAAATTATATTAAAATCAATATTAAAAAACGATTTTGTGATACTCGTGTGACAAAATCATTTTATTTTAGACATTTTATTACGTTTTGTCAATTGATTCGAAATTGAACAAAGTGATCAAACATTTTTCAATATTTCTATTAATTATTTTTTAAAAAAAACTTTTTGTGAGGTTTTAATACATTAATTTTTTATTAACATCACATTTGGAAGGTGCACGAGGGCTATTAGGACACCCTACTTTAGTTTCAACCATGGTTAAGTGACACCTGAACTGATATAACACTCTTCTTATTTCCACTCATTGCGTACACATGAAGCTTCGACACATTTAACTTGTATCAACCTCTTCAAGAGTTCCTGATATTAAAACCCATATTTAGCTCGAACAATGCCAGTTAACATTACCTAATATGCAGACCATTGTCGCGTTATGTTAAAAAAAGAAGGCTTAAACTCGGACACATTTTCAAGCAAAAAATATTCCGATACTAATATCGTAATCTGATATCAACATCACGCAAAAAGTATCATATTGCTTACATATTAAACAATTCATTTCTACGCTTGAAAATCAATTAATTAGTTCTTTTTAAAAATATTCCGTATTTGTCTTATTTACTGTAATGCGGAATGGTTTTGGAAATTTAAATGTTAACATTTTTAAAAAATCGCACATTTGTAAAATATTTTAAAATTTTAAATATTGGGATGAGACGCTGTGTGTAATGTAATATTCAACTGACAGGTTCAACTTCAGGTTTAAATATAACTTGTAAATAATAAATAATATGATGCAATCGCATTTTCATTTCCAGTTGGGAAGAGTCTCATATTAAGAAAAGAATGTTTTTTGTCTAATATATACAATTCATAAAATATTTTGAGATTAGTTAAAATGAATTTATGATTTTATAAAAATTGAAACGCACCTCATAAGTTATACAGGAAACTGAAATGCGTCCAGAGACAACAACGAAATAAAAAATTCAAATACAGTCAAAATCGCTTAACCCGAAGCTGAAGGGACTGAAATATTTATTCGTGTTAAAAAAATTTCCTGCTAAAGGATATTGCAAAAAACAAAAAACATGTATTCAACAAAATTAAGTTCATTAGAGTACGTTTTATTTATAGAGATGCGTATATATGCATGTATTTAAAAAAAGATCAATGAAACAAAAACATTCATGTGAATTTACTGAACCTTAATACAAAATTTTCAAGTTTTTTGAAAAACAAATCATTTATTAATTTTGGAAAATAATACGATATTTTTCTTTGCATTGTCTTTTTTGCATCAAATTGTTCGATCTCGTCCAGTTTTTTATTCATTTCACCATTAGAATGTACACTTAAATAAATGCGCATACTTTTCATGATGTTCCTAATTTCGAATGACGTGAGAACAGGAGCTGCATTATTCATTTCACTATCGTTCTCGGAATCTGCATCAATGATATTTTTTGAGCAATGAAAAAACTCCAAAATGTCTTTGTCTGCCATAGTTGGAGCTGTACATACATTATCATCAGCTACTGCAACGAATTCTTCCGATGATACAGTAGGGCAATCCAATAACACAGAAACTTTCTCAAACATTTCATTAAGTGTCTTGTGTTTTCCTTATTTTGTTCATTCTCAGAAGGAAAATCTTTTCGTGTAAAGCGATTTTTGTTTTGTGTTAAGAGAAAAAATGCATCAAAATACATAGTAGTTTGGGCAGATGTATTATTTCGTGTTAACTGATATCTCGTCTTAAGCGTTTTCACTTTAAACGTATTTTACTTACATAGATTTTTTTAAAGTAATGGCAGGAAATCTTTCAAAATACAAAGGTGGTTACGAGTTCAAGCTCAGAACTGGAAAAATTTAGATTTAAAATTATTAAAACACATACACCACACTGGTCAATGAATTAAAAACCCAAGATCAATATTTTATTGGTTTACCTTTTACATAAATAACTGCTCTGGCTCGTTTGGGCATCAAATCTACATGCGTCTGGAGTAAATTTGCGTCCAGAAAATATTATGCATTGTTTATACAGCTTTTAGATCTCGTAGATGGAAGAGGATGGATAATGGAGAAGATCTAACTTAGAACTCTACAAAATTTACAAACAACCTGATATTGTAAAATTTGTTAAATTACAGAGACTTAAATGGACTGGTCATCTGGCTAGAATGAATGAAGATCATTGCTGCAAGAAAATTTTTCTGGCAAGACCGCAGGGCAGACCTCCGTTAAGATGGATTGACTATGTCGAAAAAGACCTAAATATTTTAAAGGTCAAAAACTGGAAAACAGTTGCCAAAAGTAGAGATGCCTGGAGAAAACTTTTGGAGAAGACCAAGGCCCACCCAGGGCTGTCGAGCCATTGAAGAAGATGGAATAGGAGAGAGAGTCTGTCCATTGTGGCTTACCTCCATATTCTACACATTTTGTATGGGGTAAAGATCCGGACTGTGTTCTTCGCCAGTGAAAACGTTGGAAGTCAGACTGATATTCAATGAACCAATTTGGAGCCCATCTGGTACGATATATACTTGCATTATCGTCCATGGAGTACCCTTCACCATCAGGGTAATTATACAGCATTGCAAAGTGCCCTTGATCTGCCAGTATATCTAGGTATCTCATGGCTGTTGTTTACCCTCGAGGAACACCAGGACACCACTTTCATGCCAGTCGAACAAGCCCATATCGTGATACTCCCTTCAAACTCTTGCACATTACGATTAAGGAAGATAGTTTCATTGTTTCTTGGGATTTTCGCCAAATTTAAAGACTTCTATCAGCGCAAAGTAAGGTGTAGCATGATTCATCCGACTACATTACCAGTTTCCAATCCTCTGATATCCAGTGTCTTCTTTACTGACACCACTGCAATTGGATTTTTTTATTTTGGGCAGAAATGAGTGGCTTCCTTACAGGGGCATCCGACTATGCATTCCTATCCTCTGCAATTCTCTGCATATGGTTCGATCTGAAATCTGTTCGAAAGAGTTTTGGTTGACGATTTGTGTCAGTTGAAGCACAGAAGAGTCCCTGTTACACCATACATTCTTTCGGAAACGACGCCAATCGCGTTGGAAAACTAAGCCCAAAACCGCGGTTACGTCTTTCTTGAAAAGGATTGTGGGTTCTGATTTCAACTTTTCAAAACCTTTGATATGGCCGCTTTTGAGAACGCAGTGAGATTTGCTATCTTCGAAATTGAGGCTCCTGCTAAACGGGAAACAATAATAAGCACTTTTTTAAATGGGGGAAGATCTGTGGGTTTTCACATTTTACTTCATTCATCATAAACCATTCTTCTTACACCTTATTTTTATTAGCATCCTAACCACGTGTAACACAAGTCATAAGAAAAATTTATAAACTTCATCCGTAGCATACATTCAAATGCAAATCTCAAAGGTTTCTAATTCACTTGTCAGTGGATGTCTGTATTCCTTATTTTATAAACATATTTTTCTGAATTTTTAATCTCAATGAGAATATTTCTGACAATATTTTTGGAGACTGCTGCACACCAAGTTCAAATAGATCCTCAAGTTTTTTAAAAGTATGGTGTAAAAGTTAGAACAGCGTTTCGCAAACTGAGGAATGCGTCCCCTAGGGGACGTGATAACCCTACGTGGAGAGCGCAAGCATATTAAAAAGTCAAAAATAAAAGATTATTTTAAAAAAATTGTTAATTTAGAAAAGAAGCAAAAGGGAAAAAAAACTGATGTAATAAAAAAATAAATACACATTTTACACTGTGATACAATATACTTATAAATGTATAAGTACAGCTCAATGTATCCGATAATTAATTTATCAATACTATGTTAAGAACAAAATTTTAATTATTACTAGTGACTCTACGGGCTTTTCATACACAAAAATATGTACAAAATTTAATACTTATTTTGATAAATTGTACGGTTTATAATTAAAATCGTATTGTAGCTTTAGTGTCAAAGTACATTATTATTGCATTGTTATTGTATGGAGGAGGCGCGATGAAAATTATGATTGAAAATTGTTCGCAAATGCTGAAAGTTTGAGAAGCACTGAGAATAATACTACATAAAGAGTGTTCAGAAGTCATTCCCGTCAAATAACCATTATTTTGAAATTATTCGATTCATTTTATCTCCAATAGTTTAAGTATAGCCTTAAAACAATGTTAAAATAAAGAAATTTGTAATAAAAGCATGAGAAAAAAAGTTAAAATCATATGTATTTATACACAAACACAAACGTGTGAGTCTTTTTTTAAAGCGCAGTTTCGGTTCAAAAGGTACCTGAGAGAAACAGTTATATTTTTATCTCCTTCCCTGACAACTACAAATATAATATGCAGAGCAAAACTCTTCCTTATTTCTCTATATTATATATGAAGGTAGAAGTTAACTATATTTCAATGGGGGTAACTATCTTCCTTTCATTCGTGATCATCTTCTTTTCTCGATCGCTTCCTCTTTCTTCACTATTTTTTTTCTTTCATTTTCATTTTTCGCTTCATTTAAGGCTCCTTGGAGCAAAAAAGTTCCCGAAACGTAAAATTATGGGAAATTTCAGAAATCGATGCACCGAAACGTGGTAATCTTTTCATAATTTCAAATGCAATAATGATAAGTTGGTTGAGTTAGGTTAGTTGCGCATGACTTTTTCGTTCTCTTTCTCTTTTTTTTCCCTCCCTCTTAAACTTATTATTGTTGAAGGAACGTCCATTTTTTGAAAAAAATGTGAAGATGAGGAAGTAAAAATCAGTATGCAGTAAAATTTTTTAAAAGATGTTCATCTGTACCAGTGATCTTGAATGAGGCAGATAGTAGCTTTACCAAATGTTTTTAGAAGCTTTTCAAAATTTAAAAATAGGGTTTTTTTAAATTAAATATCTGGAAAATATTTCATTCGCGCAATTACACGTGCAATTATTTTGTTTTCTTTTGAAGAAAAAAACGCACCCTAAATGTTATAAATTGGTAATTTTGACAAAAAAAAAAAAAAAGAAAGAAAACTTCCTAAATGCCAAAAAACCTTTTAAACTTTAGAATTACTGCAAATTAAAAAAAATATATCGAGATTACATTATAATGAAAGCAAACACCTAGAAATAGTAAGTGTGAACCTGAGTAATTTAATAAGAAATCATGAAAAAATGCTACAAATATGCTCTTTGAGAGTTCTTGCATAAAATCCTTGAACCCCAATCTACGTAACAACAGTGGCGTAACGTACACCCCACATTGCGGATGGGGGGGGGCAGGGATTCTAGGGGGCCCAAAGCCTGACTGACACCAAGTAAGTCAGGCAAAGCCTGACCTTTTTGGGCTTTGGCCTCCAAACCTGATTTTGCAGGGGGGGGGGGCTAATGTTCTCCGTTACGCCACTGCGTAACAATATACTATCCTTCGCTTCATGCCAAAAAATAAGGCTTAAACTAGGTCATGGGTGAGTCTTATACGACAGGGGCACCAGGTTTCAAGCCTATGACTCAACAGAGACAAAGTCGACCGCGAATTTTCGACCCTGTGCTATAATTAATAGTAAAAGAAAAAAAATTGATAAAACACATAAAAACCATCTAAATGATTTGGGGATTTTTTTGGGGTACATAACACATAAAAAATGAGAAAAACACATTTCTATCTCATGAATTATTATTTTTATTTTTATTTTATTATTATTTTTTTTTATCTCTGATTTACATATCACTTCAAAACATTCATCGCAGTCATCCTGTAGAAAACAACAGAATGGAATCCCGTCGAAATACAGAATCAACATTAGTATTTAATGGTAATCAGTGGCACATACAAAATTTTTCAAGACAGGGTCCAAGGTCGAAACTTAACCATTCTCGATCATATTTCAATACGCCGCCAAACAATTTCTTTTTATTTTATCAATTTGGGGAATAAAAAGCAGTAAAAAATAAATTATTGAATTAATAAATAAAATAAATTGTGTTACAAATACTTAATTTAATTTTACGTACTATATACATAGAATTATCATGAATCAAAAAAATATCAAGGACTATGGGAATTCCGGACACCTCCCCCTCCCTCCTTGAGTGCGTCACTGGTGGTAATTAAATACAGTGACAGATAAAATGAAATTGGTTTTACTGCTACTCATTAGAACTAAAATAATAGTTACTAGTAGAAAAGCCAGATTCCAATCAAAAGAGTAGTCTCTTATAGAAGACTTTCAATCTGTTATTGCCACTATTCTATAACACATAAACAAATGTATAACAACGAAGAGCAATTCAAACTCATACATTTAAAGTATATTCCTGATATTCATAAGTATTATCTTTGAAAGTTAATGCTGTCATTTAATCATTATATTGATTAGTTTAATAAAGTAAAATAAAACATATATCTTGCAAACAATTTTATAATTACACTTCAGTTCGAATCAAATAATAAAAGATTTTTTCTCCTCCTTGATTTTTAAATAATTTAAAATGTGAATCTGGCTATTTTAAAGACATTTTCTAATTTCGTATCATTTTAATGATTGACGGGCGGAACTATATATTCAACCTATGAAATTATAAAGTGTTGGACGCGAAAACATTTCATTACGATCGAGAAAAAGAAAATGTTTTGATGAGTCATTGAAACATGTTTTCCATTCTTTGATAATGATATGCTTTGATGAAAGTGATATTTTAAATATTTTCTTGCTATTTCGTCGCATTGTGATGCACAAAATATTTGTCTTGTTTTTCTTTAGTCCATACAAATTAAAATGATATTAAAAATTTTATCTTTCTCTCTTTTTTTTTCCTTCGTTTCTTTCTTTCTTTTGAAATATTTTAGTAAAGTTAGAATTGGGATAGCAAGAGACTAGAGCTACTTATTGCAGCAAAACTCAGACAAGGGTTAAATTAAGTCAGTTATATTAACGTCCCCTTTAAAGCAACACGATGATGATCGGGTCTTTTTTAAGACCGAATTATCCTCATATACTAACAAGGGTACTCAACATTCAGAATATCTTAGGCAGATTACTTTGGAGGCTATTCATAAAATCCCGTGCGATGTGTTATAGATCTTTACTGATGGCAGCATGAATGTAGGCGCTGTCTCGGGTAGTGGAATTTTCATCAAAAAGGGGAATGCTATCAGGATCTGTAAGAGAAATACTGACTGTACTACTCAGTTTTTAGGGCAGAAACTCTTAGCTATTGGAATGCTTTGAAATTTCGCTTTACTGAGAGTGTCAATATAGATATTTGGATATAGAGTGATATAGCCCGAAGCTCTATTCAACATCTATCTGAATGGAGGAGGCCATGGTGACAAGAACGACAACGAGTATTGTTCCAACTATTAAACAGCTTAAGTTGCCAATGTTAAGATGTTTTTTCAGTGGGTACAGTTTGTACGTGAATGTCTGAGGAAATGAGATTGTAGATGGTTTGACCCGTGAGGGGCAGCCATAACGATTCTACTCTTAGTACCTGCCTTACTTTTTTCAGAAATTGCTACCCAGGTCAAACAAGATATCGGTTCCTCTTGGAAGCAGGCCCCCGTACATGAGTGGTAGGAAGGAAACCGTCCTGGTGTTGCTTTGTTTGGGACTGGCAGCAGCGAGATGAAACTACTCTTCTAGGCTTCTCAATGGACATACTCGAGCTCAACGGCATGTGGCGGGTCCTTAAAGTTTACCTTCCCTGTCCAAATTGCAGTGTGAACCAAGCCTCTCATGCCCACATCATGGCTTGTATTGGTTGTCATAAGAGCCAGCTACTCTCAAAAAAGTCCTGCTGCAGTTCATTGTTTAAACACGCACGGGTTCATGGACTTGATCTAGATGTTTCTGTTGATCAAGTGGGATAAGAAACAACGAAGGTTATTGACAAAAAGCCTCGTAATTTTGAGCCTTGGTCAAGCGACGAGGACGACATTTAAACTCAGTTTTGAACCCTAGAACTAATAAAGACCTTCCTTATAGAGGGCCAGATGTACGTTTTGTTTGTCGGGGATCAAAGCTTTCACGTCAGCGAAACTTGAAAGTTTGAAGAGTCAGGTGCCTGTTCAGGAGTAGTTGCATGAATTTAGCTCAAAATTACAAGGTGCGAATCGCCAGTTAATACTTTTCTTGTTTCTAAGTAGAAAGCTACTGAGCAATCAATCAATCGAAGCCTGCCTAAAGAGAGATTGGGATAAAATCAATGGTTTATTTAATTCTATATCAACAAAAAACAAAAAGTTAGAGTCTAAATTTCACGAAAAACAATGTGCGGAATAATGGAATCGCTACGAGGGAGTGAATGTTTATTAACGTCGCTCTCTCTAAAGCCACACGAGGGTTATTGATGCCGGACTCACAGTCAAGTAATGAGGTCGACACTACAACTGGTACTCCCGTTTCCTAACTGCATCACCTCATCAACATCAGGATTTTGAACCACAGCAGATTTAAAGAGCAACAGTCTCTCTACACTGTGAGTCTAGTGTGCAGTCTGTGAGTAAGTGAGAGTTATATTAATGTCGCAGTTAAAGCTGCACAAGGACTATTGGCAACGGATCTCCAAATTTTGAACTATGGTCAAGTGACGAGGAGGAAGCCCCCTCTCCAAAATTCCACACCACACCAACAGGGAAACGTTTGATCCCCGACACATAACAATATGTATCGGTCCCCCTCTGCACGGTAGGTCTTCAGCGGTACTGGCTCGGACTCATGCATGCCAGCTACGAATCCTTGGCCTTGACCACTAGGATACTGCGACCACGGTCTTCAGTGGCACTAGAACTCAAACCTGCAACACTCTGGCCACCATTCGCGATCATAACCTCTAGGTTACCGAGGCCAAGAACTAAATTAAGAGTTCTAGTTATTAAAAAAATTCCACTAATTGTTATTTTTAAAATTATTATTAATATTTGCTCAATGTTCTGATTCCTAAGCACTAAAATAAAAATCGACTGATGAGTCTATAACTAATCTTAAAAGATAAATTATCCATTCTATCGTGTTATTTTATAAATTAACTACAGTACACAAGAAATTAAAATGTCATTTTTCGAATGAATGTAGATGAAATTTCCTTCATTCTAAATATAAAAAAAAGTTCTGATATGGACTTCCTTCTGAATATTCTTTTTATTTCTTATTGGACATAGATAAAATTCATCGAATTGTATACTGATTCAAATATTTGGAAGTTTGATTTTCTATTGAGTATCATCACGCAAAGTGAAATGAAAGTGAAACAATTTATTAAAAAAAAAGGAATTTTTTAAGATATTCGAAATTTTGATTAAAAATTATAATTATAAAAATTAGTTTTTTGAAAACAGAAGCTATTAGTATTATAAATACATTCTTTCTATTTATCTCACTTTTGTAATTTCAATTTCACATACCTTAGGGTGTGATTAAATCTATCGTCAAGTGAAATACTAGATTTATTTCCTGATTTTTGTTAAGCCCACGCAGTACATTTACTTCAAAATCCAGAGATATTTAAAAAATATATTAACAGAACAGCAAGATAAAAAAGCTTTCCTTTTTCTTGTTTTCTACAATTATTTTAAGGAAGTTGCGACGATTCTTGTAAAAGGTGCATTGTTCAAAGGTTACACTCTTCCACTCTAATCCATTCTCTTCCAACCAAACGTAGGAAGAGAAACTAAAGGTAGTGTTTAGAACATAAATCTTAACAAATCACTCAAAAGGTTGGGTCCCTCCAAAAAGAGAAACAATGTTTCTTCTAAAAAAAATGATACTTTTCAGAACGAATCGATTATCCACAGAAGGTCAGATCAAAGGTCAAGACCCACACCGCATGACCTCGCCGAATCGATTTATCGCGTACGCTCGTAAACAAATCCCAAGCAATTCAAGGAATTCCCCAGTCTGGTTAACCCCGCATGGCCACACGCTTCTTCTCAAGTTCATATGCAAAAACACATTCATCATGTCCAACGCCCAGCCAGCTGTCAAACAGCGACAACAACAAAGGGTACACCGCACCAACCCTGCAAACGATACACTAATGATGGCGATGACATTCCCTTCTTTAAAATCGTCTGCTGAAGAGAGGGTTGACTCACCGCTCGCGCGCACTCAATAGTATTCCGGAATCTTTTGTTTCCTTCAGACACCAAGGTTAGTGAGAAAAAAGGGGGGCTGGGGGTGGACGAGTTGGCTGTACGCCAGCCCCAAGGCCGACAACCCGAACGAGGGTGTTCGATTGGGTAAGAGCGGCAGACGATTTATTTCACGTCGATATATCGAGGAGGTTTTTCTCCGTATCCCTCGGGTTCGCCCACTGTCACCCAGATGAATTTTCTTTTTCAGAATGGAGTCAATCGAGCGAGATGAGATAGTTATCGTCTGCAGTGAAATTTATGTTTGGGAAAGAATTAAAAGGTTATTTCTCTTTTTATTAATCGCTTTCGTTTGTCGTCAAGGTTATGTATGTGTTAAGTCGTCTTTGTTCTGCGACATCTATTCCGGTTCTGATTGAATGTTTCAGGTTTGACATTAATCGCTAGACTTCATTCGAAATGTTCTTTTTGTTCAGTAAGTATTGAGTTAATGAATGGAAATTCATTCGAAAATTGTATCTGTTTCGCAGTATTAGTTCTTGATCACTGGTTAATCAATAATCGAATTCACTAAAAAATTCAAAACCAATCATTTTCTAGAAAAAAATACTTCAATTTGACTCTTTTTTTTTCTTTCACTTCTTGACCTGTTTTGTTGGTCATTTGGGACATATTTCGCAATATTTTTAGTCATAAGATTTGAATATTTGCTTTTTTTTGCTTAATAATTGTATTGTCATTTCATACTGTCAAGGTTATGTATGTGATAGTTTCTATTGTTCAGGCATTTGTGTCAGTTTCTTTTTGTTACACATTTACATGATGGATCAGTAGAACTCAAATGTTAACTTTAAGGTGCCTGACTAGTTGCGGAGACATTGTTTTTGAAAATTTTGCTGAAAATTTACTTTTAAACTCATTTTTTTGTTTGCTTATAAATAAAAACTAATAAAAATAGCAAACAAAAAAAATTCTTTCAGTGTATTTTTTTAAATATGGCCAATTTTAGGTTTAAATTAGACGTTATTTGCACGTTACGTTAAACATAGTAAAATAATTGTATGCACTAAATTTTAAAAAAAACCCATGTAATTTTACTCAGAAAACAGTTACTAATGAACTGACTTAATATCTTTGAAAAATTTTAATTTATTACTGAACTAGAGGTCAAAAAGTGCACGCAATCAAATTTTTCAAAAATTTCACATTTATCACGCAGGAAAAAAATTATAAAAAGGTAAACAGGCTGTTTTTTCTTAATACCTACATCTCAGCATACATACTATAATAATGACCATGATACAAAATTTCAAACAATTATCTACAGAACTTTTTGAGATATCATGCTTACTGTGTTGTAAAATATCAAAAAAGCTGTTTCAGAGAAAATGCATTAAAGATTTAAAATCAAAATTTTAAAAACTATACTGCTAAAAAAACCTAAAACCTCTCTATATAAAAAAAAAACCTTTTCAAAGCAATTATGAATATATATACTTTCTTCAAACTTTTATCTTTTATATTTTTAACAATTTTATAGTGTCAAAAAGCTTTTTCTTAAAGTCTAAGTACATAGTTACGAACTATAGATTAGACATATAAAAAGCACTTTAAAAAAACCTTATTGCATTAAAAAATAAAAATATTTTTACATAGAAAAACAAATATATATTCTACCATATTATTTTAGAAGTTAAGAAATATTTATACAAAAATATTTGTGTTGTTTTACCAGTAAACATTCACGAAAAAGCTCTTAAAAATATTGTTTATCACAAAGGTTATCATAAATTAGAATAAAAAGCATGCAAAGAAGTACTTTAAAACCCTCCATATGAATATACTAAGCCTTTTGTTTTTTCATCCTTAGTATTTTTTGTTTTCCTTGCTGCTTTTCTTTTTTTTTTCGGACAATTTTGTAATCGGTAAAGAGTGTCTTAAAGATGTTAAAATCCGTTGTTTATCAAATTTAAGTAACTCTTGAGCAACACTTTCAGGAAAGGAACCATTTACATTTCGAATTACTGATAATATACCAGCATAACCAGAATTAAAAACTATTAGAGCTAAAAATGCATCCAAACGAAATGTTTCCAGTCCAATAAATATATTTTGGGGAACAAGATTCCACAAAATGTTGTTATAACTTCCGTTACAATTTTGTGTCTTGCCATGAAGACATTTTTTCAACAAAGTTTCATTATACAGTTTTATATATGTAGGTTTTATTTTGTTTATAATTTTATACAGAAAAATCCTAGCTTACTTTTTTTGAGAGAACTCCCAGCTGCTTTTGCCCTTTGGTAACGACACCAACTCTCAGATCCTTCAGGACACTGTCCATGCAAAGAATTGTTTTTTCCAGATACACATTGGAAAAATGCAGCTATTATACAACTCATCATCTTTTGTAGATTACCTACATTGCTTCGAATAGCTATTCCATAATAGTTCTGGATTCTGTCAATTAATTTATCAGTTAATTTATTTTTCCCTCCCAAGCCTTTCATCGTTTTTTTAATTGACGCAACCGCCCCCTACACGTTTCAGTACATGTCCTATACACTCGAGTTTGGTTACTGTATTAATTCCATCAAAGTTTTTAACAGCGTCATACCCTTTCGAGTCCCCATCTCCGTAGTATTCACTGTACTGCACATCCCTTACATTTGATCTCTCAAATATACGATAGACTCCAACAACCTCCATGTCCCCAGCGGAACCTTTATAGTTAGAACATACATGTTTCGATGATTGGTATTGCCTTTCGCGCATATGTGGCAATATTGCGTCATTACTTCAATGTCTAAAATTTTACCGGTGTCAACTGATATGGCACTTACACACCCATTTAAAGATGAGTAGCCTCTGCGTTGCCAAGTACCATCAATAGATATTCCACATTTAGTGAAACTATTTGAGCCTTTGATTTCACCCAATGCAGAGTTGATGTTTTCATGAGCAACGCGTTCAGTTGCTTTCACAGTTTCCTTTCTTGATTGCGGAAAGCAAGTTTTGATAGGAAGGTAAACCCAGGAAAGCACATAACTTTTTGCCAGCTGAAAATCCTTTCCCGATTATCCTTAGCCCCAAAACAATTGAAGAGTTTATCAGACAAGAACTTTCATCTTCTCCTGTCGTAGGGAAACCTTTAAAGGAGCAGTTTTGTACTTTAGGTTCATATGTGAGCATAATCCACTGACAGAGTCTTCTATAAGTTCCAAGCCATGAGAATAACAATCAGGGCAGCAAACTATGGCAAACAATGAAATCAAGTTGTCAAGCTGACAATTCTATGTCTTCATAAGTTTCAAACAACTTTCTGAAAAATTTCCAACTTGTATGGCTTGATTCCAATTTTTGGCACTAGCGGATTCAGTAGAATTGAGCTCAGATGTTTCATCAATCTCATTAATAGTAGCACGAATGGTATAACGATTTCCAGTAAAGCGGCACTTCTTAGACCTCCCAGATCTTGATTTAGCCATAATTAATCAATATTTTGTCTTTAAAAAGACAGTTTTTTTTATAAATATATCAAAATAATAAGTTAAATGAGGAGCGAAGAATCGAGTCGCTAGAACATAAACAAATCGAAATATTACAACAAACCTGTAAAGTTGTTGCCAAATTTTACTAAAAACTATTAAATAATTTTTTAAAAAATATCACCATATTCAGTTTAAAGATTACCAAAATTAATATTTTATTAATAAACTCATAAAACTCCAAAAAAGAGTAAAAATCTTTCAAATTCAAAGCACTTCCGGTTTCGATTTCTAACTTCCGGTTCATTTTTGTTGTTCTCACTTGACATAAAAACTGCTATAACTTCGTAAATAATTGGAGTACAAGCAAAAGTAAGGTTTTTAGAAAGAAGAAAATTCAAATATTAAAAATATCAAATAAAATTTTTTGTCATTTTCATTAAAATTGATGATTTTGCACTAGTCAGGCACCTTAAAGTC
>BMAO01020541.1:0-60361 GCA_019973975.1 Trichonephila clavata
TACATATATAATAAATTTCGAGATAATTAAATCAGAATTTCAAGAATGGTAGTCTAAAAATATTTTATTTGAATGGTACTTCATACTTGATTATTACAAAAATATTATTAATTCACCTTTTATCTTAGTAAAAATGCATTGAACGAAAAACTTTTTAGTATAAAGACTTTATCTGTTTTTTATACAAAGTTCAGTTTTTAATTAACCACTTTTTGTTTCCTAGTTAAATATAATACTATTAAGAAGCGTCTATTCAATTCATATAAATTTTATATATATATATATAGCATAATCTATTAAACTCTTCGTGTGATCTCAAGTTTTTCTGATAAGACAAGATAAAAGTTATGCAAGATAAAAAATGAAGATAAAAGTTAAAATTCATCTAATTAGAAAACATAATAAGACAAAAGCTAAACTGCTTTAATACCATAGAGGAAAACAAAAGAGGGTCTATAATAAGGCTTAATCTCTTTCTCAGAAGAATAGCGTACATTTTTAACATCAAAGAGCTAGTTTTCATGAAAAGTTTGGTAAAAGAAAGTTTTGAAAATAACGGCTAATCAAATATACCCAAAAAAAAACTGCTTTAAAGATTTTTAAATGTGTTTTTTCAAAATAATTCTATTTTTTTTAAAAACAATAAACACAACTAAATGATCTTTTTATCAAAATATATGAGACTAAAACGTTATGTTGTTGTCAAAGAATTTCTGCATAGTATATATTATAGACTTAAATGTACTTAATAGGTAGGTTTAATAAGTTAACTAAAATAACATATACTTAATACACTATCGAATAACTTTCTGTGTAAATAGTACTAAACTCGAAGTATATATATTTGTATTACTTGAATCTCTTAAATTTTGTATTCTGTTAACACAACTAACTTACTGTCCCATTTCAGTTAATATTTGGATTTCAAATGAAGCTTAAAGTCAATCATTCAAATCCCATTTAATTAAAAGTCAATTAGATATCCATTTAGCTCAATTAGATACAAATGCATTCTACTCATATAAAGCTGAGGATAGTGCTATTCAATGAGTTGACTTCAATACTACTTCTCTGAGTTTCATTTCAGTTACTAACAAGAGCTTACATTTAGGATAAAATACCTATTCAAGGACTACTGGAGAGTTAATGCATTTAGTAGCCACTGTTATATATGTCTATAGTATAAGATTTAAGGCGACTGTACCAACCTTTGGACCCAATTTTTTTTTTATTTATAAAACGACTTTTAGAAACTATTTGAGTGTTTTAGAAAGAAAAAGGGGGGGGGATGTAAATACATAAAAGTTTTAAAATAAATATTGTACATTTACAAAAATTGGTTGTTTTCAAGGAAACTTTACTTAACTTTTACTCAAACAGGTCATTATATGTTGTTGTTGTTACTAATGCCACTGTCTGACGTAGTCAGATCGAGGCCCACGAAATTCCTCATGGCATCGGGCTAGATTGTACGCCTGTCGTTAGCCGTAGCTTTGAACACCATGCAGGTGACAGTACGATATGGCTTGGTTCCACCCCAATTTTGAGGAAGAACACCCTGGGAGTGGTCAGGGGCCTTCCACACCTCTCTTGCCCTTCCACCAACCTCACGAGAGTACTTGCGGTTTTGAAGGCTATTTAAGTACCCCCATGCCGCGAAGGGGAACTATACATTTACAAACATCCATACCTTCTCCGGGATTCGCACCCAGGCCCTACGGCACAACAGTCAGCGTCTTGTTTGTTGGGTCCTTATATAAAATATTCTAATGCAATTGCCTTATTTTCCTTAATACACAACATCAAAACAATAATGTTCTTCAAAATGGACCGAAATCTAAGAGATATATTAAAATCCACAAAAAAAAAGGCATTTATACATTTTAATATGAAAACTTTTGCAATTTTTTTTAAAGCTTTTTCTTCTAAAAACTACTCGTAATTACAAAATATTTAACCTACAACAAAGCTTATGGTCCACTTAGTAAAAAATAGTGCAAAAACATTCCAACAAAATTTCAAAATATTATCTTGTTTCGTTATTAAAATATTATGCATCTGTTAAAGAGTTTCTTTCGAAAACATAATTTTGAGGAAAAACTCATTTAAAGAGTTTTCAGCTTTAGCATCTACTGCTATACATTTGTTAGTATACTGCTTTCCTTCAAATTTTGGCTTTATTGAGCAAGTTTTGTTACCATGACTCATATTTAAAATGTTTTTGAAAAGTTTTAAAAAAATTTTTAACGTAAAATATAAATTTACGTTATAAAAAGAGACCAAATATATAGCTGAGGAAAACACCCTCTAGACTGTATAAATAGACTCTCTGTTGTCAATTTTTAGCAAGAAATAACTATACCAATAATAGAGTAGTGGCTGAAACAGAAAAATTACAGAAATATAATTATAAATTACAAAAATGAGAAAAACTACAGAAATTTAGTTAAGAAATTGGAACTTTTTTTCAACTTTCGGTTTTGAAATGCTACTTCCGGTTCACTTTTGCAGTGAGTGATATTTTTTTTTAAAATCACTATAACTTTATTTATATTTTACGTAAAGAGAAAAGAAAAACTATTTTGCGGGGGAAAAAATGTTAAAACTATAAGATTTTCAAATAAAAAAAAAGTTGCCTCATGTTTTTGAAAAACGACATTTTCAAATTAGGTAGTCACTTTAATTACAAAATCTGTTCGTAAAATGGATTTTTATATTTCATACATTACTCCGTGCTTCTATCTAAATTTATACATCCGAAAGAAACAAATCCATACTTTTAATATTTTTCAACGTTGTTCTTTAAGACTAGAAACGGGGATTTATGTTTTAAGTTTGAATGAAATCAATGCTCAAGTTATTTAGGGTGTAAATAACCACTTATTCGCTAATACTCCATATCCATTTAATGTAAAGATCGAGATATTTAATTTTATAAAAAATATTTAACCACTTATTTATATCATCATCACCTCGGAGAGATGTCGATTTATAGTATTCTGAAATAAATATGAATTAGTTTGTAAGTCTTACAATGACAAATCCATTTTATTTATTAATTGGGTCTTAATTCAGTTTCCTACTTTTTTTAGCTTGTATTGGAGTTATAATATATATTATAATTTTCTATTGTTTGACGGCTAATATTACGCTTAGTGGTACAAGGTATAAATTATGAAACCAATTTTATATTCGTCTTATAGTTCTGTGACTTCATATCTCTATATCCATTTAAGATCCAGCTCGATCGATCGTGCGGGTTAGATATTCTTATCCCTTTAAGACTCAAGATAATTTTATCTTTAAATATTACATTCTTCTGGTTATAAACACCATACTAACACCAATGACACAGAAAAAAAATAATTAAAATATCTTTTGCTACCCTCCTGTAGCGTGGAGAATCCCAGCATGAACGTGCGGACTGGGTCTTAAGGGAATGTGCATCCTAAATCAAGCAAAAAAAGAACCATATAAATCAATTGATCATATACGAAAGTATTATAATCCGATTCTACAAAAAAATTGCAGTTGACAATAACTAAAAATTGTTCTCCTTAAATTTAATTGGCTAATCTCTGTTTTTCAAATAAGACAAGAGAGAGAGAGAGAGTTCTTAATACTTATGAACACCTGATTGTAAGAATTTAAATTGCATTTTTCAGAGTTTTAAATTGAAAATTCTTGATGACTTATGTCATAATGTTGATGGTACATTGTTTATCTTGTCGTTTGTAATACATATTGTGACACTGTGCGATTAAAACACAACTATACATTATTATCTTTAGTTAACACATTGGATTTCAGTTTTGAGTAAACATTTTCTTAAAAAATAAAAAATAAAAATACTGGGAGCACTAGTAAAATTTGTTTAAAAAATAATAAATAAATTTCTCCACTGAAACAACTACTTCTTTGCTCCATACAATGATTACTTATTTAGAATGAAAATATTACTTGTAAAATTGTTAACTTCTAATTAAATATTAAACAAACAAAAAGTAAAATCAAAATCTGAACTTAAGACCAAATTTGAAACAAATCGAAAACCGAATTTGGCTTGGTGTAAAACCTTTCAATCAAACCTCATTGTTTTTTGACGAATTATAAAAGATGAAGGAAGCCTCATGTTATCATTATGGAGAATTATACACCACTTTTTAACCCCTGAATTGGTTTGCCTGTTCATTATACAGGCCACTGAAAGCTGACCACAACTAGTTTGCCCGTACACTGTACGCGGGCACTGATATTTTCTTCTATATATCTTTGATTTACGCATATTTCTGATTCTTATACTGAGATAATTAATACTAGTGTTTTTCGAGAGATGCCGTTTATCCATGGTATTGAAATACTTCTCAACCGGGGTTTTCTTTGTTGTGAAGGCGAGAACTTTTTTCACTGAAGGCAGAGGGCAGTATGGAATTTGTTGCTTGAGAAGAAATAAAAAGGGAAAGATAAGCCTAAAAACTCGTTACTATCTCTCTCCCAATTTCAATGTAAGATCCATTGTTACACCATGCTTCAGATTGAGTGATCATATATATATATACACAAGCAATCCTCTCAATCGTTTGAATGAACGAACAAGAATTTTTTTTTGTATGAGAGAAATTCTCTTAAGGTACATGTAACATTCTTTATAGCATGAATAGTGTACTTATAAAAAAACATTTAGAGTTTTTTTGAGTTCCACAATTGTAAAATAAAAAATAGTGTGAAAACTTTAAAAATTTGAAAATTAAAATAAAATTCTTCCATTTTCAAACTGTGTTAAGCATTATGCTTCGTTATGTTCAATGAAGAAATGAAACATTTTTTGGAACATTTTGGGCATAAACATTTGACCGCTTAAGGGGCTAATGATATTCGACTTCTGCGTGACCAATGAAGATCGCATTTTGTATAACTGAAAGCAGTAAGTGGTAACCTAACAACCCAGCTTTTGTGGCAGAGCCAATACTTTTAGCCTTTTTTGACGAAAAAGCAGAAAGATTATAAAGTTAAGAACTTCGGCCAGTTCAACATAATTTTGGTAGTTTTATAACTTCAGCAAAAACCTCTGCTCAAAGAGAGGCCATGAAAACCTTACCAGATCTTGGCAGTTTTTGTCTCCTTCCCTGAATTTCGGTACCATCAAAGACAATTGCTATTCAGTTCCACATTGCTGTTGTCTATTGCATTCTCCCATAAACTCCGTTGCGTTTGACGAACTTGCACAACAAATAATGTGTCACGAGCACATTATTTGCCATGTTACACCTTTTCTAGTTGCCTGCTATGATCATGAGTCTTGAACTCGAGCCGGCGTTGCTTCGTCCAGTCGTGTGTTTATATCGTAAAGAATCACGTCTAAGAGACTGATTTGTGTTAAAACTCTCGTTGCTGTAAGTCCTCACACTGAGAGGTTGGAGGAACGGCAAGTTGCGATCTTGTCACTTGACTAATGCTCAGACTTTCTAGGTTTATCGCCAACAATTCTCAAGTAGATGTGTTGAGCGATGTTAATTTAACAATCAATCAAAACCTCTAAGATGTTTTTACCTAAAATACTGAATATCCAAAATTGATCTTGCAGCTTTTATATGGTACCTAAGCTAGTATATACTGATTGATAAATCCAGTCGTCACAATGTCAATTCAACAAAAAAATTTGGATCTCAAAAAAACAACAACAACAAAAAAAAGAATAGAATTTTTTTTGTATTATTTGATGTATACTCGTATTTCTTTAAAATTTCATATTTATTAGCCACGGAAAATTGGGAGCATAGAAATGATATTGAATAAAAAGTATCATGAAATAAATAGAAAATAATTGGAAATTGACGCAATTATCGTGTTTACTACATTTTAGTAGATTTTTTGAGTTCAACACTCGTACATTATAGTTTGTATACATAGCAATCGGTCTCGTTAGAAACAACGAATCCAACAAAAAGTTTTCACAAACATCACATTTTTTTTTAAGGAAACATGAAAGCAGCAACACTTATGAAGAATTTACTATTGACAAAGATTCAGTCGCTGTGCTAATGTTTGAAAAAACACAATTTTTAAGTGAGTCTAAAATCCTATTCATTTCAACTCCAGACCCTCTCTCCCACACGATTTTACCGTTGCCTACACAATGAATTTGTAAGGGGGTATATTCCACAAAATTATATGCCCTAAACTACATTAGAATTAAAATTTAAATTAGGTTTTTTTCAAAAGCTTTTAAAAATTATTTTATTATAAAGATACTGTTTTTAATATAACAACTAAATTGTATTTGATTTTTGTTATTGAAATATATTATGCTGAGCTTTTTGATACAAAAACTTTCAATAATATATTTTCCTAAATAAAGCACTTACAATGAAAATTTATTTATCATTGTGATCGTACTTTTCATCTAACAATTTTTGTGTGTGTGAACAAATTATTCATCTTGTAAGATTATTTTTTATAATACAAAGAAAATGTAGTTAATTTGTATGAAGAAATTCTAATAAGAAAACCTCAACGATGAATACGTGAGTAGAAAATGTATGACGATTCCTTTGGAGAATTTATTTATAAGAACTCAAAAGAATTTTACTTTATTTTTACTTGTGTAAATTTAATTTATATGTAAATGGAAATTTTGTATGTATTTTTGGGTAAGCATTGAGAAATAAAATTTAATCTTGCTTTCATTTTCTTCCAATGTTCTTTATAAAATTTTCTCGCCAGTTTTATTAAAATTGTTTGCATATATTGGATCATTCTTTGATCTATAAGATAAAATTAATTTATATCTTCAAACACATCTCTTCTGACATTAACATGAAAGGAAATGTCTTAAAAGGTTATTTTGGGAAACTTTACTCTATATTTTGTGGCTAATTCTTTCTTTTTTTTTTGAGTGTTTGAACAAAAACATTTATAAGTTTTAACTTCAACAAATATAATGATGGAAAATTATATGTAGAAATATCATCCAAAATTTGTTTATATCGATATATATTTCAATACATTATAATGATTAAGTAACTTAGCTTCAGAATAATTTTGTTCTTGGCTATTGATGCACAAAAAAGAACAAATTAATATAAAAATTATATAATTCAATATTATCCATTAATAATTTTTCAATCATATAAAAAATTTAAATTTAAAAAGACTGACAGAATCATAAAATCTCATAATTTTTACATATTAAAATTATTTTTAAATATTTTATTTTAGTTTTCTACAAAAATAACATTAAATTAATTGCACTTTTTAAAATTAATGTCATTTTTTTCATATAAATATCTTTTCCTTTAACGGATTAGGGTAAAATCAAAATGGTTTCTTACAAAAACTGAAAAAAAATTTCTTAAGTGAATGAAGCTTGTATATACGATTATCCCAAATGCAACTAATAATCGGTGGCTAAAATTATACAAAAAGTGCTCGTCCGAATTTTCTTCATAATTTTATGTTGATTGTAAGTTATCTAAAAAGTTAAATTTTATTATATAGAAAACTATTATACATTCAAAACGTGTTTTGAAAGAAGCTTGAGAATTCAAAGGATAATAACAATTCAATGGCCTTGGCTTGATTTTTGAATTATAAGTATAGTTATTTTTAAATAAAGATAGTTTGTATAACATTACTGTTTTAGCAAGTATATTATTAAATTAAAGTACTCTACTAATAAACATCGTAATATTTAGAAAAATCAACAAAGGAATAAAGTGGTAATAATGAAGCATTTAATTGCAATAAAATAAAATACACAACTATAATAAAAGTAAAGTATGAAATTTCAATAAAAAGGAAATGTTAATAGCAGAATAATCAAAACAAAAGTATTGGAATAGCATTGATCACACAAATCTCATGCGGAATTACTTCGAGTTATTTAATGAACGTGCTTATTTGTAGCATTTGTTTATGTATTTTATAATATTTGCAGTATAATGAAAGAAATTACCATTAAGCATCATATTTGTAGATGTTACTTTGCACCCAAATGAAAAGCATATCAGTTTAAGCAAAATTTTGAACTTTTATTTCGTTTATTCTTGTTAAAATATTGTATTTTGTTAGAAAACTGAAAATTATATAATTTTTATAAAATATTTTAATATAAATTTTTACTATTACAGTT
The DNA here is from genome assembly GCA_019973975.1 of Trichonephila clavata. Lineage (NCBI taxonomy): Eukaryota > Metazoa > Arthropoda > Arachnida > Araneae > Nephilidae > Trichonephila > Trichonephila clavata. The sequence goes on from BMAO01020541.1 coordinate 8,132, forward strand.
TAATTATTTATTGTTAAAAATGTATATCATACACAAAGCTTCTCAAATTTCTCACTGCTGTATTTTATTTTCATATTATTAACACTAGAATGACTGAAATTTAGTATATACCTATGTTGCCCAAAAGCAATCAAAATGGCTGCATTATGAAAGAACAACTAATGTGTAAAAAAATTTGTCTAAAATTAATTTTTAATTTTTTTTTATATTATTTACAGCCACATATAACAAGTTATTAGTAAATATTAACAATAAAAAAAATTTACTTCAATTGAAAAAAAAAATATTCTGAAAGTTTCTGAGAAAATGTGTCATTATATACGTAATTATTTTTCTAATTGAAATTAAAAAACAGTCAAAAGGACTTCCTTGAGCAATCTAGTGTTAAAAGCATGTGTAACTAGATTAAAATTCCAAATTCCCCACAAAATTTTTTTTAAAATTTTTTTGTAATATTGTTAAAACACTGTTTTAAATTAATCTGAGCCCTCTTAAACTGCTCTTATGATTTTTAATATTAATTAAATTGTGAGCAGTTTGATGCTAAGAAGTTCATATACTTTATAAAGGTAAATGATAGTTTTAAGCACTTTTTCCAAAAAATTCATATATTTTTAAAAAATTATAATTTAAAAACTTAGAAACGAAACTTCTTTAATTTTGAGTACAAGCCTTCAGTTTAAAATAAATGGCATTTTAACTTATTATATAATGTGTCTTTATACTGTATAAATTATCTCATAATATGCACAGAATCCTCAATATGAAAGAGCAATAATCAAGTATCCAAGACCAAATTTTCAAAATAATAATACTAATTAATTTCTAGAAGCATAAATATAAATGCAAGCATTGTAGAATCTAGTGTATAAATATATATTGCCAAATTAATTCTTAAATTTAAGATAGTCGTTAAAGAATACAAATATGAATATAATTGTATTGTATAGGATTTTTTTTAAACTGACTTTTCAAAGATAACCGCAATTACAGCAAACTTTGTATGAAGACTAATGGTCACATGGAAAGCAAGATTCGATGAAAAGAAAATATAGTTCCAAAACCCACCGATAGGGTACGTATAGCGCTATCATAGCTTGACAAACTGAAAATTTACTTTAAAAAAATGGGTATGAACGCAAATTCTTTCCTATGCAGCAACTACGACAGTCATTTAGGGTATAAAGCATGTAGATAGTTGTAAAAAATTATAGGGTGTTTTTTTTCCAACTGAAACTATTCACCACCACGTGTGAGTGAGTGAGTGAATATTAACGTCGCACTGATTAGCAACACGAGGCTTTTGGCGACGGTCCACGTAATTTCCACCACGTGTGAAACTATTTTACAACCAACATTGCTCCACATTTGGCTTAGAGAATAATATTGACATGAAAAACAAAATATGAAAAAAAAATTAGCCTCTAAAATCATCCACATTAGTATTTATGGCGCTGCTGTAGCTTACCAAACCGAAATTTTTCATAATAAGCGAGTATAAAAGGAATTGATTTAACATGTGACAACACCGCCAGTAATTTGGACAATAAAACATGCAGACAGCTCACAAAAAAATAATATTCTCGGCTGAAGTGAGCCAGCTCCAGGGAACATACAACTCCTGGCGCATTATTAGTAAAACTTTATTATCTGAATCAGTGCAATACATCCTCAGCAATTCGTGAACTTAGAGCCCGACTGGAGCGACATAAGGGATTTTTATTGCGTAATGCTTTGAAGGCAACGATTAAAAAGTTCGAGGAAAAAAGATCACTGAAAATTCACCCAGACAAAAGACGCAAACCTGTGTCATAAGAGGTAATAACAGATGTGGCAACTGCAATTATCCAATGAGCCCAAGAACAAATTGTTGGTAATAGTTGCTCACGGAGGGAAGCACTACAATTGGATATATAGACTTATCTATTGGATATATAGTCTTGCGGCAAGCTCTCTTCCATGTAATCCGTACAAAATTATTCGTTTACATGAACTTGTAATAAATGCAATGCATTTATTGGTGTTTGGGAGTTAAAAGAAATATCAGCCATAGACAGTACAATATCTATAATTTATTGTTCTCTCACTTAAGTTAACAACCCAGGGTAGGAAATTGACACCATTACTACGTATAGAAGCAATTACACGGCCCAAAGAATACTTAATATTTGAGTATAATTTAATTCACATACTATTGGAACACTTTAGCTGTCTACTGTCAAATTTACCGTAGTTCCGTTATTAGTAGTACGATCTCCGGTGATTATTATTAATCTCTATTTTATTGACTAAATCATCAATTAGCAATCTTTGATCATTCAGAAATTACTCGTCGGCTAACTCGCGACTAGCTCTCAACTGCTGTCCACTAACTTCACGTACCTAAAAGTCAATGCTTAAATAGAACCCTTCATTTGAATAAATCGAATTTTCTTCTTCTTCCGGAGAAAGTTTTCAATTGAACAGCAGTTAAAGAGAAATAAATTTATCCCAAGAGGATTGGTGGCAGGTTCTCGGAAAGACCCGTTACAAACTCAAGCACAGTGATAGTGATCAACGCCTGACATTCCTGGACAGGATGAAAATTGACAATGATTTTCTGTGGCAAATTCTATTTGGAGATGAAGCCCGTTTTCATCTGGAAGACTTTGTTAACCCACAAAAGGCCATAGGATATTTGTTAACTCACGAATTGCTTCGGAATCGTCTCACGCAGTGCAGAAAACTCCTATGCCTTCACAAAAAGTCACCGCTAGGCGTGGCTTCATAGGCATTCATCATTAATCTTTTTTTAGACTGTCACTTCAACAGGACCTGTAAAGTGTACTATTAAGGCCCAAAAATATCACAGGATCCTGACTAATTCTGTTATTACACAACTTTAACAAACAAAATGTCTCGGGTAATGCAGGATGGTGCATCCCCACACACAGGTGTTAATATACAACAACTGTTGAACTACCACTTCACAAAGAGTCATCAGTCATGACCGCCTCATTCTCCTGATCCAACTCAATGTGAATTTTGGCTCTGGGGCTACTAAAAATCAAAAGTTTATGTTAGTGGAGTTGTAAGCGGAAGTGTCTTGAAGGACAACATATCACAGACAGTGCTGAATATTCCTTGGGACATGTTGCATATGGCCATTGAGAATGTTGTGCGGAAAGAATGCACTGTATAGTTTCTCAAAACACAGTGGTCACATTAAATGTACTAAATAAAACACAGCATTGCACTATAGTAAAACGTCGTTTATCCGAATCAATTAGGTCCGGACACCGTTCAGATACGCGATTGTTCAGGCAACCGAAAACCGAATGCAATCCATGCAGTATATGAAACCAGACACTACACGAATATCGAAAATCATCACATGTGAGAAACGTGTTTGAAGAAAAAGCAAAATAGAGGAAAACTGCCGCAACTTTACCTTTATTGTGGAAAATAATCACTTATTTTGTGCAGAACCATTGTACACCTTCGTTTTTTCGCTGCAAGGCCTCTGATTCTCTTGAGCAGCAGTAGTTGAGTAGGACAGCACTCTGATTGTTGTTCGTACCACTCCATAGTTATCTCTAACGCAGAAACACGTCAGCATTTGATGAACCCTTGCTACTTTCGTTGTTGTTGTTGTCCTCGTCTTCATCTGTTTCATCGTCGAGAGGGTTGGATTCTTCTTGCACGGAAGTCATAATCTCATCATCCTTTAGCATTTGAAATCCAGTCTTTTGCATCGCATGCCATCCTGGTTTCTACATCAACAAAACTCAACAAAAGAGCACATATACACCCCGTCACTTGGAAACAAACTGACCTAATATTCCGCGCAGATTTTTACCAAATCACACAATTGAAATTCCCCAAATATCCCTCACCTTGAGTTTTCCCGTTACGTTTGGCCTCACGCGAAACAACTGTCGAGCATTGCAATGTTCGAAAAAGTATCCGGACTTTGGCCCGGATATTTGACGTTCCGGATAATAAATGTTCGAATAAACGACATTCTACTGTATATTTTTTTTTCTTTTTACAGAAAAACATTTTGAATTGTACAGTGCCATAAATAGGCCTATCGGTGATTTTTAGGTTTTAATTATTTTTTTAAGGAATCCTGTTTCTTACGAGATCATTAGAATGATTTACAAATTTGGTGAAATTTCGATTGCTAGATCGAGCTACAGGTAGCTCTAAATAGTGTTTGCTTAAAAAAGTTATCTACTTTTTTTCGGAGTTTTCTACATTTTTATAGCCCAAATTAATAGCATGGTTTTAGCTTAGGAAAGAATTATTTACTTTCATACCCGTTTTTTAGGTAGATTTTCGGTTTTGTAAGGGACAGCAGGGCCATAAACACCCCTGTTATTTTTTAAACTTATTTTTTTTCCATAAAAACTTGCTTCTCATGTCACCATTAGTCTCATGTCACCCATGCTAGATACCATTGTGGTTGTTAGATTAAACTACAAGTGTGTCTGAAGTGTCAGTTTTAAAAAATCACCCTGTATATCTGACACGTTCTTGCTCATGATGGGAGGCTTGGAGGCTGGGAAGTTTGGATGCTGATCGGTTTTGAAGATGGCCACAATACACATGTAATTTGTGTATTCTCCTTGTTTACAGGATGTGGTCGGAATTCCTGAGCCGGGGTCCCAGCGCAGGCTGTCACTGAGTTTTCAACGGTCATGAAAGTTGAATGGACTCATAAATTTAGGAGAATTTTAACTTTTGTAACTTTGCGCTTGGTCTCTGACCAATGACTAGGCGAGATCGAAGGGCATGCGGATGCAAAAAGGAGTAATTTGCCCTCACTTAAAAACAGGAGCCGAGACAATTTTCGGAAGATTTTTCACTCTAACTATGAAACTTTAATCCCTGATTTTTAGGAAACTTCGCACCGTCCGGACCATGCCAGCCTCCATCACCTCGCTTCCGTTTCAGATAAGTGAAATTTTAACTGCTTGTAAATATTGTTTAATCTTAATTTCGTAATGTGTTTTTTTAATTGAAATAAACTAATTAATTTAATTTTAAAGCGAGTAATGTCATTAGTTTTGCGTTGCTCAATAACTCATTTTAAGTACTAGCCACTATCATGATGCAGATTAAATTAAATAATCGAACCTGAGTAGTTGTTAAGATGTTAGTTTAAAGTAAAATTATAGTAGCGCTGCATCACTCATATGTAATTGAAATACATCAGCTATTGTGTCCTCTTCATTCATATACTTAACTTTAATCCGTTTTATCACAATGTAATACCAAACATTAAAGTGTTGAAAATGTGAATAGTTATGAATTACGTTTATACAATACAGCTTCTTTAATAAAATACATATTCTATTTTAAAACATAAAAAGTATCCCGAGCCCCTGATCATATATTCTTTTTTTTTTTCCTATTTATTTCATAGAAAAAAACGACAGGTTTATAGTTGACAAAAAAAAAACATTTTAATGTTAGATTATTCTATACCGCATTTATTGGGACAGCTGGATAAAAATATACTAAAGTCAAAATACTTCTCTTTAATCTCTTTTAACAGCATTGGGAAAACTCTGATCTGTTTCCTCACGTTATGGGCTTGGTTTTATGCCTACAAGAGAATTAGGCTTCTTGTTCCTTCCCTTCTTTTCCACTCTTACCAATAAAGATACAAAAAAAAAAGATAACTTTAAATTCAACTCACGATATTCATCGTTGCATTTTCCGACATTTTTACATTGGACAGAAACAAGGTACGAAAGAATTCAAGATGCAAATTCTTTTGTTTTCTGAACTTTTTGTCAAGTTTATTTTTTCTTGGTATACTTGGGACTCTGGAGCTTTAAGTGAAAAAATTGATGGTGACGCCTGAAGTGTGTCTTCACCTCATGAACAATGAATTCGGTGTGATAAGTCAGAAACATTTTCGAAACAAAAAGAAAAATTCCCTCTCCCCCACAAAAAAAATTTTTTTTTCTGGAATAAGAGAAAATTTATCACATACATATTATTTAAACTAAAAAATTATATTGTAAAGAATTTAAATAGCTGCATAGTTTGAAAGAATATAGCTTTATAAACAATAATGCAAAGACTGTAACTCTTAATTTGATCCAGGGACAGAGAGTTTTATTCACATGGCTCTACAAAGTTATTGGCGACAGGCCTCGTAATTTTGAACCATGGGCAACTGGCTAGGCGAGGACAACACCTGAGCTGGTACCTCCTCTCCCAACTTCCGAGGACGTTTGAGCTTCGATCAATTTAACATGCAGCGGCCTCCTCTACACAGTGGATCATCTTCAACGGCACTAGTCTCGAACTCATGACACGCCAGACACGAGTCAGAGATTTGACTACTAGGCTTCCATGGCCCTTTCGTTCAATTTAAGTGCATATTAATACCTATCACTAAACTGTGTTACCAACAAAAACGTAATTCAACTGAAGCAATTTCATAACAAAAAACTTCTAACGATAAACTTAGCAATATTGCTTTCTGCATAACCGAAAGGAACACAGAAACTTTTTGAAAGTCCTGCACTTTCAGAAAACATATAACTGAGGCCTTTCCCTTACTCTCCCCATTTATTCACTTGTTTTCTATCTTTATCTTGCCTTATAAAAGATGAGTTAGTCTGACCAGATTACTTAGTTTAGAAACTGATTACGTTCGAATGTCAGACCCAGACATGCACTATTTTTTTACCCTAGAGTAAGGAAGAAGCTACATAAAATTTCTCTTGGGAAACCATAGTGACAAACCCCGAGAACAAAGATCTAATAATAAGAAATAAGGAAAGGAAAAGGTAGAAAATAAATACCATTTCCCTGATAAAAGCAGTGAAAATAACGACTCATACTGCTGCTGCCAGCTAACCATACGGGGTGAGGGAAGTTGCTGCCTTTTTGACCGCTGATACTAATGGTGTTGTTTGCAGTACAGGAAGAATAAAAGCAGGATGGTCAGCTGGATCTCCCGCTTCACCCATTTGTCTGGGATGCTTCATTTAACACTGTTTGCTTAAAGGGGGTTACAATGGTTTCCGTCACTGTACAGAAATTAATGCACAATGAACAAATGAGATAAATTACAAATCCTAGTATTCATCTTGGAAACATTACTGCTATTTCTTATTATGTAAATACCACATTCATATACTTCTATCAATTTTGGGACATACTTTAATTTTGTATGGTGTCAAAATTATGTGCGTTTTTTGTTTTAAAGTTAAAGCTACACAGTATCCCTTTTCAAACTTTGGGGGGGGGGTAGTAACAGCAAAAATAATTTATGTTTTATATTCAGATTATATTATTTAGCTGATTCTGAAAGCAAGAAGTCAGTTTTTCCAGCCATTATTTTACAATTTTAAAAAATTAAGAATCTTTGAAGTTTTTCAAACTTTTATAAAATACCTAACTTTTAAAATTTTTAGTTCATTTTAAGGGATTTATGTTTCTTAGATTATTTCAAACAAAAGTTAGTATGGATTTGAAAATCTGTTCCATTGCTGGTTTTTAATAATTATTTTTCTAGATAAACCAGAAAAAAACACGAAACTTTTTAATATATTAAGCATTTCTTAAAAAAAAAACAATAGATCTCAGTCCTAAATCCATACTAATTTTTATAGAGCATACATTTTGCAATACATACAAAAAATTTGAAGACACTATCTTGAACAGAAAGAAGTCCTTAGGGTTTAGAAAACACGTATATATTTAAAATTAAAAGTCTGAGAAAACGCATTTAAAGTTTGTAAAGGTATAAAGCAAATACTTATAAAAACCGTGTAAAGCTCTAATTTTTTAAAATGTTATTTACCAGTGTATATTCTACATTAAAACACACTACTTTAATTAAATGTGACAGAAAACAATTTTTTAATTCAAAATATATTTTCGCATAATATTTTTTCATTTGTTACGGCGACAGAGGTTATTAAGCTTAATTGTACCCAATATTTACGCAAAAGTTTTGAAACACAAAATTATAAGTTATAAAAATATATTTTACGTACAAAATGATAAGGATACTAACTTAAGCTAAAACTCCTTTGGTTTGTATATAAAATTTGATTTTTTTTTAGTATTGGGCAATTTAGTAAGTTTGAGTTTTTGTTGCACAACTTTTTAAGATACCAAAATATAATGCTGAAATATGTTTACCATAATGTAGTTTTGTACATCAAGGAAATATTCAGCTTGATCTGCAATACTTGTATTCGGAAGTCTAATTGTAGTATCAGCTGAGGGATGATTTTTAGATACATTATTTTCAGTAGTACTCCACCTATTCGAAATATTATTTCTCATATCAACATGAGAACGTTTTGTCTATGACATCTTCTCAACAGGAAAAATTGATAAAGCTTTTAAGTTACATAAACTATCTTTTGGAACTCAAAAATTGGCCTTGAAATCACAATCTTGGTTTAAGTAACCATAAAAACTCAAGAAACTCAAAATACAATCAAGCAGAAATGATTTTGATCATGAAAATTTAAATTAATTACCATTTTACACTGAAAGAGTTGATTGTGCTCCAAAATATTTTTAATTAGTTCAATTTGAGAGTGGGAAAAGACTTTAAAAAATGAAACCGAAACCAAAACTTAAGCCCAAAAAACTTCAAATATCTTAAGGTATCCCACTGGTTTCGACAACTTTTTTTTTAAAAAATAGGAGGTATGGGGATTTTTTTGTTATTTTTAGATTTGTTTATTGCATTTTAAAAAAAAATGTGATAAAATTAAGAAGAGAAAAAGAAATTATTATTACTAAAATGGGAAAAAATAGGTAAAAATTGACCAAAAATAGCATAAACGCGGTCCATTCTGTACCAAAGGTTTATAAACAAATTTTCAATTTTTTTCAATATAATGTGTTGCTATATTATTCAGTTTTGAATTGATCTTCAGGATAAGAGATATTTTCTTTTTTGCAAAAACTAGAGCACTTTATCTCAGTTATTATATGAAATTGCTTAAAAAAACAGTGGTTATATTCACATAAGGGACTGTAAATTTTGTAATAAAACAGTGATTAATAAATCTGAAGGTTAAAATGCTTCTACTATTATACAGAACTTGCAGAAAAAATTTCAGCTAATTATGTTCAAAACTTTTTTAGCAATCGCTGACCCCGTTTGATTATTTTCAAAAAATCACATTTCGAGTAACAGGCGTTTTAAAGTGTGACATCTTGGTTAAAGTAATGGCATCTGCTTTTACTAAAACACTTGTAGTTTTTGTTCTAGAGAACGGAAAATAATAAACTTGGTATTTTTATAAAGCTGATAAAAGGGCCCATAAAACAAAATCATAAAAAAAATGTCAATTTTTGGCAAAATTCACAATCTTAGGGTAGTCGGATACCTTAAGGAACTTAAAAGGATATTGTTGATTGATTGTTAATAAACGTCGTAATCTGCAACACACGCAATTACACGAGCGTTTGCGATAACCTATTAATCATGTTTACGGACTCACAGCCGGCATGTCATGATTTCGAGCCTAGTGCAATTGAAAAGACCTACAATGTACAGGGGCTGATTCCCGTTAAATCTGTCGAGGTTCACTGTCTTCCTATAGACATGGAATAGAAGTTCGGAGAGAGGGGTGCTAGCTTACACAGATGTCATCCTCCTCATTTGACCGTGGTACAAAATTTCGAGATCCGTCGTCATCAGCATTAGTGTTGCTTTACATTGAGACGTTGGTAAACATTTGCATACTGAAGTAAAACGAAGACTATTGGAAAAGAACCTCGTAATTTTCAGCTTAGCTCAAATGAAAAGAACGATATCACACCAAAAAGTTAGGACTTTAAATCTCGACAGTTTTTAATGAAATGATATGAATAATTAGAAAATGCACTTATAACTTTTCATATGTCATTCCATTTTTAATGTTGTCAAGGTATCCGAATGGTCTTGCTCACTAACTCATGACAGCCGAATCCTGAGTTCGAGTCCTGGTGCCACAGAAAACCCTTCATGTATATGGTCTGGTCCATGTTAAATTTTTCGTCGTTCAAGGTTACCAAGTGGACGTGGTGTGAAAATTTGGAGAATGAATTGCAATTTCTGGTGTCATCCTCGTACCGTGATCTAAATTCAGAATTACGAGAGGTCCGTTCTCTTATAAACACTTAAATTAAGCATGAGAGACTGATAGTAACAAAATAAAAATTTTACTTATTATTTAACAAATACCATGAATTGAAGGACAAATATTCCCCTTTTGAATTTCATGCAATAATTTTTATCTATATACACCTATTTGTACAAAACGAGTAAATCAATTCGTATACCAGGAATATTTTGAAAAAAGAATAAAAACAAAAAAATCGGTATTAAAAGTCGTCTTAGTAAAATAATTTTTTTAGCAAATATAAAACCTCTCTAACCTCGAATCTAACCTAAATATAAAAAAATAGTATCAAAAGCATTGTAAAAAAGGAAATTTTGCCATTATAGCATTGAATTAAATCAAAATATAAAGTTACAGATTTTTTTTCATACAGAGACTAGAAATATTTTTCTGTTTTCACTTTTATTACATCTATCTGTTAACTTTTATTCACACATTCTTAGTCACCCCCGAAAATAAATTTTATTTTCTCAACACAACTAATATTTACCTACTAAATTGTATAAATTATTATTCCTATACACATACAGACACTTTAAAATCTATATCACTATATCTAGACTTAAATTGTAATAATGAGTATTTTACGCAGTTTTACTAGATTATTATGAACTTAATTCTAATTTTTAAGAAATTTTGCCTTAGAACAATACTAAAAAGGGAACTCATAGTCAACGTTATGCTAAAAAGTAGAAGACCCCCTCCCCCCTCCCCTCCTCTTAACAAAAATGTCCCAATAGTAAAAATGTATACCAAATAATTCGGTGCATTATGGGCTATTTAACACAAAAAATAAGATCAAAATTTATGGTGCGCATTATATGCCAGATACAAAAATGATAGTTTAAAAATTCAGAAAAGATGAGCATAAAAAATAGATTTCTATATACACTCAACTCTTTTTTTTTTACACGGTAGATGCGTTCCTTAGAAAACTGTGGGGAAAAAATCGTGTAAGAAAATATATGCGACTTATGGTAAGTTTGGGGATTTGTTCCATAGCTTTAAAAAATCGTATAAGATGAAAAAACTCTAACTATTTTCCTAAAAAACCAAGCAAAAAAGTAATAATGAAATCTATGTTACATATTTAGAAAACAATTCATTTTTATTACAACAAAATTATAATTAAGAGTACAATGAAAATTTAGCCTGTATGTATATGCAAATAAAAATTCAAATTGAAATTAGGAATAAAACTATTAACAATAATTCAATGCTAATTGATGACAAGCGTGCATGTTTATTACGAACTGGATCAAAAATGCTATCATTAGTAGATGTATCAAACATGTCTAGCACAACTGTTGGTTTTGATTCAAATGAAGAATTTCGTTCAATATTAATTGCCTCTGTTAGGATTTTTTTTCGTAGTCACAAAGTCTATTTATTATTAGGATTTTTGTGTTTTTGTTTTTTCGTTTCTCAAGTTGTTACATTATTCTTGATATCCTGCTAAACAAGATAACGTAGAAATTTCAATGCACGCTCTATAACAGGATCATGAGTCAGAAAATGTTGTACCATACTTTAAGCTAATTTAAAATCCTCGTGAATTAAATTAGTTGTTAATAGCTAAACTTCACCTTCGACTTTGTCATTATTGACTTCTTTATTATCAAAAATTGTCATAAATTCGATCGAATCGTCCTTATTTAAAAAGAAATCCCCAAATTTTGATCAAACTCGTGTTAAAACAAAAAAATTATTGTACAAAAAAAATCGTGAAATTTGCGTACCGCGTTATATCAAAATCGTGTAAAAAAATGAATGATAAAAAAACAGTTGAGTGTATATCTAAATACCTTTTATTGAAATGACATTCTGTATGAACTTTTATTTTGGGATAAAAAACCATCATATTCGTCTTCCGTTATATCTTCAAGCACATCATCTAAGTCTGTTTAATTTTTTTCAATGCGAAAATGGAATAATTTTATTTTAATTTCCTTTTTTAAGGCTTTTACTCTATTTTATTTGAGGAACGTAAAAACTGATTTCAACAAACTCTATTCACTGGTTTTTAAAAGTACTCTCTGCATGCTATGAAGAATGTTTCACATATCGTAAAAGAATTTTTCTCATACAAAGAAATGTTTCACGTTTATATCTCTTCACAGAATTTTGTACATATATATGTAATATGGCGGTGTTGTAATGAATACTTTAAATGAGATTGGTGAGGCATAATAAATATTATCCAAGAGGCAGTCATGGAGGTTATTCAAATCTGTTTATTCCACATCTTGAGCACATATAAACATGTTAAATATAAAGTATAAAATGGACAACACATAAGAAAGAAAACGAATGCACAATGAGCTCCAGCCGGCTACATGTTTACGCAGACAAAATAAAGAAGCGAAAGAGGAGTTGGTCCTCCAGGAATCTCGGTATTTATAGACTTTTCAAATCACATGATCTGAGTGGGTAGCTAGAGGTAGTTTAAAATACTGCCGTTAGGCGGCTGGCTTAACTTATTAACTAAAACGTTGGTCCTGAAGGGATGGACCATTGGCAATTAAAAGATATTGAAAAGGATTATATTACTGGGATTATTACATATATATATAATAATAAATAAAAAAAAAAATAAATATAATATAATAATACGACAATGGTGTTGGAATTGATTCTTTATATGAGATTGATAAGGCAGTACGGTGATTGAATATAACCTGTTTATTATCCATCTTGAACACATAAGACATTACAGGGACGGCACAATCTAAGCACAAACGCACAAACACACGCGGCAGCCTGGCTACATGTTTACACAGATAAAATACAGAAGCGAAAGAGAACGGTCTCCAGGAGTCTCGGTATTTATAGGCCGCTCAAATCACATGATCTGAGTGGGTGGATAGGTGTAGTTTAAAATACTCTCGTTAGGCAGCGGGCTAACTTATTACTAAAACGTTGGTCCTGAAGGGATGGACCATTGGTAGTTAAAAGTTATTTTAAAGGATTATATTACTGGGAATCATTACATTTATGTATATATAATTTGAAACATGGTGTTATATTATCTTACAATGAAATGATGATTGAGGTAATATCGGCTTTTTTGGTTTATCTTCCCATTTTCCTTTCTTTTCAAGTAACAAATTGCACATCGCCTTGCCAATTTCTGTTCTCTGTCGAATAATTTCGAGAAACTAAATTTCTACCTTCAATAAAAAAATTCCCGCTTTCACCACAAGGAAAATTCCTGATGAGAATTACTTCAGTGCCATGGACACATTGCTTCTCTTAAAAACACACTAGCACTAAAAGTCTCACTACACGGGTTAAAAATATGGGCAAATTAATGACAGAAAGAAGAAAATATTGGTTCTCATACATCGTATGGGAAAACGGTTGTGGCTAGCTTCCGGTAGCCCGTACTGTGCACGTGCAAACCAGTTAAGGGTTTAATTCCCTCACATGCTTTAATTATCCATTCATAGACCATTTCAAGACTTAAAAAGATAAGATCATTGCTTATATATATTTCAAATTTATTCGTAAAAAAAAAGAAGGTATACGCTATACAGCGAATATACCTAAAACTTAAAAAATGTAGTCTGAATGTATAGTTGTGTGGTTATGCGCCGGAATATACGGCACATGAAACAGATACACATAAATTTCTAAATAAATATTCACAGGTAAAATACTGATTAAATTTATGATAAATCGCACACACAATAAAAAGAAATTAAAATGAAAAAAATCTGGGAAAAAAAGGAATATTTAAAACATTGACTTCAAAAAAGAAAGTAACACTGAACCTCAATCAATTTTGAGATAAATATTAAATTTAGAAAATAATCTTTCAGCATTCAGCTGACACATAAACTATTATGTGCTTGTTTTTCACTTTCCTTTTCTCTAACCACTTTTCTATATCAGTTCCCATTTCAATCAAAAACCTTTATCCGAAGTGACGTTTGAGAGACGCGCATAAGATTGGGATTTGCTGCGTGGTACAGCAGAGGAAAGAATTGAGATTAACGACTTGAAAGCAGAAATAAGATCTCTACATTTGATCCAATGGTTAATCCCTCTAGAGACGTAGAACACACATTAAAGGATGTAAAAGGTTACAAAAGACTTGGTATAACGTTGTGAAAGCTTGAGGTTAGATTTTCTTTTGAGAGAGATTTCGGCTTTCTTAAAAAACAATCATAAATGATTTATGGTCAGATTTACTTTTATGAGCAGTTTTAGAAGACAAAATCATGTTTTGTCTTTTAAATCACTCCAAATTGTGCTCTGAAAATTCTCACAGGTGTTGCTAAAATTCACTAAACATTTTTTTTTATAAATAAATACAAATATTTATAGCACAAGATTAAGAACTCTAAAAATGATAAGCATTTTAATATCAGTATTTATTTCAATTGTTTCATTAGATGTGGTTGAGTAAAAACGTTACCAAGGGTTCAGCTACATCTTTAAAAATTAATGTCTGCAGAATATAATATTTATAGAACAGTTCTTTGTTGAGATTGATAATTTGCTCAATTAGTTAACAGGGGGAAATGCATCATTAAATGCATATTGTTTTTTTAGTACTTTAAATTTCATATTACATGTTTAAATGCAAAAATTGTTTAAAGAGCATATATCGTACAATTTTGTATATAACAAAAGCTGTTTTCTTCGTTTTATTGTAAAAAAACAATAGATTTTGAAAAATAGCATCATTAATTTTGATCAGTAATAAACTCTGATTTGACGAGATTCCTTATCACTTCTTCCTTTTTAGAAAAGTAAGCATAAAAAAACATTTCAAAATAGCATGCTATGCAAAACGTATCTTTTTATGTATGTTTTTGAAAGAATCTATTGTAATTACTAAGTATAGCACTTTTTAATGTTCGTGGCATTCAGTACATGTAATGTGTATATGAACTCATTTCAAAAAGTTCTCATCTCTGATGCTCAATATCTTAAAAATTGTAGTCTCTTTCTTCTGGAAAAAAAAACCTGGCTTTTATCGCATATCTATATTTTTGTTCTTGTTTGGAATGATGTTTTTCCATAAATTTCCAAATATAATGGTATAAATATCATAATAAAATAATGTTAAAATATATTAAAAACTATTCACATTACTGCACATTTCGTGTTATCTATGAATTGCCATTTAGCAATGAAATAGTTACACAGCAGAATTTAATTTAGAATTATCCGGTACGCGCTAGCATCACTGGGTATTTAATGGTATGTTCTATGACTATATATCATTGAGATATCCAAGTATTAGTATTAAGTGATCGATTGTAATGGAAAACATTCTTACAGTCTTTGCCTCTTAAGGTATCCGACTACCCTAAAATTGTGAATTTTGCCAAAAATTGACAATTTTTTTAATGATTTTTATTATTAGCTTTAAAAAAAAGTTTATTATTTTCCGTTCACTAGAACAAAAACTACAAGTGTTTTAGTAAAAGCAGATCCATTACTTTAAGTAAGATGTCATACTTTAAAACGCGTTTTACTCGAAATGTGTGTTATTGAAAAGGCTCGAACGGGGCCAGCGCGCGCGATTGCTACAAAAATTTTGAAAGAATTTTCTGAATTATTTTGTGTACGTTCTGTATAATAATAGAAGTGTTTTAACCTCCAGGCTTATCAATTACTGTTTTATTACAAAATTTACAGTCCCTTATGTTTATGTAATCACAGCTTTCTTAAGAAATTTCATATAATAACTAAGATAAAGAGCTCTAGTTTTTGTAAATAATTAAAATATTTCTTATACTGAAAGTTATTTGAAAAATGAATATCATAGCAACACTTAAGAATGGAAGAATTGAAAGTTTGTTCATAAACTTTTGTTACAGAATGTGCTGCGTTTATGTTATTTTTTGTAAGTTTTTACTCATTTTTTCCCATTTTAGTAATAATAATTTCTTTTTGCCTCCTTAATTTTAGCATATTTTTTAATGTAGTAAACAAAACTAAAAACAACAAAAAATTCCCCAAATCTCAAATATTTTTTTAAAAAGTTGTCGGATACAAGAACTAGAATTTCTAAAATGGAAGTATGTTTATCCTTTACACTAACGTAAACGTCCCCCTTCCCCTCTTTTCCCTTGGAATCAATTCCTACAAAACCCGTTTTTAGCCAATCTCTTCTCAGCAAAAGAAACGTGTTTAGTCAAATTTCTAGCTTGCGGAGCTTTCCGTTCGAAAACGAGTTTTTCTTAGCTATAACGCCCATATCACCCTCTCCCCCTTGGGCGACGATTTTCTCAAAACTCGTTTTTAGAGCAACTCTGCTCAAAAAAGAAACATGCTTGAAAATTTTCTAATCTGTAGGTCTAATAATTCAAAAACAGGAATTTTGTCAAAAGTGCCCTAGCATAACCTTTTTATTACGGATCTGCACCCAGTCAAAGAAGCATGTCTGCTAATTTTCAAGTCTGCTGGTCTAACTGTTTCGGAGGCCTTGCGATAAGAGAGTGAATTAATGAATGAGTCAGTCGTTTTTCTCTTCTACAGATACTGACTGTAAAAAGAAATAAAAACCTTACGATTTAATAACCTTAGAAAAATTTAATCTCAAAACACTTCTTATAATTTTGTTAAAAAATCTAAATAAATACCGAAATACTGCTTGCAAGCTAATCAATACATGAGCTTGTCTAATAATGCATAATTCTAAGAAAATATAAGTTCTTAAAAAAAAAATTTTTTTTTTACCAACTTTTGAATAATGTCAAGCCGAAACTTCAGAGATCATCCAGCCAACACAAGCATCCAATAGCTTATACAAAGTAGCATATAATCTGGATTAATCCGTAAACTTTAAATTTATCTGACATTAAATAAAGTGTTTGCTCTTACGAAATTAAAACGTAAAAGCTTCCAGAGAATTTTACAATTCCAACAAATAAATAAATAAATTTGCGTTTACACTGAAACTAAAAAGTTCTAAAAATATACTCTCCAGATTACACAAACTGAGTAACAATAGATAAAAAAGAAAATAAAAAGAGAGGAGGAAAAACTCCGGCAATATAAAAAATCGACGGCACGAAACCTTCTTGAAACAAAGAATCTAAAACACCAGCAGGCAATACCCAAATGGAAAGAAAATGTGTGGACAAAATACTTGTGGTCTGATGTATAATGCGATCAGCTGAGGAAGGGGGTGTTGGTGAAATAGTACACACTATTTCACAGAGAGAAGAATACAATTCAATATCTCGGATTCATCGTTGCGGTCTGCTGTTGCCAGCTATTTGCAGAACACCCTCCAGCGCTCAGCATAATGATCCCGATCTTTACAGCTTTAGGCAAGTTGTTGGAATGGTCGACATAGGTCTTCTGATCAATCAGAATTGTTTTCTTGTGAGAGGGAAAATGCCTGGTCATCTGGAGTAAATGAAAAAAGAACAAGTAATATAAAAAAAAGGAATTTTAAGTCAATTCCTACTTAGATCAACAAAAAAAAATTATTTTAGTTACTTTTTATTAAATAGTTACAATTAATATAAACATGTATATACATATGTTAGAATCATAACATTAAGTGGAACTTAATGTTTATTAATTATCATTAAATTCTAGCATTGTAATCCAAAACTATCGGGTACATAAAATTTCAGTTCAACTATTCAGCTTTGTAACGTGAGGAAAAAAAATCTTTTAAAATTTTGACCCAAGTCGCTAAAAATAAAGCCCACGTGGCTGTAGCTATAATTCTTTAAATAATTAATCTCAGTCAATTATTTTAATTAATTATAATTAAATTATCGTATTGTTACCCAAAAAAATAGTGTATAGAAAATTTCAGCTCAAATGAGCGCTTTAAAATGTGGTAAAAAACCTTTTCATGTTTTGACACGCAAAAATGGTCACTAAGTCGCCAAAAATGATACCAACGTGGTTGTATTTGTAATTCTTTGAATAATTAGTTTTAATCAATTAATTTTTATTAATTATAATTAAATTACTGTATTGTCATTCAAAGTAAGTGTGTATATAAAATTTCAGCTCAATTGAGTGCTTTAAAATGCATTTTATTAACGATTGAAAATTTGAACAAGATAAATATATAGAGAGAGAGAGAGAGTGAGCTAATAGTAGGAACTGAAAAATGTGTTAACAGATTCCTCTTCATTGTAATCCATATGCTTTATATCATTAAAAAAGAATATTAGAGATTAATTTAAATTAAATTAAACAGCATTTTCTCAATATTATCCTTGTTAAAAAAATGAAATAAGGTGACTACGCTCAGAAACGTGATTTTGAAAAAACGTATAAATGAATAATTTTTCGATATTTAGGGTCAATTGAATTAGAATATACATGTAAAATTGCTTTAAGAAAAAATATATTATAAAAAGAAAAAAATTAATTAAAAGAAAATATTACTTAAATGCAATTTTTTGACGAATAAAGGAAATAAAAAAAAATAACATATTTTCAAAACACTATTATTTTATGTGTGTGATTATCACATTATTGTCAGAATTGCGATTAATTGAAATAATAACGGATGTTTTTATTAAAATTTCTTTGCTATGATGTATACAAATATAAATAAATCCACTTCTAAATTAAATATTTTTAAAAGTTTATTTCAACCACAGTATCTACCAATATTTAGGCAAAATATTATTACTATAGAAGCATTTTTCATAAAAGAAGAATACTTTGAAAATGTATTTAAGTTTTACTTCATTTTCTTATAAAAGAATTGCATGTAAACAATTTTTTGTAATAACATTCCTTAAACAAATTTATATGTATGTTCTATTTCAAATCACACTAAATATCCAAAAAAGTCAATATATGCGCTTTTTTAAAATTAGTTTGAAACGTACTCATTCACCTTTATAATGGGTTTTTTATATAAAAAAAATATTTCTATAAAATAAATTAATACTTCTGCTATGATAAAAATAAACATCCACTAGTAAAACTTTAAAATGCACTATTTTAAATTCTAAATACTTTAAAACGAAAAATATCACTCTGAAATTTCAGGTTTTTCTTATTTTTAAAGGATACTTAAAATGACTGGTATGAAGCTATTTTTTTTCCGTAAGATAACGGAAAGTTTTAACTTCTGATGAACCTCTTAGGAGAGGATGTAATCGAGATCGCGAAGACAAATTTATTTTTCAAAGTAGTGACACTATAATCCTGATAAAATACTTCCCTTCATAAAGTGGAACAGCATTTAAAGGAGTCTTGAAATTGATCTGAGATGTATCTTTCAAATTGTATGTACTCAGAAAAAGTAGAATATAAGAAAACGAAAAATATTTCCGGTGCATATTTTCCGGAATAAAAAGTTATCCACAATAAAACTTTAAGAAAAAAGAAAGCTTATATTCTCGAGGGAAACAGATTGTTGGAAATATGTACATATTTATGTTTACGTTATTTATTTTATTGTTTTATTTCGATAAATATTTTTCTTAGTTCTATAAAGGCAGGAAATATTTATTATCTTATTATCTAGAAACGTGTGTCATCAGAAAATGCGGGAATTTTAACCCTATGTTTATGTTGCTTTTTCTAAATGTATTAATTTTCAATGAACTTGATTGATTCTTTATTAACTGTAGCTATTCAAGTAACAAGGTCAGCCAAGTGACGAGGATGATGTCTGAGCTAGCACTCATCTATCCAAACTAAAACATCATAACAACGTGAGGACATGGAGCACGGGTATTCACGCGTCTGTCTGGAGCACGGGTCTGTCGGGGCGCATGCATATGTTAGCTATTTCACGCGGGCATCGTACATATGATGGCTGTTTCACGCGGGCCACGACATGAGGGGGGAGGGACAGATGCTTTAAGATCAAGATAACATAGAAAATTTAAAATGTGGAAATTTATCAAAATATTAAAACTTCTATTTTGCTTTTTTTAATTATTATTTTTATATTTTTTTTATTTTTGTCACTGAATTTTTCTAATT
Organism: Trichonephila clavata; assembly: GCA_019973975.1. Lineage (NCBI taxonomy): Eukaryota > Metazoa > Arthropoda > Arachnida > Araneae > Nephilidae > Trichonephila > Trichonephila clavata. The sequence goes on from BMAO01020541.1 coordinate 28,207, forward strand.
TGGAAGCATTTAAGACTCACTCTTTCACAAATTCTGCATCAGTGAACGGTTTCATCTGATTACCAATGATATAACAAATTTCATACAGTGCCTTTTGTTATCGCTGTGACATTACCACAGACAAAACATTTATTTTTTTTTTTTTTTTTTGCTATTGTGAAGATTATTTTAGAAAACCTATTTATATCATCTCTTGAAAGATATATTCGAGGAAAAGTGTCATTGAACGATTCCCGCCCTTTTATTGGCATTTCTTAAATACACTTTCGTGACAAATCAAACAATTATTAAACTGTGCTTGTTTTTCACTATAAAATATTCAGTTTCCCAATCGTCTTAAAACAATCTATTTCCTTCGAATATTTTCCGCTTGCAAAATATGAAAGATAGTTAAAAATTAGTTCCAAGCATAAAATGGTATCTGCTTCACTGTTGTATACCTTACTAATCAGAAGAAAAAAATATCAGTTCGTACCCATACGACATCGACAGCAAAAAGCAAAACTGATATATTTGATTTTTAACAAAGAATTTCCAAATCAAATTTTCATAATTAAATAAATGAATTTCTCAGAGCAAGGGCCATGACCAGGCCATTTAAGAAAGCCCTGCGGGCCACATGCAGCCGCGGGCCGCAGGTTGAGTATCGCTGACTTAGAGCCTCGATAAATGTAAGGTGCATTAGTACCTCTATTTGGTGGGTCTCTAGCGGCTTCAAAGCTCCAACACTCGAACATCAGAGCTCGGCAGAAGGAATGCCAATCACGAGTTGGCTACCGTTACCGTTTCCCTATCTTCAATGGTATTAAATTTCATTGGCAATAATTCAAAATAACAAAATTAATTTTGAATTTATCATTCTCTTTTATGTGGAATATTTTCAAAATTAGCTAAAATACCCTTGATCATTAACTTGATTATTTAAATATTATTTTTATCGCAAATTTAAATGTATAAATTATTATCTTGATAAAAAGTGCTCAGAGTGAAACGATATAGCAGGAAAATTTCTAAAAGAGTTGTCGGCAGGTCCTAAAATTTGAAGGTATATTTGTGGTTACTATCCTAATTATTAAACCAAATTGTTATGATAATTTTTAAGAATTTATTCAGTATTTTAATTTTTACTACCATGTGGAATAGGCGGGTGACAATTATCTAATTTAATTTTTTTGGGAGGGGTTTTCTTTAAGTTTTGATAGTCTTATGCCCTCTAAGAAACGCATCAAGTACTCCTTAATTCAGTTCTTTTACCCACTTAACGAGAAATATAATTCAAACACACGGCAGCGTTATTTCTTCAAAAGTGCCTTGTTGATTTTATTCATAGTGAAAAATCAGTGTGTGAAAGCCCGGAAATCATACGATTAAAAAAAAGTTCGAAACGCTTTCGAATGAGAAGTACACACACTGAGATCTCTTGAAAGAAAAAAAAATGCTTTTCGGCAACGTTTATTTGTGTAACGCATTCTCTCTTCGTGAATAATCCTAAGTAAATCCACAACAATCAATGAATTATTTTTAAGAAATGAATTCAATTTCTCTTTGATCTAAATTGTGTCATATATTATGATAATGTCATTATTGTCATGTGAATTATGTTCTATTACACACATATAAATATATTTATGTATATATATATATATATATATATATGGAGTGTGCGTGTGTGTGCGTGTGTGTGTGCGTGCGTGCGTGCGTGTGTCAGCATCGAGAAGTTTGTGTATAAAGCATATTTCATTCATTCAGCGATCGACACATCTTTTCAGTGTGAGACAAACCAACACCAATTGCCCCGAATTTTAATTGGACTGCATACTTATTTCCAGAACTGCAAAATAAACATTTTGTAATTTTCGTTTTCGATTGAAAAGCAAAGCGTGTGAGCGTACATGCGAAGATCATAAAAATCAATGAGCTCCGATTGGAATTGTTATGTTTGGAATATCTTTTTTGAGAATAATTAGAATTAGAAGAAATAGATTTTTTCTGAATAGTTAGCTGTTTAATTTAAGATATATGTATATATATATATATGCACTAATAGTTAATAAATGAATTTATTGGGATCAAAGCATTTAAGTAAATTTTAAAAAGTATTATTTTTGAAAGTAATTAAAATAATAGTTTGCATGTCTTATAATAAATATTAATAATATAGAAAAGTTTGTATTTTAAGAAATCAAAATACAAAATGAAATACTTATGGATAAGATAACTGTTAGAATGAAACTTACATATTAAAGAAATAATATTGTAATGTAAAGAAAAATCAATTGTAATGAATTTGGAAAGACAAATTAGGTTGGTTCTCAAAAAGTTAAATATACTTCACTCTAAATTAACTAAATGCATTCTGCATAACGTTTAGATGTCTATATAACACTTAGCAGCACAAAATATTTATATAAATGGTATCAATCGTGAACCATCTATTTGCAGTAATCAGAACACTCAGTCTTCCTACTCGATTAACAAGGATAATTCTTATCACGTTCCTGCAGGTCTTCCGGTAATAAATGATGCCAAGAGTTAATCATTCAATGCATTTCAGTTGTTGAAAAGTCAATGATATATCAATTTAGAGTACTTATGTGCTATTGCAGATTTCTCACATATTATTAAGCTTTAAGGGTTCACCTTTAACAGATTTTAATGCTCTGTTGCTGTCAAAATTTCAATCCACATGCCAAGAAGGCTTCATTTTGGAATTGTATATCTTATTTTAAGGTTTTAGGTATATATTTTCATTAAATTGGGAACACTAAGTAAAAGTACGATATGTTGTATGATATTACTGGACTTATTCTTAAAATAAATAATTTTGCGTTTTCCTATAAATATAAACATTCGAAAGACACTGATACATATTTTATGCAGAGAATCAATTTTGTTTAATTAATATTATTACCGTTTTTATTTCTCATAACTTCATAAGCGCTTTCTAGTGTGATTGATAATTAATATCAAAGATTGTCGTTTGAGAAAAAAATATATTACCATTTAATTTGTAAAATACCAATTCAGATACAGAGGAATATTTATTACAGTAAAGTGCCACTGAATTGGGGATACCTACCTAGTAACTAGTTGGGCCTCCTCTGGCCTTGATAATGGCTATCACACGACGAGGCATAGATTCAACAAGCTTCTGGAAAGGTTTCACGGGAATGACTTGCCAAATATTGTCTAAAATTGTCCATAATTAAGTAAGGTTCGTTGGTCCTGTGTGGTGACCTTTCACGCCTTGTTCCAAAATATCCCTAAGATGCTCAATAGGATTTAAGTCTAGGCTTCTAGGTGACCAATTTATGACTTAAAAATCAGAGGAATCTCATCCAACCAGCCAGTAGCTACCTGGGACTTGAAAGAGGTACAGTAGTCTTGCTGGAAATCTCCATTACCGTGAGTATAACAGAAAATCATAAACGGATAAAGGCGATCCCCCAGCAACTCTACGTATTAAATTGCATTGAGGAAGGTTGGTACACGCACCAAAGATCCCAACAGTGCCACGGAAAAACACCTCAGATCATGATTGAACCACCATGCCCTTGTATAGTTCCAACTTGGCATGAAGGAACGATGGTTTTATGAGCCTGAAGCCATATTCTCAGCATCCCGTCGGCGTTATGTAGTTGGAATCGACATTCATCATTCATTCATTCCATGCTATTCGTTTCCAGTCCTCTGCACTCCAGTCTCTGAGCTCTTTTGCCCAAGCAAGACGGGTTGCCAGATGGCGAGCATTGAGCAATGGTACTCTGGTAGGTCCACGGCTTCCGAAACCCATACGGTACAGCGAGCGTTGCACAGTCCATTTATAGACTTTACGACTGGCACCGTAATTCAACTGAGTGGTAATTTGGTTTTATGTTTGGCTTCGCTGGCTACGTACAACACGCCTGAGCCGTCTCTCTCCCCTACACCGTCAAGGCTAACTGTCCTTTGCAGTTTGCCCGATCGCTAGTTTTTTGTCCACCATCCTTGGCATTGTATATATGTATTCTTGGCATGGTATATATGTACTCTTGACACTGTGGACCTTGAGAATCCTAGCTGTCTGGTGGTTTTAGTAATTTAATGGCCCATGCATCGCCCACCTACGATTTGTCCGCGATCGAAGGCAGTTTACCCATACTGGCAATTCCATCAACTAATTCAGAACAACCACAGTACGCGCTACACATGCACTTACCACAGCGCCCTCAATTGAGCATAAATGGTGAGCAAGCAGTTTGCTATCCCTAATTCAGTGGTTTTTCAGTGTATTATGTTTGCTTGTATTTGTTAACTGTTTATTTGTTACACTCAGATGTTGTAAGTACTTCCTCAAAATATTTTTTTCTTCTTAATTTTAGCATATTTTTCTTAAAATATGCTAAACAAATCTAAAAATAACAAAAAATCCCCACATCTTCATTTTAAAAAAAAGTTTCCGCAAGTAGTGGGGTACCTTAAATTATCGTTGAATAATTTTTTTTTCTTTGAGCTGTAGTTAGTCATACTTAGCAGCAAAAAAAGTCAGTAGATGGGATGAGTCAGTTTTTAGAGATATGAAAATCATTGTATAAAAAAATCGACGCTAAAAAGAAAAAAATAATTCATTCTTTAACAGTTAATTTCCAATGACTTAAAATATCCAACTACTTGCGACAACTTTAAAAAAAAATGGAGATATGGGTATTTTTTGTTGTTGTTGTTGTTTTTCGATTTGTTTAGTAAATTTTATGAAAAATATACTAAAATTAAGAAGAGAAAGTAAATTATTATTACTAAAATGGGGAAAAAATTGGTATGAATTTACAAAAAAAAAAAAAAACACACAAACACGGCCAATTCTATTAAATTTTCAATTTTTCCAATCTGGTGTGTTACTATATTATTCATTTTTAAAATGACCATCAGGATAAGAGATATTTTAATTTTTACATAAATTAGAGCACTTTATCTTAATAATTGTATGAAATTGCTTAAAAAAAGCAATGATTACATTAACATAAGGAACTGTAAATTTTGTAATAAAACAGTGATTGATAAATCTGAAGGTTCAAACACTTCTACTACTATGCAGAGCACACAAAAAAAATTTAAGTTAATTATTTTCAAACCTTTTTTAGCAATGCCTGTCTCCGGTCGAGCATTTTCCAAAAAAAAAAAAAACATTTCGAGTGAAACGCGTTTTAAAGTATGACATCTCTTGCTTAAAGTAATGACATCCGCTTTTACTAAAACACTTGTAGCTTCTTTTCTAGTGAATGGAAAACAATAAACTTGGTATTTTAATAAAGCTAATAAGATGGCTATAAAATAAAATCATAAAAATAGTTTATCAATTTTTGGCAAAATTCACAATTCTAGGGTAGTCGGATACTTTAAAAAAGAATTCGAAAAATACAAATCACCATACTAGAAATATAATCAACGGCATATTAATTAAAATATTCAGAAATTGTGTTGCTTTTAATCGTCACCCAACTGCAAAATGATGTAAATTTCCAATATTGAAATTTCTTTTGTTTGCGTTTGCTTTGTATTTACGATTTTCATGTAAATGATTGGAGTTTTATTTACGTTGTACTAGAAAAGAGCAGAAGGTTTATTGGGAACTGACCTAGTAATTTTGAACCATGGTCAAGAGACTAGGACGATACTTGAGATTTGGTATCTCCTTTCCGAACTACCACAACACAACAAAGACACATTTAATGTGTATCAGTCCCTAAATGGGAAGTCTTCCGTGGCATTAGGACTCAAACTGGAGACACTCTGCCCACCAGTCTATGCCCATGATCACTAGACTACCATGGCCATAATATAGATGACTGGAATTTATTTAGCGATTTGATAACTTATTTTAATATTGATGCAATTTCAACTTTTATTTTAATCCCCTTTATGCATATACTCTATGATAAGAAATATTATTTATGTCTGAAAATGCCGTAATAGCATAAAATATAGCATTAATCATAAAGATATGTTTCAAACTAGTTAAATATGTTTTTATACGTCCTTTAAAGACCTATTTACTATGATGCATTACCCCTCCAGATAAACTTTCATAGTTTCTTACACATAAAGCTCTTGATATTTTCATAACATGATAAATGTATTCACAGGTAGTAATAAGATTTTCACTAGAACTCAATTTCACTAAGTTATTTATCTTTCAATAATTATATACATATAGTTCAGCCTTTTCAATTTTTTAAAGGTGTAACATATTTCGATAATGGAGTATTTTAGGTCTTTGTTATCCAATATCTTTTTCTTAAATAACTTTAAAATTTAAAAGAAAAATAATTCTTTCAAAAATATTAACTGAGTAAAAATGACATCTCAAATATGTTTTTTTTTTTTTTTAAAATAAGGCTGTATTTAAGTTTTTTTACGTACTATTTTCAAAAAAACAACATTTGAATAGTTAATTTATATTCTGCGTTTCATGATATTATAATTTTACAAGCTGTGGAAGCCTAAATATTTATAGATTCAAATCGTGATTCTAAAATGATACCTAAATTCAGAAGAAATAAATTTCTGGATCTTTAATGGGTCTTATTCGTTTATTTATTGTTATATTTCTTTATTAATCGAACGTTTCACTGTTAAAACCTCTACATGCAAGTGTAACAATTTGAATTCAGTAATCGTACATTTATTATTGCCTTATGCGGCACCAAGTCAAGCAAAGCGACCAATTACTAATATATTAAAACCCGCTTTCAAACTCTTATTTTTTCCAAAATAAGCTTCTTTTAAAATATTTTGTATTCGCCAATATATTATTTGCGAGGTTATGGTACAAAAAGCTACTTATCGGAAAACGGAATTCCCTGTACACAAATCCATGGGCTATAAAAACTAAATGGTAGAATATGGGAAACATCTCTAGGGACTTCCCTGTTTCCTCAAATCTGACTAAAGGGGGACAATCTCTAGATGAGGGTGGGGTTGGGCGGGTTATAGAGGCGAGCAGCTAATCCATATGGATGATGCATTTGACATTGGGATAATGGCCCATCATTCTGGCTAAGTCGACTTTGGGCATTAACTCATGTTTCATAATCTCTTGGAAGGGGGAAGGAAGCTTTTTAAAGCAGTAAAAAATATTTATGTATATAAATACAAACTCGTTGTAGAAGTTAATGTTGCATAAAGTGGTACAGATGTGATTACTGAATTATCAGCATTGAATTACTCGTAAATAATTTTTTTTCTATGAAATAATAATTATTTTATACTGTATGAATTGTGAACAAAGTTCTTTGAATTAAAAACATAATTAATGAATACTTTACTAAAAATAAAAACTGTTATGCTAAAGAATACATTTAAATTTGAAAATATAGTGCACTACATTAATAATTGTGGTTTTAAACACAGAAGCCCGACGTAGGGCTGGCTTTGCTTCCTGTAACATTAGTGCTTGCATTGTATTAGTTAAATTTTTTTTTAAAAAAATTGTTTTTTAGTCCTCGTATTTGCTACAATCAGTAGAGTTGGTTTTTAAAAATATGTCAAAAAAATTGTATTCTATAAACAAATCTGATTATAAAATACAAAACTTTACATGTTCGTATAAGTTTCATTTTCATATTTTTATAAGTTTTGATTACATATTTTTATAAGTTTATAAAATCTCTATGCGTAGAAATGCAAAAATTTGTAAATGTAAACCTTTTTACTTGAGTGTGTATGAAAAACAAATTAATTTTAATTTAGAACAAATTAATACATTACCCAACGAGATCGTATTTATGTTTCCGTTTTGTACTACATAATTTTAAATATTTTCTATATTAGCGGTTTTTAATATGCTTGGAAACTTTCTAACAGTATGTTAGCATTTGTAGTATTGTTAACCAATATGATATATATCACAAAATATTTAGCCATGTTTAGATATCCCAAACTTAGATTTATTTTAATGTAAAGCATGTCCACACAAAACCAGAATGATGCAAAACTTTTGAACAAGACTATACATGTTTCCAAAGTTGAATATGGCAATAATTGGTACACATTAATTCAATTATTGTAAATAGAATTATTTGATCAACAGATGATATTTTTTATAAATGCATTAAGGATCTAATTAGAGAATTTCGAAAGGCAGACGTTGTTTACAAATTATCTCAATATATTTCCTTAAAAATAGTTACATTTAGATAAATTAATCTGAAATGACTATAAAAAAATATTCTTAATAATAAAAAACCTCTCAACTCTCTCTGTGCCTTTCAGCAATAACATAGTTTTCAAAATTTAAATTATTTAAAGTTAACTTTAAAACCCAGTTATGTTAACGTACATTAAAATAATTTTGAACTAACTAATGTTGATTTAAACTGTAATAGTTATTTGTCATTGTAGCGTGGACTTTCGATACAGAAAAGTACTTCGAGTTGAGTAAAATTGCGGGAAATAATAGAATGCTGATCCTTATATGTTGTGCCAGTGTCAGAATTTGAGAAAGGAACACACATAATAAAAGCATTAAGTAATAAAATTAATTAGGAAAATATGTGGAAAGAATTTAATATACACTTTCTATTTCTTGAGATAATAGTAGATTCTATTAGTATACTTACAGAAATTAAGTTAATGGTAATTTAAAACTTAACATAATTTTCTTAGTTTTCTTCACACAGCTTAGAGAATGGTCATTAAAAAGATAATCAGTCTTCTATTGAATGCAATGTATTATTTCATCAACTTGAGATAAAACAGAGCAAGCTACAAAGATAATCAATGTAAAAAAAAAGATTGAATGAGAAATGAGCAATGTAATTCGTATCAAAGTACATGCATTACAACTAAACCCACTCTACTTTTATTTTCAAAATTTAAGTTTAAAAGTTGGGAAGCTTCAAATGTTTGCATTGTTTATTATTATTATTATTATTATTATTATTATTATTATTATTAACGAAGTTTAAATATTCAATACACAATATATTAATATTGAAAAGTACCATATATAGTTTCCTCCTAGAGAATTTATGTAAAGGTATTTCATTCTAATGGAATATTTACTATGTAAATATGCAGCTTGGTGGTATTCAATGAGTTACTTTCCCCACGTCAAACCCAAAGTTTCTCAAAAATTTAAATGAGGAATGTGGTATTACTATGTACATAATGAGCTTCTCGCTATTATCTGTTTTGATGAATAATTCATCTGATACAAATTACGTTATATTAAGCAGGAAAAATTCAGTTACTTTCAGTAAAAGAGATTTGTCCAAAATACTTAATTATGAATATTGTTGAGGTAAAGTTATGGGAATTCTTTTAAACATTTTTTGCATATGAAATTATACTTAATAGAAAATTTTTGTATAAGTTTATTAGTTAAATGTAGCTTTTATATTTAAGTATCAGAAAAAACGATACATTATACAGTTAGTTTTACATTTGTTTTCATTGCATTTTAAATGTGAGCTTATTTTGGTAGTATTTTTATAAAAGGGTAATTAGACTAATTGTGATAAATGAATAACAAATGCAAATTGTTCATGTATAAATTTCGGTTATGATTTCTGTTTAGTTGCTTGTTGGCAAAATGAGATTCTTTTGATTATTTTAATAATAAACAGAAACTGCTACAAAGAAGCAGCAGTGAAGATTTATATAAAGGATAAGAAAAATAAATTGCCTTGAGAAAAGTTCCAGATTGATAAATGTTAGACATTTATTTCATGTAACTATTATCACCTTTATGTTCTTTGCTCTGGTGTTCTTTTTGCAAACGCAGTAATAGTTACGTAATTTAGAAGAAAATAATACGAGTAAATAAAATAAAAGAATAGAATAAAAATAGAATTCTCACTTTTTGGTTTTCAAATATTGTTTTATTGAAAAGGATACTATAAATAAACTTGTAATTCTTAAAAGAATTTCCTTGTTAATAAACCCCAACCAATAGATTTCCTTAAACAGAAGAAAACTGGTCTATATTTTACCTATTAATTTCTCTTAATTTATCTTTCGTCAGTATTTTTGTTGTTATTATTGCAGAAAAAATATAAATCATTTAAATTTAAATCATAAAATTCCTATTTTTTTCCTTCGGTATTTATATTGATTTTTAAATATATTGGTAACATCGAAGTTTATTTAACGTCATTTATTTTGCAAAAAATAATTTTAAAACTTTAAAGTATTTAGAGCTGTATCACTATAGAAGTTATCTTGGCAATAAACAGAGACACTGATGGAAAAAAGTGTACCAAGTTTGAATACTGATGACTTAAAATATGTAGAAATTTAGACGTTTAAAATGAATACACATATTCTAAGAGTCTGAATCTCAATTATTTAACCAATTATCTAATAAAGTTATCAATAAATCCAGTGTAAAAAATTATGAACTAAAATAATGACAGTTTCATTTTAACTTTGTTTTTATGTGCTTGATAAATGATATTAATTGCACTCTTCACGATTTTTAGAATACATTTGTTGATAATTTTTCAGTACAATTGAATTTATTGAAGATATCAAGCGTTTTTTTTATGATAAAGTCTGTTTTTGTAAGCAACCTGGAACAAGTTGTGCCCCATTTTTTTCTATTTACAAATGCTTTGCTTATGTGCTGAAATAATAACAACACTTTTTGACAATTAATCTAATTTCAGAAATGCTCCTTTTTCTAAGCGTAAATAATTTCTACCAAGTATCTTTAGAAATTCTACTTATAGCTTTATTCTATGTAGTTTATTCCACTAAAAACTTCAAGGAAGTGGCCTATGAATCAAGTAACATTGCTCATTTAAATGAATTTTTCAAAAAGTAATATTAAGCAGCAATTCATTTGAAGTATTCATTTTATGGTTGGGAATATTTAACCAAATATCAATCAATATTTCTTAAAATGCTCTCTCTCTCTCTCTCTCTCTCTCTCTCACACACACATTTGCATAATTATTTACCAACGACACTTAACAGGAAAATATCAAGTATTGAATTCAAATGTAAATTTCTTTAAAAAGAAATTGTTCCGTGTTGTTTCAATAGGGAAAAACACAATTTGCCTTTTGTAGAGTAAAAATGGAAAAAAGTTGTTCCTTCTAGAAAGAAGCAAGCATTGTATGCATATGAATAACTTGAAACATTATTTTTGTATATGTTTTATAGTCCTTAAAAAAATATTTGCAATTTTTTCCTCAATTTTCAGCTTTTTTTAATTTTGAAATGCTCACACATGATATGGCGTAATTATTTTGCTAAAATAATAATGCTGAATCCATTTCTTAATTTTCCCCTCTCTTGCTTAGCTTTAACTGATAAAAAAATGCATTCTACCTTATCGCTATGTTATGTTGAATTAAACCATAACCCTGAAATACGGTGTTTCATGCTGAGATTAAATTTTTAGTGACCTGTAGGCCTCAAACTCTCCAATGAAATTTTCCAGATAATAAACTTAGCATTGTTCTCATTTTTGTTATTTGAACATTACATAAGGATTTCACAAAATAAGTTTCTATATTTGTGGTATGCATTTTAATCATCGCATATAATCCAACAACGCTTATGAAGCTTTTTTTAGCAAGCGCAAAGAAATCTTCCATTTAACTGGTAAAAAGATGGTTGCTTCTATTAATAATTCAACGGATTTTTACAATCAATAATCCAGAAGAAAAACATCAACTCCCTAAAAGTTTTTCTTCAAAGTACATATTTCTTAAGATATTCCCTAGATATAATCTTTGATAACATTTTTTCGTCATCTTATGTTAACCGAGTATAAGTTAGTCTTGCTAGATTATTTATTTAGAAACTGAATACGTCTAAACATCTGACTCCGGACACGCAGCAATTTTATCGCTTGGGGATAAGACAGAAGCGACACAAAACAGCTTCCGGAGACCCCCTAAGCAATAAACCACACTGAGAATAAAAATTTAATAGTAAGGAACAAAGAATGCAAACGACAGAAAATAAAAACTAGTTCCTTGGTAAGGATCATTCTATAAAAAAAAGTATACAAATTGATGCTACTTTGTAACTGCGCGAAATGAAGGAATTTTATGTTATTTTGGGCATTTTGTTGATGGTATTGTTAGCAGCAAAAGAAGAAAAGCAGTACGTGATAAAAAAAGTAATAAAACATTCTTGCTGATTCAATTTTATGTCATTGATGTTTCGTTTAATATATAATGTATTTGAAAAGGAAGAAATGAAATAGCAAAATTAGGCCTAGTGAAAAAGGGATATATTCATAAATATTATTCAAAAAGGCTATTAATTGTTGCTTTTATCTAAATTTTTTTAGCATAAAATTCTGGGATGATATTAAATAATTAAACATGCCACTTGTGTTGTTTTCCCTAAAGTGATTCACTCCTTGTGGGAAAATTGAGTCTTACAGGGAAAGTTCGCTTCCCAACATAAACTTGAGAAAATAAGATTGCGGCAAACCTATAAGATGTGAACAAAATCACAAGATTGGCGACTTTATCACTCTTGAAGAATGATTTGGTGAAAAACGATATTACCAAGGAACCCTCGAAATGTCTCTGGGATGGACTGCTCTGGAAGTTTCCTTGAGGCTATACAAGGGACCTTTGAGACAAAGATCGATTAGTGAAGATCAGAATCTGCTTGTGTATTCCTGCCAGTGGAACTGTTTTAGAGAGCAGTTTCTGGAGCATTGTAAAACTTGTTTGTAACATGTATGTTTTCCATTACTGTAAACAATCTGTTATAATATTTCTTTGTGTTCGTGTAGACATTTCTTCGCACTTGATCATTAAAAAATCTGTTATTATTCAATTAATTGGAGTCGTCAAGTACCCTCTCCCGCAAATTTGCAACGATAAACTGTATTGAAAACAGTTTTCTTCTGTTTTTCAAACTTAAATGCTAAATATTATGTAAATTCTAATGTAAACATTCTCATTTTTTTAATTAAAATTCTCTTTAGTTACTTTGTTTTTCGCATGCACAAAGACTAATCGAAGATTTATAAAATGTGTCTAATTCAAGAATCTTAAATATTTCTGTCTTAAAAATGGAAGCAATGTTCCGCTAAAAGAAAATGTGAAAATGTATTCTATAAAATAAAAAAGTAAATTATTTTAATATTTCTTAGAAGTACTTTTTACCTCTCTTAAACTGGTTTAAATAAATGAGGAAATATTTATAGTAAAATAATGTTTTTAATATAATATATTTTGCTTTCGAAATATGAAATTTTGCAACAGATAATGCATTACCTATTTATAGTTACAATAATATGTTTGCAAAATTCACAAGTACTTATTCATCAGTTAGTTTTATTCGTGTTGCTTGATAGAATTAAAAAAATATGAATCAAATGCACCATATAACCAAAATAAACGATGCACCAAGAACGAGTTATTCGATAGAGACAAAAATTAATGGGTATTAAGATTATATACAAAATAGAAACTGATAAAAATTTCAGAAAAACTGAATGATTTCTTTCAAAGTTACATGGTTACAAAGTAATTAGCTCAATGAGGTGTTGACCCACCTCTAGCCTGGATGCAAGCTGTCCCACGATGTGACACAGAGTGATAAAGTATCTTGATGGTCTCTTGTGGTATTTCTTACCAAATTTGCTCCAATTGTCAGGTCAGGTCATCAACATTCTTTAGTAGATGCAGTCGTCTTCCCATCATATCCCAGACATGATCAATTGGAGAGAGATCTGGCTATCTGGCTGACCAAGGAAGTGTTTGACAAGTTGTAAGACAGTTCATATCAACACGTTCCGTATGTGGTCTGGCATTATCTTGCTGAAAAATAAGACCAGAATACTGCAAAGAAAAGGTAGCAAGTTCTAATAATGACGCTGACATACCGCTATGATGTAAGTGGGCCACTAGTGACGATCAAAGGGTTGCGACTGTTAAAACAAATGGCCTCCCAGACCATAACTCCTGGTTGAGAGCCTGTCTTGCGTGCAATAGGGAACGCAGGATCGGCACGCTGCTCTGGGCGTCTCCAAACACGTCTTCGATTATCGTCAGGACACAGTTGAAAGCGGAATTCATCGCTAAACACTGTACGTCCTCAGTCAGCATGATTCCAAACTGATCGAGCCAAACACCACTGTAATATGGCTCGACTGTTTGCAGGTGTCAGTGGCATGTGGCGTAGCAGTCGGTACGAGCGTAAACTTCGCTCTGTCAGCCGTCTATGAATGGTCATGGTAGACACTCGCGTGCGGGTAGGACGTCTGATAGTTGATAACAATGAATCAGACTCTGTGACAGATGATCTGACAGTCAGTCTACCCTCCCGATCTGCTGTGGCCCTCGGTTGAGCTCTGCCATCACGACACTGAAATATCCCATTGTCCACCCATTCTTGCCAACATCTTCTATCGCCGCATCGCTTCGACCCATATGACAAGTGATTCTCCGATTTGTCCAACCTGCCTATTTTAGTCCAATGATACGACCTCTTTCAAAATCTGACAGTTGCTCGTAACGAGCTCGAATCCTGCGACGAGGAATTTTTTTTCAGTCGTTGACAGGTATCTTAAATCGCAATTCAATAGAAATTTTTACCATCAAATTGAGGATTGCTTCTTATAGACACCAGCTGAATGCGCAGTTCCGGTGCGCTGTAGCTTCCGCTATTCATTCATTGAACATCAAATTTTAATCATTTGCCTTTTCGGTACAAATGTCTTTGCATACGAAATTTCATTGCAATCGCGGTAACTGCTTCTTGGTGCGTCGTGTTTTTTTATATACAGTGTATATATTTAATTTAACTTTTCAGAGTAACTAGTAAGAGGAAAGAATAAGGAAAATGCAGATCTTAAGAATAAAGAGGTTGAATTATTAAATTTATTAATATGGGATTTCACAGGCTGTAATAAATCTTAATGTAGTTTCTTTGATTAAAAATAAAGATTTTCAGAAATAGGTTACATTATTTTGTTAATAGCTTGCCTTTTTTATCTATCTAATTAAAAATGCATTTCACGCTCAGATTATAATATAAAGGAACACCCTAAATCATAGCAGCATATTTCAAAAGATTTTGGTGATAAATCATTTATTTAATTAAGAAAATTATTCATTATGAAAGCCTACAAAAAAGCATGCTTCTTTGCTTTTTATTATACCTAAGAGTTTAAGAATATTTTTACTTGTACACCATAACATCTCAACAAATCTCTCTTTTGAGAGTAAGCTCTTACAATTTTAAGCCTCATTTGGTTTGTTCAATGTATGGATCTTCTATACTTTTATTAATATTTTCAATTTATAATTGGTTATTAATTTCCCACTTAATTCTGATATGTGTTGCTGATTGAAAACATTTATGTATTGATTTTTATTTCATGATTTACCTATTTGCTTTATTCAGTTTCTTGTAGTTTTATTTTAATCTTGTCTGAAAGTTTCCTTTGAAATTAAGGAAATCAATTCTTTAAAAAAGAATAAAAAAGGGGCATATTTTGAGAATTTTACTATTAGTTATATTATAGAGTGCACCGTCTAGAAAAAAAAACGAAAAGCATTAGTTGCTAGTAGACGGTTAGATTTTACAATAAATTGCTCATCATAATTAGACTCATTCATCATTCTGCCTTATCCCGTTTTATCATCTAAGATTAGTCTAACTATGTGTCTTTGGATAACAGCAATAAGATGACGTGCTGATTACCTGCTGTGCACTGAGGGCTTTGCGGTTCAGACAATAAAAGAGAGAGAGGAATCTTTATATCAACTTGTCTGAAAGACAAGGGGGTATAACGTGATGGACGTTTACGTGTTTGAGAAGCCACTTATGTTCAGAGAGCCCTTAAGAGTTGCAGGAAATTTTGGGTTGATTTTTGAACCATGCCCATTTTTAAGCATTTATTCATTTCGGTTGAAATATCGACCAACCATCTTGTAAGGATTAGTGGAGAACTGGAAGATTTTATATATCTTCGTTCTGCTTCAACATATTCTGGAGATGCAGCTGATTTTATGTGTCCAAATTTAATATAAGGTGAGGGTAGGCATAAAAATGCTGCTTTGAACTTCAGTGCACGATAATTCTACAACTCCTGTAGTAAATGGTTACTTAAAACACTAAATTTATTCATTAAGGCCATTCATTAAAATAAATTACTCCATTAAACTTTCAAAAAATATTTATGCTTATTTTTAGTAAAATGTTTAGCTTTTCTTTCCTTTTGAATAATTCAGAAATACTTCTAATATGTAATGATAAATGGAGAATAAATGGCTTGAATTTCATTATGGACCATAGATAGATGATCTCTAAAATTAAATAAACTATTAGAAGAAGTTCAATATTCCAATTTTAAAATGGCCTATTAAACCTTCCGTTTTTGTTTAAATTCTTGTAAAATATAAATGATATTTTTTAGAAGAAACACAGCAACAAAAAAAAAAATACGTACATGTTTGAAATTATTTGAATGCAATCTTCCGCAAAAAACCTCTTACATAACTGCATTGATGCTTGAAGAAACTAATTTGAATATTGTTAACATTTGCTAAGCTTACTTTTGGACAAATAGCCGTATCTAAAAGGGACCATCGTAAGTAATATTAGGAAAAATAAACTTGGAAAAAAAAGTGAAACATTTGCATTCGAATATAATTCAAATTCAAAGTGTTAATTTAACTTACCGTCAATTCTGGCGTATAACACACACTTTTCACACAAAATATAAGGTCGAAACTTTTAAAGGTGTATTTTATACACCAGGTATAAAAACGATAGCTTTAAAAATCACAAAAAAGATTAGCATAAATAAAATTTACTTTTACATGTATCGAAATACTGCTTATTTAAAAGAAATGACTCGCCTTATGAACTAAAAGAGTTGTAGTTCTACAAGCTTACTATTTTTTCAAAAGTCTGGGATAATACATCAAATAAATGACTTCTAAACATAAGGGCAATGTATACAAATATTTCATATTTCTTCATAAAAAAAGGAGGTGCATGCTATACGGTGAATATATCTAAGAATTAAAAAATTCAGCTTGAAAGTATTGGGGGCGTTTTACGCCCGGTTTTACAGTACATTTAAAACAAAACATATATAACAGACATTGGTCATACTGCATTGAATTATCAAATACTTTATTCTTGACTTCGCCCTCCCCTTTTAGCTATCTTTTTATAAATTTAACTCTCCACATTTTAAACAAATGATTTTCACTGAATTAATGCTTGAGGGACATTCATAAGATCAATAATTTCAAAGCAGAAATAAAATTACAATGTTTGATCCAATAATGAAATGTTCTTTAAAGTTTATAGCATACACTAAAGATTGTAAGAAGTTAAAAAAGAATATATATATATTTATATATGTATGTAATTCCCACTAATATAATCCTTTTAAATATCTTTTAATTTCCGATGGTCCATCCTTCAGGATCAACGTTTTAGTAATAAGTTAACCCGCCGCCTAACGAGAGTATTTTAAACTACATCTATCCACCACTCAGATCATGTGATTTAAGCTGCCTGTAAATAGCGAGTTTCCTGGAGACCACTCCCTTTTCGCTTCTGTATTTTGTCTGCGTAACATGTAGCCGGCTGCAGCTCATTTGCATTCGTTTTCGTTGTTCTGTGTTGTCATTTCATGCTTTATGTTTAACATGTTTATATGTGCTCAAGATGTGAATAAACAGATTTGAATAATCAAACTGTCGTCAATTCAGCAAAGAAACATAATCGTAATTAATAGTATCATATAAAGATACATTTCATATATTTATATATGTATATTGTTGGCTGGCCGCAAAACATTGTTTAAACCTGCAATCCCGGTTCTAAGGCCAGAAGTTTGCTTTAGTTCTACTGTGGCTAAGACTTTATTCTATCATGACTATAGTTATCTTAGGTTTATAACTATTTTGTGAATATTTTGGATATATATATATATTTAATCGCACGCTTGTCAAATTCATATTTTAGAAATTTTCATTAATGATTGTCGAAGGGGGAAATATATATAATTCCAGGGGTAAAGGAGTATATCTTTGGCTTCCTTCAAAATTTTAAGTATTAGAATTTCTAGGAAATCTGCAGAGATATACTTTAATTTAAGTAAATCTATTTTAAAAAATCGGTGTAATTGAAATAAAAGATTAAAGTCATGTATAAAAAAGAGACGAATAATATTTCTTACGCTAATCGCACAATTTTCAGTAATGTTTGTGAAATATTCTCAACTTACTCCTTATGTATAAAAACTCTTAAAGGTACGATTTTTCTACATTCCTGTTAAAAACAAAGATTTTACTTTTGTTTGACTGTCTCTTGAAGTACAAAATAAATTATAGTGAAATTAGATATGTACACCAGCTGACATAATACAAAAATGCTATACAGTAGAACGTCGTTTATCCGAACGTTTACTATCCCAAGCGTCAAAAATCCGAACCAAAGTCCGGATACGTTTTCGAACAGGGCAATGTTCAACGTTTGTTTCCTGTAGAGCCAAAAGTGACGGGAAAACCCAAGGTGAGGGATATTTGGGGAATTTCAGATGTGTGATTTCGTAAACATATCCGCGGAATATTGGGTCAGTTTGTTTCCAAGCTCTTTTTTTAGTTTTGTTGGTGTAGAAAGCTGGATGGCACGCGATGCAAAAGACTTTAGATTTCAAATGTTAAATAATGGCGAAATAGTGACTTACGTGCAAAAAGAATCCGACCCTGTCGACGATGAAACGGATGAAGACGAGGAACAAAACATCAACAACGAAAGTAGCAAGGGTCCATCAAATGCTGACGCGTTTTTCTGCCTTAGAGACAGCTATGGAGTGGTACGAATCAGAGTGCTGTCCTACTCACTACTGCTGCAGAAGAGAATCGGAGATCTTGCAGTGAAAAAACGAAGGTGTACAATGGTACAGCGAAAAATAAGTGATTATTTTCCACAATCAAGATAAAATTGCGACATTTTGCATTTATTCGGCTTTTTCTTCAACCACGTTTCCCGCATGTGATGATTTCAATATTTGTATAGAGTACAATATCATATACTGCATGGATCGCATTCAGTTTTCGGTTATCCGAACAATCGCGTATCCGAACGGTGTCCGATCCCAATAGATTCGGATAAACGACGTTCTACGGTTCAACAAATTTAAGGCACATGCATGGTTTTTCATCTTCATAAAAGCAGTATATAAGACTTATAATATTAAAAGTGAGTGAGATACTAAAACAAGTAATATATATAAAAAAAAAATGTAAGTCAACTCCTACTTTGAATGGATGAATAGAAAGTATTTTATTAATGATTCAAAATTTGAACAAGATATATATATATATATATATATAGGGAGAGAGTGAACTCTAATAGTAGGAATTGAAAAAAGAACATGATTTGTCTGCATTGTTGTTACAATGCACACCCCAGGCTTGGCTGATAAACCGGTTTTCGACACCAACTTTTGTCATTGTTAAAATAATAGAGACGAGTCTAAGTTGATGTCGAAAATTGGTTATTTATGATTTAATATTTGAAAAAACAGTGTTAACATCAAGGGCCATCCACTGAAAGTTTAAGAATAATTTGATGATATAAAATCAATATGTATAATTGTGGAATATTTTGACGGCAAAATCCTAATATAATATATATCATTTCAACTATTGATCAGATCTCTATTCAAGGGCGCTCTCTCACACACACTCAAAAATATAGCTTAATTTTCAGGAAAAATAATCTTTCTTTTATATAAAGTAATGAGATGATAATTTTGCTTCTCACATTTTTTAAATTCAATATTCTTCGAAGATAAAATAAATTAAGTAATTAATCTGTTTCAAAGAATTTTAGTCGAGTCGTACAATATTTAAAAATATCCAGTAAATAAGAATACTTAAATACATAACACGGCAATTTACTATGAATAACTGTAAATGTAACTCATAAATTTAGAATTTATTTGGCATGTGAACGAGGTTTTGCTTTTAAGAAATTAAAATGGGAGAGCTACGAGAGCCTTTACGATTCTTTCAAAGAAGATGAAACTCGAAATAAAAATCTGAGTTTTCAAAGAAAATAAAAAAACTCTTAAAAAAATACTTTTCAAATTACCTAAACAGAGTCACGAATAAAAAAAAATTCAAAAATGGCAAAAAACGCTTTTAGAGCAAGAAATATATAAAACTATACATGTACACACAGCAAAGCACACCACCCAAATAAAAAGAAGAAAAAAATTGAACACAAATCTTGCAGTCTAATATATATGAATAGCGAAATAAGAAGTGTTTGGTTAAATAGTTCATTCTATTTCACTGATAGATAATCCCAGATAGAATAATTTCCAGATTGATTGCAACAATCTAATCCTGTCACCTATATGCTGAGCACTTGGCATAATAATTCGAATTGAATTTTTCCGGCTTCGAATATATTGGAGTAATTTACATTTGTTCGTTTAAAATTATTTCTCGTCCTCTCTAAGCAAATAAATCATACATGAGAATTAAAAATATTAGAATAAATACGAGAAAAAGAACAAATTGGAAAGAGAATTGAAAAGTTTTGTTAACATATTTATTTTTTATTACGAACTTAATGAAAAAGCGTATTATTAAGTAAAATAAAATGAACTAAATATTGTCAATGTACAAAGTAAGAATATCAATACATATTGGTGAGAAAAAGTAAATGATTTACAATTTACCTATTTTATTCAAATCTTTATTTAAAATTTTATTTCATAGAATAGAATTTGTGTGTTTTAGAAAACATATTTTCTCTACCATAAAATAATATAACGAGTATTATTATATTCTATGAGATTATTTAGATGAAATAAAACTGGCACTTTTTAAAATAAAATTAATATTATTACAATTTTACTAAATGTCCCTCTAATTGCCCTGTAATAGCCGGGGAATTTCAATATATTTAAGAAATATGTGACGAATTTTTTTAAGCCTCAAATACTACGGAAAATGAATTTACTAGTTTCACATGAAACGAAAAGCAGGATAAATAATTTACTCCTTTGATTTCGCCTTTTTTAAACTGAAGAAAAAAACACTTTAACAGAAAGAGCCGTTTAAATCGAGTGTTGTAAAACGGACGCTGAAAAATTGAGCCATTATGTTGGCTATACATAATTTTTAGCTACAAATTGACACATACTAAATATGATTTCTTCCTGTTCTTAAGTTGAATTTGTACTCTTATTTTAGTAATGATGATAATAATTTTTATTTAAAGAATAGTGTTTAGATAAATAATATTTTTAAAGGCAGAAAATAGTTTTTCTTGTTTCATTGATTTTTCATACATTTTAATGTGAATGATGTTTTTAACTAAACTTGAGCAGAAAACCACATATTAAGTAAAGACAATAAATATATACTTATCTCGTGCTTCTAAAGATAAGACTAGCAAGATGCATGGCTTACTTCTTGGTACCTATTATTTCCTTTTACTAAAATATCATCCTCTTTTATTTGCAACGGAAATGAAAAAATGATTTTATTTTTCTTTCTTGATAGCTTATTCCTTATTTGCAAATCACAGAGTTACATAGAAATATTTTTGTGAAATGTACTTAAAATATTGGTTTTTATAACATGTATTTTTTTCTCTGACTTAGTAATATTTTGATTCGTTATTCGTAGGAATCCTCCCATTGCCGTATTTTTGATAAATTATTAAAAATCTTCATTTCATGAATATTAAAAATTCATAAATTAAATTATTTAAAAAGTAAAAACATTTAACGTTATATCAGAGTATTTACTTAGTATGGATTATATATATAACCTAATTTTATTTTCAAACTTTTTAGTTTTATGCAGAGCTTATTAATGAAATTATTACTTTTATATGGATATTATATTTATTATTCTCAATAATACATTTAGATATGAATTGTTATATTTAAGCATTTTTCTGATGCATTGCATTTTGTACACATCCGTATGAAAAATAGGGAATATATATCATTACTTAAGAATTCGCTAACCATGTAGAGCAATGGATGCTGTGGCTTAATACGCTCTTAATTTTTTAATCTTATTCTTGACAGAAGTGAAGAGATATATTTTTAAAATTGTAATTCTGGAGGAAATGAGAAAATCAGTATTAATAGACTTAAAATAAAGGAACAATTTAATTACACGGCATAACATTATTGAACAACTGAAAAGAAAATAATATGTATGAATTCATCTAAGAGCCTGAAGGATCCTAAAAAAATGAATAGTAATCTTTTCTTATAAAAAGATGAAAACCTACACACCACTAAGTTTTTGAGAACATACAGTTTACAAGAAATACTAGGTTGCCATTCCCACTTAAGAAAATCGAAATATATTCCTTTCTCTTTTTAATCTATCAATGGTTTGAATCCATTAAATAAATGGCAAAATAATCTATTCTGGTTCAAAATATGATATAAAAATTTCAGATTTCGTGTAATCAATAAAATTGCATTTTGGAAAACTAAGCCTTTTATTTAGCATTTATTTTTCTGAAGAGCATGAAATCTAAAACTATAACGAGTCATGGAGAATGGATCAAGGAAATATTTCATTGTAGAGAGGGAGAAATACACTTAAGTACTGTAATAGTAGAAATAAAATTAGTAACCAAATCGCAAACAAATCGACATGTAAATGGATTCACTTAAGCTCTATATTTTTCATTCATATGACGAAGTAAAGTATTTTCAAAGGCTTATCAGGTTTATATGTCATATACAATTTTTTAAGAAAATGCGTTTTTATTCAATGATTAGTTCCTTTTTTCTAATAAAATTTAGCATAGTCTATTCAAAGTTTATGGCATATAAAAAATAGCATAAATATTATAGAGACACTAAAAAAATGCAATTCAATATTTTATGTTATTTCTTTACTGCCGAAATGAAGTTGGTAAGCAAAAATAACAGATTCACTTTTCAAGATGCCCGTATATAAAATTTAGAGTGATGTAGGCATCACACACTGTTGTCCAACAGAGTGCGTGAGAGAGAGGCAGAGTTGTGATGACGTCGCACTACATAAAGCTACACAAGGGCTATTGGCGATGGACCTCGTAATGTAGGACCACGGTCACGTGACGAAGATTAAACATGAGCTGTCACCTAATCTCCTAACCTTCCACATCACACCAATAAGAAAACGTTTCAGCTTGAACAGATTTAATACTCGAACGTCCCAGATGTCTATTAACTTTTAACATTCACTGGTGTCATTTCGACACCGCGATATCTATCTATCTATGTATATATATTTTTATGTAAAAGGTTTTTGTGCTAACCTCTTTGTTGCAGCTCCCCATGAGGTAGTGCTACATCAGATCCACTTCTGCTCAGTTCAATAGATCGCCAAGTTACCAACGTGGTCGCCAAAAATGATGCCAAATGATTGTATCACGAACATTTCGCTATATGTCCATCATAATGTAAGGAATGGGGTTGCTTGCGAATAATAAATATTTAACATAAAATAAATGCAACAGAAAGTAATATTAAAGCATTAAACATTCATACATAAATTATTTAAACTCTTTTAAGTGCTCATTACACAAAATTTGTAACAATGTGTTACTTTTACTAAGTTTCTTCAGATTTGTCTCTGTCATTTTCACTCAATCTTATATCTTCATCGGAATCTAAGTTAGAACAAGAGAGCTCACAGCTATCCGATGTATTTTCAGAAAGCTCTCGCAATGAACTAGCAATTTCATAATGGCTTAGACCTCTTCAATGAGTCATCGTTTAAAGGTGTCTCCTCTGCCTAAAGTTCCAAAATAGAATGAATTTTTTTATGAGCAGATAACCAAATGCTATATAACGAAACACTTTGCCCCAATAACCCTGCACTCAAGGTCAAATAAATGTGCGATATTATTTCCGAAAGTTTGATTTACTAATGGTATCTACATAGAGTGAACTATCTTTTCTTGAACGACAGCTTTTTATGATGATAAATTTCCTTAACGTTGAAACGACACCAGCGGACGTTCTGGTTTTATTTGGTTGTAAAATCTCTCCTAATTAACTTAGAGCCACAAAGCTTTTTCTGTGGAATCACCATGGAAAATGATTCAAAGCACGAAAAATTTTAAAATTCCCTGCAAAAATGTAGAAAGGAGAACAAACTGAACAATCTTCGGTGTCCAATCGACACCGACGGACATTGGCCGCGCAACACGGTTGTGGGGGGGGGGGGATTTCAGTGACACTAGGCTTGAACTTATGACACGCCAGCTACGAATGCAGAGAACATAAAGTCAATTATCTATTGTGAATAGTGCACAATTAAAAATTAAAAACTAGTTATGTAAGATTATTTTAAAATGTCAATCTCAGAAATGTGCAGAAACACATGTCTATTAGTGCTCGCCTTGTAGGGGCTCCAATGCCTTAAAAGGTCAAAATTACTTGTGCAGCAAGAGAACATGCGTCCAAGACTACGCATGGGTATTAAAAAATAAGCTTGTCATTTATTAGCACGAAAACTGTGCGAGAAAAATGAATTTCTCTGATAGAGATTAGAAGTGACATAAATTATCTGCCGAATGCGTAAATCTATACCCGAATAAATGCTTTAAAAATTCCAAGGACTCTTAAATTGCAAATTTTTCAATTTTTAAAAAGATATATGTTAAAACCTCTACATTTCTAAGCATTTTGATACCAAAATTTTGTTGATGTTGTGAAAACTTCTGAAGTTATTGAGAAATATAAGTAGTGAACAAAAACCTTATCTCTCTCTTTCTTATCTTTAACTTCATTTTTCTCAAAACAAAAAGTTTTAGCTTGCGCGCAGAATTTCTCAGAAACTATTCATGATATCAATTTGAAATTTCATACACGTGGTCAAAATAAAGCTCTGCATAACTTATACAACTATTTTCAAAAAAAAAATTTAATAGAATTTTTTTTATTTAAAATTTTTTTTTCCCTTAAAATTTTAAAAATTTTGTTATAATTGTATTAAAAAATATTTTTTTTCTAAATTTCTTAAAAGTTAGTAAAACTTTAAAAGTGAACATTTTTAAACTAAATAAAATTATTTTCGTAAATTTTGATCAATTTTAAACTTTAGAATCCTTCGCGGTGTAAAATACTGACTTTTTTTTCATATTTTTGAAAAATTATCTAATTTATATTTCTTTATAACTTTTTAATTTTTTCCCAAATTCTCCAAAAATTTGAGAAATAAAGTAAATAATATGATTATCATCTGGTAAAAGTTTCAAATTATTGTTTTGTTTCATTGTTAAGTTACATTGGTTTGAAGAAGGATGTTTTTTCGAGTGCACGGATATTTGTTAAGAGTCCTGAGATCCTTAAATCTAAAAATAAATTTTAAAAACGTATGCTGTAAAATATCTTCTTGTATTATATTTTTAATTACCCTTTTTTGCGAATACGATCAAATCTGTGTTTATACAGAGAAAGTGCGTATTTTCTACAAAAATGTGGCAAATCAATCAAAACCCTTGTGTAAGCCGAATTGGAAAAAAAATCCTGTCAATTTTCAAATATTTCTTTATAAGGGTGAAAATGTCACCAAGCGTGGAAAAAGATTGGAGAATTTTCAAACCAAACTACTATAAGGTAAGTCACAAACAACGATAGTTTTATTTCTGAAAATGTCCTATTTGATGCTTTTTTTCCATTCATTTGCTATTTTGTTGACTTTCTGTGCTCGTCTTACTTTCTGGGCGGCTTTTATTTTGTTCGGGGAAAAAATGGGAAGAAAAATTCGTGAGCGGCAAGTGATCGTCGACCTACGTTTTATATCATGGAAGGAAAACTTGCCGTGCATGCTGAACATATGCTTTTAGACAACTCACTGAATGAATGAAAATTGTATGAATTTTTTTCTGTTTATGTTATCCTATCTTATTACTGTTAAAGACTGAAACACTTAAAATACGATCTAATTAATAATAATAGGTTAAAATGTCGCCTTTTAAGCGAAAAACTAAATTTTTCTTTGATTATATAGTTTTGTGCACAAATACAAACAAAAATCAACACCTATTACTTGGAATTTTCTTTTTATTGATTGTGTTTTTGATAAAAATAATCAAAAGAAAGTAATTTTAAACATATTTAAGTAAAATAATACAAGTTAATTTCGTATTTTTAAAATTAAATAAGGCATTTCTTTAGTCAGAAGTACTTTAATATATGAGCTTTATAGCGTAAGAATCTTCGCATTTAGTGTCAGGATGAAAATAAATTTTGCATAAATCCTTTAGTTCTTATTTTTTTTCCCTACATTATTTTGTAAGAGATATCTAAGTCTTCGTTATCTCGGTTAAAATAATCCACATATATGAGAGCCTATTTGAGTTATTTTTCCTTCTACTTATATTTCGCACAATGCTTTCATTCACAAATCTATGAATTTCAAAACTTCATACTTTGTGAACAAATAATCAAATTCAACTACATACTTAGCTAAATTTGTCTAAAATATTCAGTAAAAAATATTTAAACATCACGGATTCCCATTATATATCATAAATTTTTAAGGATTTGAACTAAAACTTTCTAATAATCATTAACCCTTTAAGTGGTTAGTTTTTTTGCCTAAAATGTTAAAATAAAAGTAAAATGTAGTCTTATTGTATGTAATTAAGCCAGTGTTTCTCAAACTAGGTTCCTTCTGAGGGGCGTGATAACCCTACAAGGGGGAGAGTACATCGAAAAGTCAAAAACAAGAGATTATTTTTAAAAAAACTATTGATTTACTGAAAGAAAGCTAAGCAAAATACATTCTGACGTAATAAAAAAATACAAAAAACACATTTACACTGATATAATACACACAATGTATCAATGTATCATAATGTGTGTTTCACACATAATTAATTTAACAGTACTAAAAGTTAAGAACAAGTTTAATAATTACCAGTGTTTGTCTCATAAAATTATATACAAAATTTAATACTTTTCTTGGTAATTTGTACGGTATATAATTAAAATCGTTTTGTCGCTTTGCGTCAAAAAAACCTAAATGTTTGCTCTCCATAAGTACATTACTATGAAGAATGTTTCGTATACCTTAAAAGAATTTGTGCCAAACTTGCAAAACATTTCATGTACATACCTCTTTTTCAAACAGCTGAGGATTTTGAGTGCGTGTGCATATGTACAGGTATACGGCAAACAAATAAATAATAGGAACACCTACGAAAAAATGATACTTTTTATTAGAAAGAGTTTGGGTTACCTTTGTTCTGAATAAAAGCTTAATTCGACGTGGTATTGACAAATAATGGTGTCTTAAACAAAGTTTATCGGAATTCGCACCCATTATTCATGCACGGCCACCTCAAGTTTATATTGTATACGTGGAGAAGGAAACCGAGCACAGACTTTGTTTTCCAAAAAACATTCAATGATGTTCAGATTGATTGAAGGGACCACTTTAGATGTTTCACTTCATCATCATGTTGCTTATGCAACCATGTTTAAACGCAATGAAACGTGTGAACAGGGGCGTTGTCATCTAAGAACACATGACGTTCTTTCGGAAAGAAATTCTGAAGCATAGAGTGAAGATTATCTGCGATAATGCTTTAGTAAAGGTCACCTGTAACCATACCCTTCAAGACAACGAGAGACCCCAATGCTTGGGAAGATATTATGCCTCACACTATCACAAAACCCCTCAATGTTTCACGGTTGGAACCAGACAGTCAACATGAAATGAATCTGCTAGCGTTCTCCTCGCGAACACATCTCCGATGGTCTGGAATAATGTAAATGAAGATTCATCGGACCATACAACTTGTTCCCATTGCTTTTGCGTCCAGTTTAAGTGGTCTCGGCACAACTGTAGTCTTTTCTTAGCATTCCGCGCCGAAACTAATAGTTTCGTAATAGCTACTCTGCCATGCATGCTCACAGCAAATAACTCCCATTGAATAGTTTTCATGGATACGGTTAGGTGGGTAGTCATCTCGAATGTTACGTGCGTCAGTGTAGTCTTGCGTTTTAGGAGGAATATATACTCGTCTATCACGATCCTTCAGCTTTGAATATCGCCCACTGTTGTGCCGTGACTCTTATCACAGTGATCCTTGAAATACCCACAAGATTGGCTATTGTGAAGACTGGTGCTCAAGAAAGGAGAGCTTCAACTGCCATACCTTTTTTTCACGTCGGAGAGGTCAGACATAATCACTCTTTGCTAGGAACAGAATTTTCTCCTGCAATTCTCAAACTGTGTGTGCCAAATGCTTGACTAATCCTTTCTTTTTCATCGCTACTACGTGGCACGTTGTGACCGTTTATTAGAATGTCGAAGGGTGGCTCATTTTTAAATGGGGGTTAATATTGTTTTGTCTAAAACCTGTTCATGCACACACAATTTGAAGCAGGGTGTAATACTAAGTCTCCCGTTGCAACGGGGCATAGATAGTAAATGATTTTTTGGATTATCTTTCCATTTTCATTTCTTCTCAAACAACGAATTGCACATTGAAATTCCAATACATGTTACTTATTGAATATTTTGAAAAATCTAAATTCCTGTCTTCAATAAAAAAAATTCCTGTCTTCTCCACAAGGAAAATCCCAGATGAGAAGTTTTTCGGTACCATGGACAAACTGCGCCTCTTAACCCTTTATCTACCGACGGTATTTATAAGTACCACTCACTTTAAAATATAATATAGATTAACTATTTTTACGAATACTCTGACGATAGCAGGAATATTCTTTTAAGTTCACTCTTCCAAAATACACTCATGTACATAAATTAAGGATAATTCAGAATCACACAGAAATTGAACTCTAAAATAAAAATTTCCCTGTAGAATTTTCACACACATCTTGAAGAAGAATATGCAAATCACAGGAAACCACCAGATGGCGTGGATAGTACGTCACAATGACGAGAGTGTAAGAGTATATAAGGAAGTAAGAGTATATAAGGAATGGCAGCAAAGAATTAAAATTGTTCACATGCGCTTTAAAAGCCTTTCAGTGCAATAACCGTATAGTTATGGCACAAAGGAAGCATTTGGATGATTTTTTACGTGGTAGAATTATCGGATGACTGGAATGTGGACGTACCCAGCTGGAAGTATCCGAGGAACTTGGAATTGCCCAGAGTGTCATCTCCAGGCTTTGGCAGCGATTCCAAGATGATGGTAATGTGAGTAGATATTACAGCACAGGGTCACCCCCCGGGTTACAACACCGAATGAGGACCGGTATTTGGCAGTTACTGCCAAAAGAAACAGACGGAGCACAGCATCAGACCTATCTCGTCAGCTCTCTTCAGCCACCGGTACGACAGTTTCAAGGCAGACCGTGTACAGACGCTTAGGGCACATTGGTCTATATGCTCATAGGCCTTTCAGATGTGTTCCCCTTACCGCAATTCACTGTCGCCTGCGATTAACCTGGAGTAGAGAGCATGCATTGTGGACACCACAACAGTGGTCTCGTGTGATGTTTTCCGACGAGTCCAGGTTTAGTTTGCAGTCTGATTCTTGCCAAACTTTCATATGGAGAGCGCCAGGTACCCGTTACCACCAAGAGAGCATCATTGAACTACACCGTTACGGTGGTGCAGGATGACTCGTTTGGGGAGGAAATATTCTTGGTTCCAGAACTGACCTGCATGTTCAGAGTGTAACGAGGACAGGCCACATCTATCGGGATGTCATTCTGGAACAGCATGTGTGTTTGTTTCGGGGCACCATGGGTGCTGAATTTCTGTTTATGGATGATAACGTCCGTCCTCACCGTGCAAACATTGTAGACGAATGCCTTCAATAGGAGGATATCACTCGTATGGATTGGCCAGCATACTCACCGGACTTGAATCCAATAGAGCAAATGTGGGATATGCTTGACCGACGAATTGCAGCCCGTCAACCCCCTCCCACCTGTCTACCGGACCTTCGGAGGGCATTGCTTGATGAGTGGTGTAATATTCCCCAAGATCAGATTGATAATTTGATACTCGGCATGCGTAGGCGTTGTAAGGCCTGTATTGCATCGTCCGGGAGATATACTCCGTATTAACCATCATACTAACCATGTTATACTGTTTTTTGTAAATAGGTTCATTTTTGAAATTTGCTCCAAGGAGTAAAAATCGCAATATTTATTAATTATGTCAAACACATATAGCATCTTTTTTTGCTCTTTACCTTTTGTTTAATAAATAGACTTTACAAATAAGTCAAATTTGTTTTGCTTCTGTCTCTTTCTTTGCCTGAACTTCATTATCCTTAATTTATGGACATGAGTGGATATGGCAGCACGGGTTCTATGATGAGTAATTTAGCAGGGAAGGCGAATAGTTTAATAGCAGAAGTTGCGTTTTTCGGCTGACATTTTGATCGGATTGCGAAGACTTTCATTTTTGTTCCGAAAAAGTAGTTAATGTCAGAAAGTGTCTTTTTTTTGTATGTTAATGAAGACCTTAGAAAACGACTTGACTATTTATTTTATGTGAACAGTATATATAATTAATTTTAGAGTTGAATAACTTTGTAGTGTACTTATAGGTACTGACAGTACACTGGATGTTAGAGCAAGAACTTAATTGTTCTTCCGTCTGCTTGGCTTATTTCTGTTTTTTGTTGTATAGTAGAGTCATCACCACAGTGCAATAAACTTACGTGCTTTTTTGTGTTGCTTTTTTTTTAGGTTTACTCATTTATTTTGCTTTTCTATTGTTTTTTTAACGTTTTCAAAATATTTTGAACTTTTAATCTGTGCTCTTTTTCACACAATTAAATGAAGCATCTATTCTTATTTCAAAAATTAACAACATTTTAATTTCTTTATTTGTAACTGAGATTTAACAATAATTGTGGAGATTTTCAAGATGCTATTATTATTATTTCCTTTTCTTAGGAAATCTGGAAAAAATAAGCTCAGTCTTCAAGATGCTTTGGATTTATTACAGTACCTACCATCTGAAATCAGTTGTGTTCTTACAAATGATTTTTCAGGTGAAGAAGTCTGAGCAAATAATCTGCGGGAGTTTATTCAGATTCTTAAGATGACGATCAAGAGACGGAACAAGACTCAAGGTAAAGAAGTTCATGTTACGAAAATACAGCATTTCTTACCCCAAGATGCAGTGCTTTAAAAATATTCAATCGAAGCTTCACTCAAAATGTATTAAGTATAATGAGATTTTGTGTATTATTGAAAGAAAAACTGTTTCTTTGAATATCATCAAGTTACATTAATATGTGTTTATATATATATTAACTATATATATATAACTATTACTACACATATATAAAGCTATTTTTATATATGTGTAAAAAAAGGAAATAAGTTTTGAAAATTTAATAATTTTTAAAAATAAACGTTTTGTGCAGTAAAATATTAGAGTGTTGTCTGGTTATTTAGCATTTTTAAGAGTTGAAACTGCGTTAAAATAGTCATTCGATTTCTTCATATATGAAGTGTTGAAACAAATTTGAGTATTTTATTTGCGTATATAACTTAATTTTCAAAACAATGATTCAAAAAAAAATATTCAAAAAAAATTGCTTTGAATAATAATGCTGTAGATAAAGGGTTAAAACACACACACACACACTGGCGCTAATAATCTCATTATAAGAATTAAAAGCATGTGCAAATCAAAGATAGAAAGAATAAAATATCAGTGCCCGTACAGCGTACTGGTAAACCGGTTGTGGTCGGCTTTCGGTAGCCCTTACACTGTAAAGACAAACCTGTTAAGGAGCTAAAACATACTTGTATGTAAAAATAACATCAGAAAAAGAAAATCGTAATTTTGATTTTAAGGAAGAAAGTTAAGTCTTGTCATGACATACATAAAAAATAAAATTGTCCGAAAATAAATCATGAAGTTTGCAATTACATAAAATACATATTTATATAATCAGAACTTTTCTTTCTTAAACATCTTTTAAATACCTTTAAAATGAAAAAAAAGAAAACTCTATATTCCTAAAATGTTAGCTAATATAATGTGTGTGTGTGTGTGTGTGTGTGTGTGTGTGTGGTGTGTGTGTGTGTGTGGTGTGTGTGTGTGTGGGTGTGTGTGTGTGTGTGTGTGTGTGTGTGTGTGTGTGTGTGTGTGTGTGTGTGTCATTTGTTAACAAACTTTTAACTATGTTCGATGATAATTTGACGATTAACTTTTTCTAACTGTTAACAGCCAAT
>BMAO01020542.1:0-20981 GCA_019973975.1 Trichonephila clavata
ACACTTTTTAATGAGTTGAATGCAATACCTCTTGTAGTTTACATTGCCCCTCTCTTTCAGGTTCCCTCTTTGTCCCACGGTGGAGCTCCTGTTCCCTTCCAAAAGTCTGCCTGTTCTGGATTCTCCACCGAAACACACACACGAAAATCCCCAGATGGGACAGCAGGCGTCTTTCAAAGAGGGGGGGGGTATCCAAGGTCGAAAAGGGGGGGGGTGAGAGAAGATTAAAAAAAAAGGACTCTGCTGGGTTCCAGACCCAGTACATCCCTACGCAAACAATTTGCAAGATGTCGAATTGAAGTGTTCTGAACATGTTTTATTTAGTTTTATCTCCATTGTAGAATACAATAAAATCTCTTGTGTTTATACTTGTGTATTTCATTGCACTTTTTATGAGAAATGACATTTTTTTATTATTTTTTTTGTAAAAGATTGAGTTGTTGCATAGAAAATGCCAAATTTCAAAATAAAAAAACTTTTCAAAAGCATAACAAATTTTATAGCTCTAAGCGCAGATGATGATTTTATTTATGAATTGCATGGTATTAATCGAATACGTTGATTAGAATTTTCGCAGTTACAAGCCTTGCCTTGACTGTAATTTTTCACCCAGCATTCCCAACACATCAGACATTATTTTTAATTTTGTGGAAATTGTACTTGAATTCTTAGTTTTATGCTCCATTTCAAACACAAAAAAGTTTATTTAGTTGACACGTACCTTACTTGTTTTTTAGTAGACACATACCATACCTTAATCATTTCACTAAGCCAAGGGATTGTAGCGTGAATGGAAGGCTCCAGCGGCTTGTTTGTTCATTTCACGTGTTGCGGGTTTGTTCACCTTTTCCGTGTGTTGTCTCAGTACCGTGTTCGGTTTTGTTATGTTGTTGTTTGTGATTCGTTTACTTTTCGCCCTTGTGTGACGTTTTCCCCGGTGTTTGTTTAGTTTTCCTGCCCTTGTACGTTTGTTGATTTTTTTTATTTATTTAGTGTTTGTTGATTTTCTTCTGACAGCTCCCACGGACTGGGTGCGGTTTGTTTCTTTACTTCTGTTGTTATGTGTGTCTCGAAATTGCAAAATTTATTTCCCCTCCCTCCCTCCTCCCTCCCTCCAGTGTTTGTATTTTCTTGATTGGTTTGCCCGGCCCCGGTGCTCTCTGTCTTTCCCGCCCCCTTCCCCCCCCCCCCACTTGATGGACTTGTTCGTGTTGACACTGCTTTCATAGTTTATCCCTTTGTTTATTTAACGGTTCCCCCTCCCCCCCCCTTGGTTTTGAGATGCTCTCCCACTTCAAACACCTGAACCAGAGGACAGTGACCTTGAGGAATTGAATTGTTTGCTTATCGGAATGAATTTAAAGAAGGAGGTGTAGTAACGTTGCATTGGTTCGAAATTGGTTAATCTCGGCCCCCGCCGCGTTCTGTCTCGCTAAATTAATTTGCGTATTAGGAGTGATTGTAATTACTTGCACTCGAATTTGCGTATGTGCCATCCAGAAAGTATTGAACTTGCATTGATTTTGTCTCTCATTCCAGACTTGTTGTTTCGGTTTCATTCTATCTCTTGTGTTTGGCAGGATTTGTTGTTTCGGTCCCCCCGGTGTTTTTTTTTTTTTTTGGTTCCTTTGCTGTAGTGATTCTGCGGAGTTAGGAATTGTTGTTTGTGTTTTCGCCACCCCTCCCCGCGTTGTGGAATTTTTGTTTTTGGGTTTGCCCTCTTTCAGTAGTAGGGTGCAATTGTTGTTTTCCTTTACTTTCTGCGGGAGTGTGGAATTGTTATTTCTGTTCTCCCCCCCCCCCACCTCATTCTACAGTTGGTGTTTTTTTTTTTCCCTGTTGTGATTTTGCAGGGTTTGCAGTTGTTGTTTTGGTTTGGCCCTGGTAATGTGTGTTGGGTAGGGATTGTTGTTTTGGTTCCTCTGTCGCCCTGTGTGTGTGTTGGGTAGGAATCGTAGTTTTGGTTTGGCTGTCATTCTAGAGTTGTTGCTTTTGGTTTTGTCCTTGCTGTGTGTTTAGGTTAGGCATATTTGGAATTGCTGTTTATGTTTGTTGAATTCTGCAGAGTTGGGAATGGTTTCGGTTTCGCCCTCTTTCAGCGAATGTTGCTTGGGTTTCGCTCTGGCCCTTGTGTTAGGTAGCGGTTGTTGTTTTGCCCTCTTTCTTTTAGGATGCAATTGGTTCGGTTTCGTGCTGGTTGTGCAATTGTTGTTTCGGTGTCGCCCTCGTTCTCCGGAGTTTAAACTTGTTGTTTAGGTTTGTTTTTCTTCCTTGAACTGTGCTGAGTTATGGATTGTGTTTGCTTGTTTCTTTTGTTGTGATTCTGCGGGTTTTAGAACTGTTGTTTCGCCCCTTGCTCTGATAGGTAGGAATTGTTGGTTTGTTTTCTTCCTATAATTCTGTGGAGTTGGGATTTGTGCTGGGCCCTTTTCGTTCTGTTTTTTCCTTGCAATTCGTTGTCTTGGACTTTTCGATTTGTTTAACCGTTTGTCTTTGAATTTTTTTTTTTTTTTTTTTTTTTTTTTTTAATGTGTGTTACGGAATGTTGAACTTTTTGAGAATTTTTTTTCCCTTTTGAGGTTTTGGATTCTCTTTCGAGTTCGTATGTTTTCGTGGACTCTTCGAGAGGTTTTGAAGCTTTGTTTTTGATCTTTGATAATAGGCGAACGGCTTGGAGTAGGAGAAAAAGGATCGTAGCTTCGTGGATCGGAGTTCCTTCTTTCTCTGATGTGAGGGTTGGTAACAATGGTTGGTGATGTATGCAGATGGAGTCAGTTGTGATTTTTGAGTCCTTCGCGTTGTGAATCCGGCTACAGCTGCAGGTTATCGCTTCTCGGCCTATCGGCTAAGATCAAAGTGTAGTATCTGTTCTTATCAGCTTAATTTAAACCACGCGCGAGCGTGATTTCGTTTAATCGCCCTCGTTTTAAAACTTGTGATTAAGGGTTTACCCTGATCATATTTAAAACTCAATTGCACTATCCAATTTATTGGCCCCTTGCAATTGAGTCATCACTTTAATAATTAAATTAGCCTACCTTAATTAGCAAATTAAAATTTTTTAATTACTTAATTTTTTTAATTAGTTCCTTTTAATTAGTCAATTAATTTAATTATTACTCATTAAAATCTCCTTAATTATTAATTTTTATAGAACAGTGCTACATTTTGATACTTTACCATTAACCTACGTCAGTTTTTTTGATAATTTGAAAGTGCCATCCTGATTGCGCAATAGTTGGAATTATTGCGCAATACCCAAGTGCCAGATACCGATTGCATCACACTACTGGAATATTGCGCAAGAATAGTGGACTTCAACTTTTTTGCAGACTCAATATCTACAATTAGTGTTTGAACTTTGACTTGTTAAACGGCGTGTATACCCGCTGGGATTAATAGTGATCAACAGTGTGTGTGCCAATTAACAATACCCACAAAGCGTGGTTGATGAAGATCTACTTTCGTAAGGTGATTAGTCCACAGATGAGTGGCTAATTACGAAGTAATGCCCGGTGAGTCTCGCATGATCTTTAATTAATTTCCTCTTCTACACAGCATTAATTGATTTTCTGATTGTTTAATATTGTAGATAATGTGTTCCGATTGCATCTCAATGTATTTATGTATGTGTAAATGCCATAGTTAAATTATTACAGTGATTCTAGTGCGGGGAGTCCCCCCACGTGTTTCGACTTTCGGCAATGGAGTTGTTCATTTATTCTATTTAATTAATTGCTATATACTGTAATGTGATACCAATGCTAATATGTCATTTATGCTTGTGTATTGTGTCGCGTTACTGATATATTATGCAAATTTACCTAATAATCACCCATAATTAACCAAGTGCCGTTTTTGTAGTGTGACATGGGTTTTTTTTATATATATGCAATTTAGTGTCACACTACAACTGTTTATTCAATAGTGTATTATCTAATGTATAATAGTTTGGTACCCATTTGCCGTGAGGTGATGACTGACTACATTATTATTAATTAGTTGGAAATCATTAAGCAGTGGACTCGGATAAGTCGCGTCTGAGCCCTACTTTTCTTAACACGTGGTTGTTTGAATTCGTTCTAACAACGTGCTGAATCCCACTGATTATTCTACACAATATTATTTTAAATTAATAACATGATGCTTGTCATGTCTATGTGTTGCATACCTGTTTTTTTTGCTCTAAATGTACTGTATATAATTGTAAATATGTGTGTATATATATTGATGAGTGTGGGCCAATGACTTTCACCGTGCGCTGGCAGGCTGTTCTACCTATTCCTTTATAACTTAATTAATTATCATTACTTCATTAAAATAATAGTCCCCCCATACTGTATATCGTGTGTACTGTCGGACATCAGACTGATTACGTAATTTTCTCACCCATATGGGCAGATGGAGCTGGATTCCATCGAGTAACGCTAGCACCGCGTGTTTGTTCCGATGGCGTCCAGTGCCCAACATGGGTCTAATTAACTTATTTATTAGATACTTTAAATTAAAAATATGATTACTGCGTCATAGTGGAGAGCACATATTACCTCTTGCCACAACTGATTGGCACCGTCGCTCCCACTATTGGCAGATGGAGCTGGATTCTGCTGGGTAACACTGGCACAGCGTGTTAGTGCTTGCGGAGTCCAGTGCCCCGCAGTAATCAAATTAACTTTATTCCTATTCCAATTAACTTATTATTCAGATGCTTTAAATTAAAAATATGATTACTGCGTCATAGTGGAGAGCACATATTACCTCTTGCCACAACTGATTGGCACCGTCGCTCCCACTATTGGCAGATGGAGCTGGATTCTGTTGGGTAACACTGGCACAGCGTGTTGGTGCTTGCGGAGTCCAGTGCCCCGCAGTAATCAAATTAACTTTATTTCCATTTCCATTTCAACTAATTCATAAATATAAAGTCTGAGTCATAGTGGAGGGCATGTGCTACCATGTGCCATCACTGTATAAGATCTGTGCCCTCACTATTGGCAGATGGAACTGGATTCCATCTGGCGCAGTTCACTCTGTGACCTGTGTCAGTGGTTTTCGGTGCTTCACTATGACTCTACTTCCATAACTTGCTTTAATATTAAATTTCAATTAAAATACTCATCCCAATTACTTAAGCACCCATCCTTAATTCGTTCCTACCACTAATTTGATCTATAGGATATCTCCACTGGCAGATGGACCTGGATTCCACTTAGTACTATTTGATACCTGTATCCCGAGAAGTGGTGTCCAGTGCTCCCAATTAGTGGTGGGAACTCTTAAACCCTTAATTACTAATTAAAAATAATCATAGCACTATGTAACTATTGGGATGATCTACCCTCCTGTGTGATCACGTTTGATGTCTAGCTTACACACTGGCAGATGAACCTGGATTCCACCTGATACTATTTATAGTTAGATATTCTGATCGGTGGTCTCCAGTGCTCTAATTTCATTAATTAACTTAATTAAATTCAATAGTACTAAATAAATAACCCACACAAATGC
This sequence comes from Trichonephila clavata, assembly GCA_019973975.1. Classification (NCBI taxonomy): domain Eukaryota; kingdom Metazoa; phylum Arthropoda; class Arachnida; order Araneae; family Nephilidae; genus Trichonephila; species Trichonephila clavata. The sequence goes on from BMAO01020542.1 coordinate 5,509, forward strand.
GAGTCGGGGGGATGGGAAACCCCATCGCCCATCTGTCTCGATCGCTTTGTGTGCCCATTGGCAGATGGAACTGGATTCCTATCTTATGCCAATGGTGCCCATAGTAACTTCACTTTCACTCAATATTTAAGATTAGGCCTAGCCACGCCACGTGTTCTGGCAAAGCAAGTGCCCGCTGTTGCTACCCAGTTCCATTTTCATATCTGGGCACTCGGGTGTGGCTCATATCTCCTACGTCACAACGTATGAGTCATCCGATGTGCCCAACCACGTGTTTTAAAAACCTCTGCCATGATCCGATAACGATCGGACATTCCCAGAAAGTAGTTAACACATATTGGGAGGTCAATCATGCAATTCATTATGATGTGTGATTGCCTCCCCTTTATCATTATGCCTCGAACTGGGTGGCACACAGCCAATTGGATTTCTTGCCCCCCATTCATCATATTTGTGCACATGTGATTGATGGAATGGATTACCTAATTAATATTTAATTGATAATACAAAGCTATTCGTACACCTCACTCACCGAATTACAAATTAATACCAAACAGAGAACTACCACGTCCATGGGGCGTGGATCGGTTGCTTAGAAGGAGTTAATTTCCTAACTCAATAGCCATCCTCGTCCCCCTCGTGTTCAATATCTTCATTAAGACAATATCCCTAGTGACTCTGACCTGATATGGGGGCGGTAGCTATGGATGAACATACATAGTGTATTCCCCATGTTGCCTACCCCCCAGTTCACTCCCCCCTCAATGATGGACCTTTGCCAATAGCCGGGTGCACTGGCACCCGAAACCACGTGTCTGGATCCTAACTGATCCCACAGTGCCCATGACATACCGCACCAAAATTCAACCTTATACCTTCAATAGCCTAGTTTGCACAGCCGTTTTAATGGAATTAATAAATCAAAATTATATCAATACCCATCAATATCCCCCAATACCTCAATCTTATAATCTCGGCTTTAACCATATCTCTGGAACCACGATTCGGATCGATGAGAGGCTGGTGTCAATAGATTGGTACTACTCCCGCGCACCTTTTCCGCGCATTCGTGGAATGGGGGGGGCCTTGATACATAATTATAGGGAATAATACGAAAAAGTTGCGCCTTTTTAGTAATATCTATATTATAACAAAAGTTCTCATTCCATACCCCTGCAAGTGCAGCATATGCTAAACATCGCTGCACTTGATGGATTGGCGCAAAAAAATTCGACATTCGAACGATAATTCCTTCCCCCCCCCTATGTGAGTCCAGTGCCAATAGTCTGACACCTACACCTCCGAGACTAACGAAATACCCCTCAGCCGAGTCCATGTGTTCCAGAGTATGTGTTACGTAAATTTCAACACGATACCTGCATTAGTTCCTACAATATAAACCTTTTAATTCAACCACCCCCATTCATAATCCATATTTAATATCTGACTCCCCATAGCCATTTATTTTATTTCCCCAATATCTCACGAACCACAACTCGGATCGTCTCAATCTTGGTGTCGTTGGATTGATACTACTCCCCCGCACCTTTTGATCATATCCGCGGGAAGGGGGAGGGCTTGGACACTAAATTATTGTCCATAGCCTGAAAAAAGTGCACCTTTTTAACCATTCAGGCATAACTACTACAATTTTTGTGCTATAAAACCTAAATTTGGGCACAATACAATTGGTGGGCATACCTTCCCACTAATATACAATTATCCTTCAGTCTGCAATATGGTGCATTTTTTCCCCCTACGGGAGTACACTGTCTGTCTCCCAACGCACGAGCCTTACAGACTGGGCTCATTCGATCCCCCGTGGGCATTTATTGATTGTACTAAACGCCATTTCTTAGTTTATTAACTTACTGCTTTACCATTATTGCTTCCATTGGAGCGGCTGTTCCTTTAACACATCCACAGTTCCATCATGTCACATGTGGACCCCAATTTGTGAGATGCAATCGGTCCATATCGCTGTGTAGAAGGGGGTGCACTCTGCCCCTGGTTATTTTGTAGATCTGTGTCACTGCTAATAGTACTTATGTGTTCCACATGCGTAAAAGCCGTTAACCTTCTTAACTGTGAATGGGAGCACCTACTTTCTGGATTCCCAAATAGGTGCTACCCACACATAAAAATAAACTCTCTCCACTCAACACTTACTTCCTGGCAACCCAAATAGGTGTTGTCCCCCTTTCCTATCCCCCTAATTGCATATTATTTGCTTAAAGGAACGGGAGGCCTGGATTTCCTTCTCTTTCAGGAATTATTTTCAGGAATTATTTCCAGGTTTTCATATTGGGGGGGGAGGGTAATTTTCAGATTGGAGGGGGCTATGTGAATCAAGTGAACAGTACATCTTGCAGTGACCCAACCTGTTGGATGGAGTGCACAGTATGTATAACCTACATTTACTCTTTCTCTGCCATACTAGAGTGTAAAGCGACATTTTTGTATGTGTGTGTTAATATTGTTAAATGTGGGTTATTAAATGTTGTCCTGTCCTGTTTTAATATGTAACGCGAGGCTTGCCGGGCATACTGTCGACTGTCCAGAAGCAGTTAATTTTATTTTTCGTACCTTGAGAGAAACGGATCCCACAAAACGTGTGTATCTATCAACGTACACGAACAATCTAGACAAAGTGAACAATACTTACCAACCTGCAATAATAACTCTCAATAGAACCACCATGGCACAACCAAATAGTGACCAAACTATATCTTCGCCTTCTCCTATTGCGTCGCGTACGAGGGGTATTGTTCGTGAAATGGAGAATAATGCAACAAGCTGCCGCTGCCTCTTATGCGGACATCATGCCAAAGACATTCACATGTTGTTGCAACATGTACTTGAACACCCGGCATCCGTGAGGCGACGTAAAGTCGAGCAACAGCTGACTATGGCACTCGAAGCAACAAATAGAGAAGCCATGAATTCCTCTATACCAAGTGCTGAAGTGCCAGTCGCCACTGATCCCACTCCGCCCCTGCATCAAACACCGGAGGAGATCTACTCTCCCATTTCCAGCCCCAACTCGGGCAATGAAGCTTCAAAAAGTGAAGCTAGGACACCAAGGGTCAGCCCAAAGCACCCGTTTGCACCAGCAAAACACTGGGTTGAGGACTTCTCCCCGACACGACATGTCACAGAGGCCTTGACCCAGTTAGTAGATCTGGTGGCTTATGATGCTGACCCACCTTCAACTCACAGTTTACTGCCTGTGAGTGACCACATGGCTCCGCTATTGGAACACTCACCCAAAAAAGAAATCGGTGCCCAATCAGAGACATTGCTGATCTACGAACGGGGTACGTCAGCCCAGAAGGGCCCTGCACCAGCGGGTGACGTCGAAATACAGACTATACCAAGCTCGCCCACTCATGCTGTGACAATCTCGAAGCGCAGTGCTGATGGTCACTCACCAGGCCTTAACAAGTCGTTGGGAGAAGTAAGGACTGGCTCCTCACCAATCACCCCACCCATGGCAGATGTTATTCCTGCCAGGATAGATGGTGTATTGAGAACCACTCCCGAGTCTCCACGGGCTCCAGTAGATGATGACACCACATCCCAAAGGTCAAACTCCCCCTCTGTATTGGACATCATCCTTGCGGGTGACTTGTCACAGCAATCGGAGGCGGACCTAAACGACCTACTTTCGTCTTGGCAGGAGAAACTCACTGGTTCTCCACCCGGCCGTGCGTTTGGTCCCCCGACCTATGCGGCAACTGCCAAGTTGGGCAAGGAAAAGCGTGCCTCTGTGTCAAAACTTTGGCACTGCTCCACTTGCCCTAAGAAATTTTATACGGAAAGGGGAAGAGACGACCACGAGGCTACCTGCCAGTGGAAGTTAAGGAAACCCCAGCTAAGGATGTGGTGACAAAATCGGCGAAGCTTGTTAAGATACAAGGCCACTCCAGCGGAAATGAGCCCACTGGAACTAAGAACTGTACTGTGAAGGAAACGGACACCAAGAAAACCAAGGCAAACCTCCAAAAAAGAGGTGATACCGCCCAAAAACGAACATGGGCGAGGAAAAGGGAAATCAAGGAGAAACCCGCGAAGACTCAACTAGTGTACTGCAGGCATTGTGACAGGAGGATCCACCTGGCCACAACGCTTGAGCAGCACTATTTGAAGAAGCACTTCCGAAAGCTGTCACCGGGCACCAAGAACGCGTCTTCTTTGACCACCTCGACACCAGGGGTGACACCTTCAATAGAAGAACATGCAGGAAGGATAAGCGCCCGCAAACTCGATGGCCCCTTCAGGTGTGGGTTCTGTGAACAGCTGTTCGGCTCAGAACGAACACTGACCTACCACACCTGGAACTTCCACAGAGTGGGACCGCCACCGAAGCCACGACGCCCTGCTGATGACATCTCCCGTGTGAATGCACACCCGGGGAGCCCCCCAAAAAGATCGGGGGACCACTTCTCCTGTGTTGCATGCAGCGTTAAGAACCCACTGGTTTTCCTAACACAGGCTGCCCTGGATGAACATCTCATCCAGTGTCACACGGTGCTGACCACGAACGCACCCGTGGTCATAGTGGAGCCTACTGCCCACACTTCGTCCGCTATCTGGTGCCCGGACTGTGCTCTGTTCATTAGCCAGAAGTCTTCCCTGGCTGAACACATTCGCAGCAAGCACAACCAGCGCATAGTAATTAGAAATGCAGGACCGACTCACACAAAACTCGTAAAGTCTCAGAAGAACGAGACCGTGGACTCTCCAAACCGCACAGAGTCCACCCAATTCCATGTCACTTGCCCAGACAGCCCGACTGAACTATTAGGTGCAGCCGTAACAACAAAGGGCAAGAAGCAGCATGGAAACGAAAATGTGTGCGAAACCTGCAATCTGAATTGTAAAACCAGAAAAGGGCTCACGTACCATCGCCTTAGGGACCACGGTGTGTCAGTGGGGCGAGCTAACCCCAGAAGTACTGACCGCCATGACCCAATTGAAGACCAAGAAGTGGGCACAGCTCCAATTGCTGCCCACACAGCTCCGACACGGACGGGAGGTGGTTCCCCGATACGTGGAGGAGCTGCGATGGTAGGTGAGACCCTACGACTTAGATTCCCACTCCCTCAGGTCCTACCATGCCCAGTTGCGAATTGCGCGCACTCGTTCCACACGGCGAAGTGGTATACCACTAACACGTCGGTGAAGAGACATCTCACGTCTTTCCACCGACTGCCTAACCACCGTGTGGAATATTGGTGTGCGTTCTGTAATCGCAGGATACAGTCAAAGCCGGCTTTACACCCCTGCCTAGATGGTGTCCTGTCGTTTACAACAACCGATTCCAGCGGTTGCAACTGGCCATGTGTTGAGTGTGGGGTCATTTTCACGACCAAGAACGGCCTTCTCAACCACGAAAAGTATCACAGAAGGAAGAAGATACAAGAGAAGCTGCCGAAACTCCGAGTTATTGAAGGGCCCAAGGCTCGGAGAGACAAGAAGAAAAAGAAGTTAGCGCCCATTCTGACAGGAGAGCCAGGAACAAGACCACTGGCGCCTGTCCCTGACAGCCCAACAGCCCCAGTCATGGATGTGGCAACGACAGACGGCGACGATCAAGCGAGTCTGAGAGGAAGGATTGACCTTGCGCGACCATGCACTCTCAGCTCGTTTATAGAGCCACTAGACGCACTCCTGGAGGTCGAGGAGATTGACAACCGCATGTCGATCTTCAATGACATTGCCCAGGGTGTGGTCTCAGCCGTACAGGAGCACTTTAGGCTAAGTGCCCCTCCCAAAATTGGCAGTTCGACGGGAATAAGATCGAGTGGGTTGGACCTGGCCAACCCACAAAAGGTACAACAATGCTACAGATGGAACAGGAGGAAGTGCGTGAGAGCTATCACGCAACCATCATCTGCACGATGCCCTGTAAAGTTGGAGGAAACTTTCAACTACTTTCGGGGCATCTGGGAGACTGTTGGCTCCCCTGCAGAAAGGCCACTTCCTGAGCCTCCGACCAGACCACCGGTCGTTGAGATCCTCTCCAGGGACTTTGTGACTGGTTGTCTCCGCTCTTGCGAAAATTCCTCGCCGGGTGAAGACCTGATCAGTTACAGGCATTGGAGAGAGATCGACCCCTCCTGTACCGTCCTCACTAGGCTTTTTAACATATGCCTACAGGTAGCAGACATACCTGCCTCGTGGAAGTCCTCCCGAACCATACTCATCCATAAAAAAGATGAGTTGGATAGGTTGGACAACTGGAGGCCGATCTCCCTGTCGAATACCATATACAAACTATTTACAAAGTGCATGGCGCGCAAACTATCCGACTGGTGCGAGATGAACGAAGTCCTTTCATCCGCGCAGAAAGGGTTCTCTCCGTTTGATGGCGTGTTGGAGCATAACTTCTTGTTAGCCCAACACTTGGAGTCTGCCCGACGCGTCAAGACGGACAAATTCACGGCGTGGTTGGACATATCTAACGCCTTTGGTTCGGTCCCCAAGCAGGTCATTCTAGACTCTCTAGTGGCCTGTGGAGTAGATGTTGACTTTGTCACCTTGATCTCCAACATCTACGAAGGATCAACCACCCGGGTTCTCACTGAAGAGGGGCCAACTCCACCGATCAAAATCTTGAGCGGTGTGAAGCAAGGCTGTCCTCTTAGCGGGATCCTATTCAACCTGGCGATCGACAAGGTTCTCCATACGATCCAGGAGAACCGCGAGCACAGAGCCGTATTGGCTTTTGCCGACGACATTGTGCTCATGTCGGACTCTGCAGCCGATCTGCAAGAGCTAATCACAACCACGTCTGACGAATTGAGAGCCCTTTGCCTCCACCTAAATCCGAGGAAATGCGCCACCCTCCACCTCTCGGGACGTGTCCCAACGGGATCACGCAATTCCACCTTCCTCCTTGACGGAGTACCTGTCTCCGCTCTCGAGGACGGTGAAGAATACAAATATTTAGGCAAGCCTGCGGGATTCTTCTTGCAAAAGAACTTCCACACGGCAAATGAAGCCCTCTCACTAATTGAGAAACTTTGCGGCTCGCAGTTGTCGCAATGGCAAAAGTTGGACGCACTGAAGACGTTCATGTTCCCAACGATGTCCTTTGCCATGCGCACAGCCCAACTTGGTAAAACAGATTGGGCTGAAGTTGATCTTGCTGCGAGGAGAGAAATCAAGAACATTCTCTCGCTCCCCTCCAATGCATCCAACCACTATATCTATGGCAATCGGAAGCTTGGCTGTTGCGGCTTGCCGTCGGCAGCCCAGGACTCCGATTACTACCTGGTTGATTCGGCCTTTAAGCTGCTCACCTCTAAGGACGAAGAGGTAGCGATACAAGCTCTTGGCCAATTAACCAGGACGGTACGCCATCGCTTAGGAAGATCACCATCTGACGGTGATCTTGGTAGTTTCCTAAGCGGATGCATGGAAGATGAGTTCGCGGGCTCCACGAACCAACTAGCCAACACTTGGACGTTGGCTAGAAAGGCCTCTGACAGGCAACAGGTAACCTGGTCGTTTTCGAACGGACAACCGTCCATTGCCTTTGGTGATGAGATCATCACCTCTACCCAGCGGAGGAAGGTGATGCGTGGGTTCCACGATCACTTCCAAGTTCGTGAGACCCAGTGTCTCCTAGAACAACCCTCCCAGGGAAAGGCGATGGATTGCGTTTCCATGGCTCCAGCCAGTTCCCATTTCATTATGAATGGAAAATTCACCAGGTTTGCCGACTGGCGATTCGTGCACAAAGCACGCCTCAATCTCGTGCCGCTTAATGCCAACAAAAATGGTCCTCTGCCAGCAGAGCGTAATTGCAGGAGATGCGGTAGGTGGGTGGAGACACTCCCACATGTCTTGAACCACTGCACCTCCTATTCCGCTGCCTGGCAAATGAGACACAATGCGGTACTGGCACGAGTTGAGACTGCAATCGCCTACAGAGGCACCATACTGTCGGAGAACCAGGCAATTGGTCCGAACCACCTCCGACCGGACTTAGTCGCCGAGATCGATGGCACGATCTACATAGTCGACGTTACCGTCCCTTTCGAGAACAGAAGGGATGCTTTCCGACTTGCGCGTGAACGAAAGGTAGCCAAGTACCTTGAGCTGATACCCCACTACAAGAACTTGGGGTATCAAGACGTTCACATCGTGCCTATCGTTGTTGGATCCCTCGGCGCTTGGGACCCAGAGAACGATCTCTTCCTCAAGAAGGTGGCCACAAGAAGCTACCTGGCCGTCCTGAGGAAACTCTGTGTGTCCGAGTGCATACGGTGGAGTAGGGACATCTACGTACAGCATCTGACTGGCGCTCAGCAGTATTCAAGGACATCAAATAATGCAATACCCCTCGAACTGCCAAGCACAACAGAAGTCCCTGCCATCCAAGACAATTCGCAAGTGATCACGGCCTCCAACTCAAATGACAACCGTGACGCTTGCGAAACTCAAACACAAGTATCCCAGCGATACAATGAACCCTCCCCCACTATGGAGGCCAACATAGTGGACTTGTAAATATCCAACCGTCAATCTTCATTCTGTTTTTCCTCACCACCATCAACTCATTTACTGTGTAATCATCAATCAATCTGTATATATGTAAATACTGTGTAAATACTTTTAGATTATTCCCATCTTTCTCCTAAAGTGAAATGCTTCCCACATACTTGTGCTTGTGGCCTCCAATGCCAATGTTAGATACCTTAAGTACTAAGTTGACTTTCCTTTTCATTATTGATCTGGACTATGAAACTTAGAGTGACATTAGTAAAGTCGTAACCATCACTGTCTTGTTCGGTGACCCTAATGGTTATTCCGTGTGATTAGTGACTATTACGTACAGAACTCTGTTCTTATCAGCTTAATCATTGTTGGCGCTCTCCACAGGTTCTCGAGTTATAACGATTCGAAAATCCGGACCAGCTTGTGATTATTGGATTATCCTGCCCTGGCTGAGAGTCGGATGGATGTAGCACTACCTGCCTGATCCTGGAATCCAGTCTGGAGCCTTGCTGACCAGTCCAGTTGCCTCTGCTGACCTGTGGTGAGAAATCTCCATCAAGATCCTGCTGCCTGTTCCAGTGCTGCCTTTGGTCTTGGTGAGCCTTCTTCACTGCCTTGGAGCCCGGTGAGAATTCCCGTTCCAGTCAAGCCCTGCTGTTCCTGCTTCCAGTTATGGGCGTGTATACCCGCCTGGATCGCGTTGGGCTTTGTCGTTAGACTCTGTCCCCTCATCGATCTGGTCCCTGGTCTGGACTCTACCAGTGGTACCGCAGGACTTTGTCCCTGACTCTGTCCAGTTGCGGCCATACCCTGGTTTGGACTCTGCCAGTGGTTCCGTAGGACTTGGTCCCTGACTCTGTCCAGTTGCGGCCGGACCCTGGTCAGGACCCTGTTTGACCAGTGACTCTGCCAGTCGTCTTGGAGCTCTTTTCGGCCAGAAACTCTGCCGGTCAACTTGAAGTCCTTTCGGTAAGAAACTCTGCCAAAAATTCCAGTGCTTCAAGATTGTGCTCAAGATTGTGTTGTGCGCGTTCTTAGGTGTGTATACCCACCTGGATTTTCTTCGAACTTGTTTTGCTCCCTCCCATTGAGTTGGTGATGGTTGAGTAACAACTCTTCTCTTCGGGGTCCTGGTGAGTCTCGCATGCTTTTTGTTTGTTTAGTGCCCGACGAATTTTATTTTCTTATTTGGCAATTGTATTTTATTTAAAATTTAATTTCTGTCAAAATTTAATTTCTGTCATTTTTCATCTGGCACTGAACACCATGTTGTTGTTGGTCATTATGTTGTTTATTGTTTGGCCACTTAGTTTCTTTTGCAGATGTACCTTGCCCTTCTGCTCATCATTATTGTATGTATGGTCTTGCATATTATGTTGTGTTTTATTTAGGTTTGTCTGCTTTTGGGTTCTGCCCTCAGAGCTCGGCCAATTTGCACTTTTGTTTATTTTTATGATATGTTTCTAATATGGTGCTGGCCCTTTACTTAAAACAGACTTGTATTTTTGTAATATTTTATGTTCCCCCCCGGGTGCTTTCCCCCCTTCTGTTATATTTTTGCGTTATATCTCTTGTTGTATTATTTTTATTATTTTGTAATGCTTACCACTAGATGCGCCTTGTCGAAACCTTTCTCCCATAAAAAATTGGTTGAATTTGCATCAAATCTTCGGGGTCTTTTGACCGTTTTAAAATTATTTTAAAATTTTTTAAATTGTCCATATCTTTAATAGTTTTGATGCCATTACCATGTTCAATATACTCTATTGAACCGTCATGCGATTATCTATGTGGTAATATAGTTTGTTTTATGATATGACGCACTGGGGGCTTGTGATCACGCAATAACTTAATGCTTGTTTTTTGACATTGCTGATGTTCTTATGTGCTTTTGAGAAAATTTAGTTAACTTTAAAACGCTCTCAGGGGCTGGGGTTTCATTTTTGGCTATTAGTGTGAGATATCGCCTTTTTCGTCTCTTGAGGCCCTTGCTACCTATAGTCTTTGTTTGTATATAATATTAATTGTTGAGCTTCTGTGATTAATATATGTTATCTATATGCTTGTACATTGATGCCACGCCCACGTTTTGGCGGGAAAGAGCTTGTTGTGCATTTTGGGCGAGAACTCGAGTTCTTTTGAACTCTGTCTTCTGAAAATTTGATAGACCTTAGTCCTCAATAATGCCTTCCGACACAATTTGGTCTTTGGTTGCTGGCGCCCAGGGGGCGTTTGATATTTGGTCTTTTCCAAATTTTGATGCCACATGGATACCAATCTAGTACCTTGTCGGTCTCTTCGAAAAAGGAAAATTTTTTCTCAGTTCCTACGCCCTCCGGTAATTTCCGTCGGCTCAGCAGTTTTCCCGCCTTTTCGCGTGAGCTGTTTATTTTTGAGGGTCGTAACTTATGCCAGCAGATAGCCCCTGTTTTTCTCCATCAGATGATATAATCTCATCTGTTTTGGTTAATTTCTTCTAGGTTTTTTAAGCGTTTAAAAATTTTTTTAAATTCCGCTAAATTTCACCTAAACCTCCATAGCTCGGTGTTTACATCCCAAACTACATTAAATGGGTATGTGTTCTGAGGGGCTTGCGATTTCCTTTCGTGACATCATCTCTGTTTGTTTGTATCGCGCATAGTTCGTCCTCAATTCATTACGTACCGTGTCAATAAGTACTCAATTTTTTCGATAAATTCAAGTTTTTTAAATCCCTCCTGCTTGCGTTGTGTTTTTGTTATAATAGTCATGTTTGGTATCATTCTTTTTGTCTCGTCCCGCCCTGTCTGTTGCTGCTATCTGTTTGCGCATTGCAACATTTGCATCTTTGTTGAAAAAATTTGCGCTGTTTTCTCCTCAATTTTAATTGTGCCATTTAAACTGCTTGCGCTTGAGTTGTTTACCGTTACACTGCTGTGATCACAAGCATTGCCCCTGGGAAGTCCGTGGGGGTCCATTCTGATTTTTTTATGTGTATTAATTCAATATTCTGGCTGGGTACATCTGTGTTGGTCTCCGCCGGGCTGCAATGGTTCCAATGTGTTTGTGCTATGCATTTAAATTTTCTGTTACAACATGCCTGTTTTCATGCTGTCCACTTGGCAGTGGGTCATTCTGACTTTCGTAATTCCCACTGTTGTTCAAAGTGGCGGTCATGGAGCTGGGGTGCCCGCTACCGAGACGTCGATAGAGGGTTCTGCGGTCGACCTGTTCGCCACGCACGGTCGCCAATCTTGTTGTGACGTTTTGCTGTCGCTTCCTGCAATGTTTGTTTTGTCTGGTTCTCGTTGTGGCCAATTGGAGACTGACCATTTTGCTTTTGTAGTAGATTTTGTTTAAATGCTTAGCTGAATTAGTTTTGTTATGTTTTTCTGTGCTTTATCTTGCGAGAATGTTTTGTTTTTGCGATGCTCTCACCAGGGCCCCACCAGTTTCTCATGAGTATGTCTAATAAGTATCGAAAATCTTTCTCACAACCGTCATATTCCTCGACCCCACGTAGACATTCGCGGGGTCACCAGTCGCCCATCGCACACGGCGACAAATTTTCTTTTGCTAGGGCCGTGCAAATCGGATTGTGTAAGATTTGTCACCGTGTCCTGCCGGCACTCAATCCCTTTGGGATCATCTCAACACTTCACATTCTCCGTCGCCAAGGCAGCAATACTGCCTCGATGCGTTCCGAAGGAGTTCCACATTAAAGATCTCCTCTCTAAAGAGTATGATTGGCTTACCCCTTTTCGGAAAAGTTCGGCTTCTCTGATCACACAGGGTGGCACCCCTTCTCACGGACCAGACCCAATTTCAACGATCCAAGATCCATTGGGGGATGCGGCTGAAAAAGGACTACTGACTTCTAGCAGCCAACCGCTCACCGGCGTGTCAGGTGAACTTGCACCTCTCCCACTGTTTCTTGCGTTCAGGACCAACCTGTCTGCGAAACGCTGCCTATGGGTCCTTCGAAAACGGGTGGCCTGTCAAGATCTTGGTGTGCACCAGTTCAAGTGTACTCCAACCCTATCGTTCAGCGAAAGTGCTCCGAACTTTCCCAAAGCCTTCCACTGAACCTGATTGCAATTCAACACAATTCTCCGATTTGGCCCCCAGTGAGCCCTGTTCAGTGCCTCGAGGCTCCTGCGCCGTCACTGAGATCCATTCTGAGGCTCCTTGTGTCTCTCCAAACGCTGGTCTCCCGGTTGCGGAAGATTCTCCTTCAGTGTCACCGGGCCAACCTGTCATAATTTCATCAGTTACCACAATCTGCGAAATCCCACCGAAGAAGCGATCACCACCATCACCACAATCGCCAGACATTCTTGACATTGTGCTTGCTGGTGACATCTCTATTCCGGATTCACCTGACGTCACTTCGCTTAGGGAAGCATGGCCGGGTAAGCTCAATGGCTCGCCTCCACACCCTGCGTTCCCACCACCTTCATTTGCGCAGGTAGTTTCTAAGAAAGTGTGCTCACAAAAAATGTGTTGCTGCCTGCAACAAGTGTGACAGACGCTTTTATACAAAGCATGGTTTGGACGTCCACGTTTGTAAAAACCAGCCGACTGAGGTTCCAGCGCTCCCTCAAGAGACCTACACTCATCGGGCCCTCCTGGTAAGCCAAGACGACCACGCGAACCTCTTCCGCCGAGGCTGCGTAAAAAACCGGTCAAAGCCAAGCGGTGGTGTGTCTGTTCTGCGAGAAGCAGTTTAAAACTCTTGCTTCCCTCTCCCAGCACTCCTTGTCGTGCATGGTGAAGTCGCCCAGCAGCGGGTGAACTCAGCACCTGGTGCATCTGTTGCGCCAACCTCTGGCAAACAGTGCGTCTCAACTTCAAGTAACGTTGGCACTGAGACCCTCCTCTGTTCAGGTGCCTGAATGTGGTTTCATTGCAAAAGCAAGAAAGCCTCTTCTACCATACCAAAGAGGCGCATAAGAACCGTCACCACCTTTGGCAGTTGCGGGCACCACTTCCATTAAGTCCACTACTCAACTCCCACTCTCCATTTCGGGGAAAATGATTCAGATCTCACTCCCAGTGGCGGACATCATCCCATGTCCGTTCGACCAGTGTAGACAGACTTTCGCTACTGGTAACTGGGACGGTGTTTGTGATCGCATCAAAAACCACTTTGCAAATGCACACGGAACTGGTGGCTGCAAGCTTTATCAGTTCTGTTCCCTGTGCAGGAAGGGCTTTTTTGAAAACCCTGTGGAGCACTCCTGCTTGAAGGGAGGATATATTATTGAATCGGCCCCACCATTGCCAAAGCGCCATACCAAGTTGGCTTGTTCTTCATCTACGGCTGAGACCGTTGCTCCGCCGGTTGAGGACCTGATTGTGGAAAGAACTGTTTCGGTCAAACAGTCATTCCCCTCATCACCCCCAGTGGATGGTATTGACTTGCATGGTGATACGCTTCGTTATTTTTTCCCTACTCCACAGACAATGTGTTGTCCGGTGTCCGGGTGCTCGCACTCGTTCACCACTAAAAAGTGGTTCACCACGAACACTTCAATCAAGCGGCACCTTACGTCCTTCCATAGGCGACCTAACCTCTTCGTCCAGTACTGGTGCTCGTCTTGTCGCAAAAGAATTGTCCAGCCGGCCAGGCACCGATGCTTGAAGGGTGCCTCTCTTGTCACTCGTTCGAGTCAGGGAACTTGGGAATGCGAGGACTGCCAATTCAAGGCCTCTACAAAGGTGGGATTGGACAACCACCGAAAAACACACCGTCGGGAAGCGGCAGTCCTTGAGTTGCCCCAACTCACCGTTCCCGAGACATCGTCAAAAAAGGCGAAAAAGAAGAAGGCCAGGATGGCTCCGCTTTCTTCCGGTGATCCTGGTTCTGCCAGACTCGCTCCACCTGCCAGTCCGTTGGCTGCTGACCCCCGTGTCCTGATCAAAACGAAGATGCTGCTGAGGGTCGCGCTGACTTGGCCGTTCCTGCGGTACTCGAGGGCTTTGTCGAAGCACTCGACACTCTGTTGGAGGTGGATGAGATCAGTGGCTCACTGCCACACCTCGAGACGCTTGTTGACGACCTGGTTGTGGTGGTGCAAGAACACTTCCACTTGTCCCGTCCTCCACAAAACCAAAACTCAACAACGGCAAACCGCCCGACGGACGTCCAGAACCCTCAAGCAGTGCAGCGCAATTATCGATGGAACAGACGTAAGTGTATACGTCTGATTACTCAGGCTAATTCGCTGCGCTGTCCGTTGCCGAGGGAGGCTGTCACTGCCCACTTCCAACAGGTGTGGGAGCATGCCAAAACTGACGTCATTGAGCAAAGTCAAAATCCACCAACTAGACCACCAGTCGTCGAAGCTCTCGCCAGGGAGTTTGTGCTTGAATGCCTCAAGTCTTGCGAAAATACGGCACCTGGGCCGGATTTGATCTCGTACAAGCACTGGCGAGAAGTAGACCCGAACTGCGTCGTCCTGACAAAACTTTTCAACGTTTGCCTCAAGCTTGCGGATGTTCCGAAACGTTGGAAGTTGTCCAACACGATACTTATTCAAAAGAAGAATGAGCCCGCGTCAATTACTGACTGGCGCCCGATCTCGCTGTCGGACACTGCGTACAAGCTTTTTCAAAATGCTGGCCAGAAAGCTGTCTGACTGGTGTGAAACCTTTGAAGTCATGTCACCAGCTCAGAAGGGCTTCTCTCCGTTCGATGGAGTTATCGAACATAACTTCCTGTTATCCGAACACCTGGAAGGCCAGAAGGGACAAGTGTGAGCGATTTGTTGCCTGGCTCGACATCGCCAATGCATTCGGCTCCATACCACATGGGGTCATTTTGAGTGCATTGCGCAATTGTGGTGTCGACCAGGACTTTGCTCGGCTTGTCCAGAATATATACACGAAGCAGCTACGCAGGTCCTTACAAACGATGGCCCAACTTTACCCATCCATCTGAGAAGCGGGGTAAAACAGGGTTGTCCTCTCAGCGGCATCCTCTT
>BMAO01020543.1:0-30990 GCA_019973975.1 Trichonephila clavata
AGTTAAAATTTTAATGTTTAAATTTTGTAAAAAGAATCTTTTTAATAATTTAAAAGATAAATCTCTCATAATTGTTTATTAAATAATTTATAAATAACATTTGAAGGTTGTATAAAAATTTTAAATTTGAAAAAAGACTCAGATATATTAACCCGACCATAACCACACTCGATAAACATGACTACATAATTTTTAAGAACTGAAAAAATTCATGTCTTCTCTCAGAAAGGCCTCTGATTGGTAGTAGTACGCTCAGTTTACAGAAATGGAATTTTAGAGTAGATTATTTAAGAAGTATAAAATGTACATTTTTAACTGAATAACTAATTACTACAAATTATAAGTAATTTCGGATATTGACTAATTTTTACCTAGTAAGCAAATAATAACAAAAAATGGGAAAAAATGTATTTTAATAGTAATCTATGAAATTTCTGAATTAATACAAGAAAAAATTATATTATTTCAATTATGATATAACATATATCTCGAAATAGTTATAATTTTTTAATATGGTGAAAATCGCTTAACACGAAACTGAGGGGACTGAAATATTTTTCCGTGTTAAAAAAATTTCATATTAAGCGATATTGCAAAAAAAAAAAAAAAAAATACAAAAATTCAACAAAATAAAATTTATTAGAGTACATTTTATTTACATAGATAAGTATATATGCCTGTATTTAATAAAAATCGATAAAATAAAAACATTCGAAGAAATTTAATAAAAGGTTTTCTCAAGTTTTTTAAAAAACAAAACATTTAGTGAATTTTTGAAAAATAATTTGGTACTTTCTTTGCATTGTCTTTTTTAGCCTTAAATTATCAGCAAAGTGTTTGATGTCGTTCATTGTGTTATTCATTTCATAATTGGAATGTGTGCGTCTAAATAAACGCGCATACTTTTCATGATACGCCTGATTTCGGATGCGTGGGAACAGGAGCTACTGTGGTAGGACTATTATCGGGTTATTCATTTCATTTTCGTCTGGCCGCGGTGGCCGAGTGGTCTAGGCATCGGATCATGGCTAGCGTGTCATGAGTTCGATCCTAGTACTACTAAAGATCCGCCGGGTAGGGGAGCGATGCACGTTAAATCTGTCGAGAGCTCAAACGTCCTCCCGTTGATGTGGTGTGGTAGTTAGGAGAGGGAGGTGCCAGCTCAGTTGTCGCTTGACCATGGTTCAAAATTACGCGGACCGCCGCTAAAAGCCCTCGTGTTGCTAATCAGTGCGACGTTAATATTCTCTCACTCACTCATTCATTTTTGTCTTCCTAATCTATATCAATGATATTTTTTAAGCTTTAAACAAACTCCAAAGTATCTTTGTCTGCCATAAATGGGGCTGTAAACACATTATCATCAACGACTGCAATAAATTCTTTAAATTACATAGTACGTATAGATAGCAGTTCAATAATACAGAAACTTTCTCAAACAATGCATTAAGTGTCGTCGCGGCTCGTATTTTCATATTTTGTTCATCAAAAGGGAAATATTTTCATGTAAGTCATTTCGTTTCGTGTTAAGAAAAAAATGCATGAAAATGCATAATATACTGTGGGACCATTGTATTATTTCGTGTTAACCGATATTCTAGTTTAAGCGTTAAACGTATTTTCTGTATTTATTGGTTAAGGCATATCAACATATGAAATAAAACTAGCTCACTTTAAGGAAAATGCCATCTTTCTGTACAAATGACCAATTATTCGCCATTTTTCACACCTGTCTGATACACATACTTCAATATTAACTTTTAGGCAATTGAGGTATACGCAGGAACATAGACATTAAGTTTTAGCACAAAATGTTTAAAAATGGAACGTTATAAACTTCTACTCTATGCCATTAGTAGAAAAATTAAAATTCCGAGTTTCAGAATGTGTTGTTTGATGTCAAACAATGTTTTTTTTAATTTTTGTACATGGGCCTTAGTTCGTAATTCGCAATCGTAAAATAAAACTTCGCGTTATTTTTGAAAACAAAATAATAATTTAACTTTGTTTCTCACAATTTTTTACGAATCAGTAAAAAAAAATTCGTTGTTCTTGAATACTGTAAGCATACCACAAGGTGGAAAATTTGCTTGCTTAAAAATTGAAATAACAAGTGCTTCAGATGGGATTTTTTTTTCCTATATGTATTATTATAAGCTTTATTTTATTAGTCGCAGAGCATGTATTCCATGCTCCGAAATGGAAAATGTAGTGGAAATATTTGCTTTTTTCACTCTCAGGGGTAGTCATAAGTTTTAAAGCGTATTCTGAGAAAAAGATGAGAACAGAAAATAAGTTTAGAGAGTTGAATGCAAACATAGCTGTCGTCCTCGTTACTTGACAGAAGTACAAATTATGAAAAATAATTCGTAGAATCATTCGGGGGCCAATAGCCTCCTAATAGCTACCTCCGTATTGTTCATGCTCTTACTCTGCAGCAAGATCGCTTGAGCAGCAATTTATTAATGCTTAACATAATATATAGTGAGATGAGAGATTAGATATTTTATCTACATCGTGTATACAAGCAAGAATCATTTCCAGGGAGAAAGGGTTCAGCAATTATAGGTGGTGAGTGATTTTGGGGTTTAGTGGCGCAAGAGCCGATTTCGGCTATACTGCGCCAAACATTTGTTTTAATATCTGTGGTCTAGACGGAAGAGAAAGAAAGAATGATTGATTGACAAGAAAGAGGATCGAAAATAGAGAAGGATCACTAGGGTACCCCGGGTTCGTGAAGCCCGTGTTTACCAAAGACAGTAAACCCCGTGGGAAAAGGAAAAGATCACTAGGACACCTCGGGATTGTGACACCGTACTCACCTAAGAAGGTGAGCCCCTGAGGGGCAATTACAGGTGGGGGCGTCGCTTAGTAGTCAAGGTAACTGACTCATGGCATGCGTGTCGTGAGTTCGAGCCTAGTACCCCTGAAGACCTTCCATGTAGGGAGGCAATGCACGTTAAATCTGATGAAACTTAAAGTCCTTCCGTTGTGAGATGAGGAAGTTAGGAGAGAAGTGTGCCAGCTCAGGTATCATCCTCGTCGCTTGACCATGGTTCCAAATGACGAGGTCGGTCGTCAAAAACCCTCGTGTAGCTTGAATATTGCGACATTAATAATTACTTACTCACTCTGCAGCAATTATCACTGACTATTATATAGCTTTTGTTGGATCCTATGCCTTTAAAGGCTGGTAGTGCTACGTCTGCCACGTGAACTTTGGCCATGGAAATCGCGGGATGCGCAGCGTGAGGATTAATAATCTTATTTTCCCTTTTAAACACGCTTTTATAAGTTTCACTTGCATGTAACGGAATCTTGGAACTCGATTTTCACCCACTTAAAAAGGTAGATTTATTCGAAATTTTGCACACTTGTCAAAGCCCGATGACAATACAATAATTTCATAATTTTGTTCCATTGTCCTCATCAGGATCGTCAGGAATCACGATAATCAATTTGCGACAATTAAATATATCACTTCCAGATTTGGCAACTTATTGCACATACAATTTTCAGATTTGGCGACTAATTCGATATACCATTTTCAGATTCGGCGACTAATTACATATAACATTTCCAGAGTTGGCGACTGATTCCGACTGAAAGAAAAAGGTATAACCCTACAGGCAGTGTTTTTAATTAATACACTTGCGGTTTATAAAAATAAAACAAACAAAAAAGGTGTTCTGTATGTGAGAAAGTGGAGAGTGGGTGTGTGTTATCAATTTCTTACTATAATATAAACATTTTTCTGAAAATTAAAATTAAAAAAATAGGCTTGTGATGTGAAAAAATAATTTGTTCTAACTGCTAAATATTTTTTATTTTTATAAAGCAATACGTTTAGAAGTGATATTACGAATTAACATTATAGCAATACGTTTAAAAGGCGAGAATACGATTGACATTTAATATTACCCTGTTTTTATTAACTCGCTTTCTTTAATGTCTGTCCAGGTGAAATTTTGTAATTAGATTTTAAACTGTGTGACTTTCCAATGAGCTAGAGACTTGAAATTTGGACCATATCTCAGAAGTGGATGACAATGCATGAAAATGTGAAAAAAAAGAAGGGAACAAAAACGAAAAGGACGAATTTTATACTTTTTAGACCGTTATAAGAACATGTGGTACATTATTTTTTTTTAAATTCGAACTTCTTTTCTTCTTACCACACATTTTATATGTTTGACCTGTTCTTTTGAGACGGAATCTAATATAACGATACGGGACTCACCCGAGGCCCCGTAAACAGAGAGAAAAAAACACTTCAGACCCTTTAATTAAAATCCATTGAAGAGCAAGACTTATTCCAGCAGCCACGTAATTCTGGCTCCAAATATCAAACTCAAGGATAAATTCAACAATGAAAAAATGACAGTTTAAAAAACTAAAAAACACGCTTTTATTGTAGATCGAACTAAAAAAATGAAAAATAAATTATAATTTTAAAAAAAAACTAAAGAACACGCTTTTATACTGAATCGAACTAAAAAGTAAAAAAATAATTCTTAATATAAGAATAAAATGATGAAGAGAAAATGAATGTCATTGGGGGTAAAAGCGTGGGGTGCAATTTCAGAATTAAAACAATTTAGAAACTATAACAATTGATATATTTATAGAACACCCCACGCTTTTACCCCAATGACATTCATTTTCTCTTCATCATTTTATTCTTATATTAAGAATTATTTTTTTACTTTTTAGTTCGATTCAGTATAAAAGCGTGTTCTTTAGTTTTTTTTTTTTAATTATAATTTATTCAGATTTAATTTAAATAAATTACATTAAATTTCAATAAAAACTGTACTTTTTTATGGCATTTTGTTCTTTTTAAGAGTTGTATTTTAAGGATATATTTAAAGAACTCGCTAAAGAATAAAATTGACAACAGCTTTTATAAGCATCATCTATAGACACAAATCGTCCAAGAAACAAAGTTGAGTGAGATTAAAAGTTAAATTAACGCCGCACTATAAAGCTGTACGAGGGCTATCGGTGACGGTCCTCATAATTTTGAATCATGGTCAAGTGACGAGGACAATAAATGGTTTTCCCACCACACCAACATGAGATATTGAGCCTCGACATGTTTAACATGCCCCCCCCCTTCCTAACTTAGGGTGGAACAAGGCTTGCACTTATCGCACAACCGCGCATTCGTTACCTTGACCACAGAATGAGTGAGTGAATATTACCATCACACTGTTCAGCTACACGAGGGCTTTTGGCGATTGACCTTGTAATTTTGAACCATGGTCAAGTGACGAGGACAACACCTGAGCTGGCACCCCTCTCCTAAATACTACATCATACCAATGAGACCTTGGCTACAAAACAAAATTGAAGTTTCGAGAGTTGCTTATTCAATTTTTTGTTGAATGTTAATAAGGTTATACACTAATACCTCGACTTACGCGAACACGGAGTTATACGATTTTTAAATTCCGTCTATTTGTCTTTGGTTTGAGCAACTAAGAGCTAGATCTCTGTTGAAGACTTTTGGAAACAATTCAATGTTTTATATTCAATGAGAATTATCGGACAATCTTGAAGTGAAGTTTCACAAGACACTTTAAATAGCTTCCAGAAAAAAAAATGTGTCCCCCCCCCCTTCACTGAAACTCAGGTGGAATCAGTGCCAGATCCTGATGAAATTGGTAATGTGATTAAAGAAGTTGGTGGTCTTGCAGGGATATTAAGAAGATGACAGTGATAACGTTCAAGAACTGCTAGATTCTCACAATGAGAGCTCGTAGAAATATGAAAAGAGCAAGATGTAGAAGACCTGAGTCTTAGACCCAGTTTAATCAGAAGATCGAATGATGGTTGGTAATTTGACACAGAAAGCCTCAGTTTAATTGAAAAAGTGTTACAAATTTTAGAGAAAATATAAACTCCAACGAAGAGCGCATTTTTCCAACAAAGCAAGGAATAATGAATTATAGTTTAAAAAAAACACCCTTTTATAATTAATCGAACTAAGTTGTAACTTAATCTTTTAGTTGCCAAATCTGAAATTAGTGGCCAAATCTGGAAATGGGATCTGAAATTAGTCGTCAAATGCGGGATGAGATCTAAAAATGGGAAATCGTTAATCCTGGTCAGGACAATAGAACAAAATTATTAAATTATTGTATTGCCATCGATCCTGGACAACTGAGCAAAATTTCGAATTAATCTGACCTTTTAAAGTGGGTAAAATTTGAGTTCAAAGATTCCGTTACATACAAGTGAAGCTTATAAAAGGATGTTAAAAAATTATTAACATGCTTCGAGGGAGTTTTGCGGGAGAAAAAAACCCTTTGGGCCACACAGCAGACTACTTAATTAGATTTTATGAAACCTTCTACACAACAAAATAACTTCGGTTAGCAATTTGGTATTTGTGTTATTTAAAATTTTACTAAACATTTTTTTTTCTGAATTTTTCGTGTTATTATCGGTCTCAGCTAAAAGTAATTTATGTATATTTATATACAAAATTATACCCTAACTTATATTATTAACACTTAGTCCCACCTATCACTTAAGTTCAGAATATTACTGTATTTAGTATGTGATATTGTTTGTCGCCCTTTAGCCAAAATGGGCTCCTGTGCCATAAACCTCAAAAATCACTCATTCAATATATGCTACTTACCCACCCATCCGGTATAGTGATGCTGACTGTGGTACCGCAGGGCCTGGGTTCGAATTCCGGAAAATGCATGGATGTGTTTGGGTTATAATCCTTCTTTCCTTTGTGATGTGTGTGTGCTTCAGGCTTACGTCTATGTAAGCTCCCGCATGATACTTTGCGGTGTGCACGGGATTATAAATGCTCTCAATAAAAAATACATATATGCTACACACTTGTTAAACTTATTATTTCTGGGTATGATACTTTGGTCATTGCCGCATTTTCTTCAATTTTCTATAACACTGAAAGTTTCGTGTGTTTTATTGTCTTGTATTTAAATAGTATCTCTCTCTCTCTCTCTTTTTTTTTTTTTTTTTGTTCTTTAGCACTATCTTTCTTTTGTCTACTCATGCTGTTTTTCTTTCAAATTCATTAGATTGTTATGTGTTAAAAGTGCTGTTTTTTGTGATATGTTCAGTACTTTTTTTGAAAATTCAAAATTCATAAGTCAAAACTTTCTTTAAAATATTTGATAAGACATTTCCTCATTTAGTTCGTGAAGTCTTGTGGAAAACCCAAGCTCTTTATAGTACCATTAATTTTCTCTTAAAAAAAGCAAAAACAATGGATAATACATAAACAAATGAAACCCTCTTAGAGGAAACAAGGTGAGCAAAACTATTAAATTTAAAAAAATAGAAAGAAAAGAAAAACCTAAGCTAAAAATCAACGATCACAAAAGATATAATTTGAAATAAATCATAGCGAATTTAACTTCCGATGTGGGCAACACTTGACTTTATTTGATTGATATTACATCCAAGTCCCGCAGTTACAATTGTTTAAAAGTATTCGAGAACTATTGAGTTATCCAATGCTTTAAAATCAATCCTCTGTATAGTTTTAGAATCATACCTTATAGAGGCTTGAAGATTTCAAATTCAAAAATCGATTTGATTTGTGATTATGTTAATAATTGTTGCTTCGAAATTAGCCCTCATGGCTGCAATAGTAACTAGTGGTCAAGTGCTCGGGGATGGTGTGTTGTGAGTTCGATCTCTAATGTGTGGCCGCGGTAGCCTAGTGGTCAAGGTAACGGACTCGTGGCTGGGCAAAGTTTCGAAATCACACTTTGTGATATTCTACATACTCAAAGGGAAAACTACGAGTTCAGATCTAAATCCTGTCTTTCTCCCTTTAAATTAGCAATAAAATTATGAGTGAAAAATACTTATACCTTTGCGTATAAGGTAAAAAGTTATATTTTTTTAAATATTGAATACTCAGTTTTTTGTTCAAATTCCCCTATATTTCTCTTCTACATGATCAGTATTTCTGAAAAATTCTAACATTTTATTAAAAATTTTAGAAATATTAAAAGCAAAAAAAAAAAAAAAAAAGCCACTTGAAGAACTATAGAAGGTTTATAAAGAAATGTTCATGTTTTCATGAATACAAAATAAAATAACAAAAACAAAAATAACAAAACTTAATTAATTGTATGTATACAGAACAAAAGGAAGAGAATATATACAAGGGGTGATCAAATGAAAAGGTACGAAACGACATGGAGGGTACAAATATAGACTTTATTCAAAATATACACCATAGGCCTGAGCACAACGATCCCACTGATGAACAAGCCGCAGGATTCCTTGTTCCCAGAATTCCTGTGGCTGTGACGAGACCCAGTCCTTCACAGTGTCCTTGAGTACGTCGTCCGAGTTGAAGCGCTTTCCTTTCAGGTGTTTCTTCAGTGGACCAAACACATGGAAATCGCAGGGTGACATGTCCGGACTGTAGGATGGATGGTCCAACGTCTCTCATTGGAACTTGTCCAGTTCCATTTGTGTGACTCTGGAGACGTGTGGACGCGCGTTATCATGGAGCATAACCACACCCTCCGTGAGCAGCCCCGGTCTTTTGTTCTTGATGGACCTGCGTAGGCGTCGGAGTGCCTCACAGTTCACATCGGAGTTAATGCTTTTTCTGTGCTCGAGTAATTCTGTGCTCGCATCATTTGGACGCCGCTTTTTATAAGAGCCTTTGCTCTCTCCTGCGCATGCGGGCACCCGCGCATGATCCGATCCCAGTCAGAGTCTCCAATGGCATCCCGAGATGTCTCGCTACATTCTCCCTTGGCGGAATATGCAAATATTTAACTGTTTCATTTTTATGTCGTTTCGTACCTTTTCATTTGATCATCCCTTGTATGATTAAATGTAGGGGCAATCTGGTAAAAAATCCGAAATTTGTACGCACAACTACTGCCTTTAAACGACTTTAACCTAGTAAGTCATCAATCAAGTCCAATGCAGGCATTTCGATATTACTTTAGTCTAGGGATCTTCAAACTTTCACGGTGACCACGGTAGCCGAGTGGTCAAGGTATCGGATCGTGGTTGGCATGTAACGAGTTCAAGCCCAGTACCACTAAAGACCCGCCGAGTTGGAGAGATGCAGGTTAAATCTGTCGAGAGCTCAAACGTCCTCCCATTGGTGGGGTGTGGTAGTTAGGAAAACGGTGTACCAGCTCAGGTGTCTTCCTCGTCACTTGACTATGGTTCAAAATTACGAGGTCTATCGCCAAAAGCCCTCGTGTAGCTGAACAGTAAGACGTTAATACTCACTCACTCGATCCTTAATGCCCCTGAAGACTCACCAGGTAGAGGCGCTGATGCACATTGAGATTGTCATGGCTCAAAGTCTTTCCACTTGTACGGTCTGGCAATTTGGAGAAGTGGTGCCATCCCAGGCGTCGTCCACGTCACTTGACTGAGGTTTAAAATAACGAGGTCCATACCAACACACACAGCTCTCGTGTTCCTTTGAAGTGAGATGCTAATAAAACACTCACTCAACTAGAAGTCAAGCTTTTAATATTTAGAAATTCAATGGGTAAAGCATGACGTTGCGCATCACTCCCATTTCGAATCTATAATTCTAAATTATGAGATCTTCTGCTTATGACTTGTTCTATAGATCCAGTAAAGTAAATAAAAGAACAAAATGAGAGAGAGATTAATTGATTTTATTCAACATATCGCAGCGTTTCTCAAACTGTGATAACTCTACAAGGGGGGCTCGAACATATTGAAAAGTCGAAAACAAAAGATTATTTAAAAAATCTTGTTATTGAAAGCGAACAAACAAATGCATTCTGACATAATAAAAACTAAAATTCACATTTACACTGATATATTACACTTATAAATGTATCAGTGCTACGCAATTTATTTTTTATAGTTAATTTAACAATACTAAATTAAGAACAAGTTTAATAAAATTACTAATGACCACCACCCTAGGGATTGTTATATATATAAAATTATATACAAAAAAATTAACACTTATCTTGTTAATTTGTACGGTTTATAATTAATCCCTTAACTGCCAATTAAAAGTTATGCGATTCACTTCCCAATGCTAACCGTTTTCTATGTAGGCGTGCGTATGTGATGTATTGGAGGGGGGGAGATTAATAAAGAAGCAAATATTCTGAAATAAGTACATCCTTCAAAACATTGTGTCAAGGTCCCTTTATTGCATTCTAAAGCCTTCGAAATAATTTTATGGATAGCAGTGCACAGAAAAGATCGTACTTTGGAAAGGCGTATATATACGTCAGGGGAAAGTAACGCTTTGGCTGAGCGAGACATTTATATATGCCGGTAGCACTTAAGAGGTTAATGTCGTTTTGTAGTTTTAGCGTCAGAATATAGTATTATTGAATTCAATTCATTGTTATGTATGAAGGGGTTGCGATGAAAATTATGATTGAATATTGGGCCGCGAATACTGAAACTTTGAGAAGCACTGACATATCGTATTAAAGCTCATTCACACCAAAGCAGCGAGCAATAAAAAAGTAGCAATTATGAAATCCTGAATTGCTTAGTGCAGTGTTTCTCAAACTGTGGGGAACGCCCCCTTAGGGAGGCGTATAAACTCCACTTGGGGAGGGGGCGAGCAGATTGAATAGTCGAAAACGAAAGATTATTTCAAAAAATTATTAATTTACTGAAAGTAAATAAACAAAATACATTTTGACATAATAAAAAAAATAAAATGCACATTTACACTGATATAATACACTTATAAATGTATCAGTACCGACATATTGTGCATTTTACAATTAATTTAACAATACTAAGTTAAGAACAAGTTAAATAATTACCAATGACTCCATGGGCTTGTCACATATAAAATTACATACAAAAATTAATACTTATCTTGATAATTTGTACGGTTTATAATTAATCCCTTTAAATGTTGATTAAAAGTTATATTTTTCGCTCCCCAATGCCACCGTTTTCTATGTAGGACTCGTATGTGATGTATTGGAGTGAGGGTAGAAAAGTAATACACAAGCAAATCCCCTGAAATAAGTACCATAAAATCCGGTGTATAACGCGCAAATTTTCAAGAGGCAATTTTTAGTTTTCAGGTATATTCGCCGTATAATGCGCATCCCCTTTTTTACGACGCAACCTGAAATGTACGTGCACAATTCTCTTATGTTTTGAAGTTATTTATTCGAGATATTATTCCAAGCTTTAGAAGAAAAAAAATAGTATACTTTTAGAACTACAACCCTTTAAGTCCATAAGGAATGTCATTTATTTTAAAGAAACAGTATTTCGATTTATGTAGAAGTCTAATTCTTATTTCTATGCTCATCTTTGTTTCTTTTTAAAGCTGTCATTTTTATACCCGGCGTATAACGCGCCCCTTAAATTTCTATCTTATTTTCTGCGTTAAAAGTGCGCGTTATACGCCGAATTTAGGGTAAATCCTTCGAAAACACTGTCTCAAAGTCCTTTTATTGTATTCCAAAGCCTTCAGAGTAATTTTATGGATGCATTGCACAGAAATGATTGTGCTTCTGAAAGACGTATATATAGGCCCTGAGAAATTAACGCTTTGGTTGGGCGAGACGTTTATACACGTCAGTGGTTCTTGAGAGGATAAAGTTGTATTACAGTCTTAGCATTAAAATATAGTATTATTGAATTCAAAAACACTTTTATTATATGGAGGGGGCGAAGAAAATTATGATTGAATATTGGGTCGCAAATACTGAAAGTTCGAGAAGCACTGGCTTAGTGCAAAGGTGTTACGCATCTCTTCCGCTAGCTACTGATTGCCTTGAAATGAATGATCTTTTAAAGCAGAGGTTCCCAAACTTTTCTGACTCATAGACCCTTTGCCATGTTTTTCGTCTTTGGGTAGACCCCTGCTGTTTACCTTTGCACATTGATCAACTTAAATGCCTTTTTTGACAACTGGTACAGAGCCACTTACTTTAAAAGATTAAAATTCTTAACTATAGTGAAATATGTGTTTAAAACTTTAGAAACCATAGACTCCTGGGGGTGTATATAGACCATTTTGGGAATCACTATTTTAAAGCAACATGAGTGTGGTGGTAGAAGCCAAGAGATTATTTTCACGAACTCATGCCAGCGTTTTATCTGTCGAGTCGAGGGTTCAGGAGCTCTGGGTCCATTAAAAATCCGCCATGCAGAGGGGCTGATACGCGTTACCAAGTTTCACTTCGGCATGATATAGAAGTTTGGTGAATGGGATGCCAGCTCAGGCGTCATTCTTATCTCTTAATCGTGATTCAAAATTACGAGGGTTGTCGCAATATGTATTTCGTTTCATTTACCTTTAATTTGTAATATGTAAATTTAATGTGTGCTACCGTATAAAATGTAAACTATGATTTGCCCAATAAAGGTCGATCGCGGGGGTAGTTGTTTCTTGGGAGATCGCGCGTTTTGTAGCTCTAAGCCTCTTTCCGATGAGCGCGGTTCCCTTGGGAATTCAGCCAATAACCCTCGTTTTATGTAATTTTACTGTGTTCTGTAGTTAAAAATGTAAACTTTGATTTTTTTTCCAATAAAGATTGGCGGGGAGTAGTTGTTTCCAGGCAAATCATTTTGTATCTCTAAACCTCTTTCAGGTGAGCTCGGTTCTCTTGGGCATTCCACCAATAATCTTCGTGTAGCTTCAAAGTGAGACGTAAATATACAATTAAACAATCAAGCAAGAAAGCAACACGATGATGATAGGCGATGGATCTCATAATTCTGATAAACAATTGAATGACCATGTCGACACTTTAACCAGTATCTTACTCTCGCAATTTCATACCCCCCCCCCCTCATAGTCTCTTCTTAAAATACTACAATAAGTAATAAAAGGTTAAGGGTACTCACAAAAGCAAACTGTATAAAATATTATTAGTCTCATTACAATCAGGTGAGACGAAAATCCAACAATTTAAGCGAATCAAATTCTGTCCCAAATAAGATAAAATACACACTACCGCGCGTATTCGGCACATGCATATATCTAACATATTTTTCGTAACAAGACCTATGATATCTCAACTCGTCTTGATTAGTCATCACCATATGTATACATTTTGACAACTAAATAGCGTCAGATCATTTCTCCTGTTAACTCATTCGATAGTAGAACGCAAAATCTCTAGTTTTATTCTGTGTAACAATTTTTTTTCCATATTTTGAAAGGGGCGTCAAAGAAAATGGACGAGAAAAAACCTGGTAAACTATTTTTAGATTTTGCAGGAGATGCAGTTTTGATGTCTCTTCAAGGAAGTAATGTTCCGGACGAGTTACACAAGAAACTAGAGCGTCTGCAGGTTCCTGAACACGTTAGGGCCGTTGAAGAATCCATGAGCAACCTCTATATAATCTTTCGCAAGGAATTTGATGAAATACTTTATACAAACCAAAACCTGATATTCGACACTGGTAGGAAATGTACTACGTTCATACTTTGCCGGTGTTTAAGTATTTGTAAGCAACCGTCATATTTGAGTTTAATAGTGGCAGGTTCTTTTTTATACGCCCTCGTTTTCTTCTGGTTGAGAAGAAAGGACTGTTACCACATTCTGAAGCTCTGTGTATTTTCTTTACTTGCAGTATATAGAAGGAGTTTTAAGAATATGTTGAAGTCCGAAAGGAATTACGATAGCTTGTTTAGTTTTTTAGTGGAGTTAAATGAATCTGTTACTCCTAAAATAGAAGCAGATGAACTGAAAGAGGCGTTTACTGCTTTGAAAGATCATGGAAAAAATGCACACGAATACATAGAACAGTGTAAAACTGCCGAAGAGAGCATTTTTATTTTCACGGAATTTGAGTATCAGTTTTTGAAAAAAGAATTCAAGAAGCAATATGATGAAGAAAAGGATGATGAAGCTTCTGTCGAATCCAGCTTAATAGAAAATGTGTCCGAAGAAGGCAATATTTCGGATTTTCAAACCGAAGGATCAGATATGAATAAATCTTTTGACAGCGATGCTGATGATATACCTGCAACAAAGTCTATCGACAGTTCCAAGAAAGTAAAAAAATCCTCGTCGAGTGCGAAAAAGGGTGAGATGAAACGCTCGGATAATCCAGTAGAAAAGAACACAGAGAGAAATAGTCCTCAGCAAGGGTCTAGCAAGTATTTTGACGAACTTGAGATAGAGACGAGCGTTAACATTGGCAAGAAAGAAAAAAGAAAGTCTGCATACAATCCTAGAAAAGGCAAGAATAAACAATCAGAGGGCTCAAAAAAGGGAAAAAGCACAAAGAGTAAGAGTCCTGAGCAAGGAACCAGCAAGCATTTTGATGAACTTGAACAAGCGAAGAAATCTGCTTATCTTAGAGGAAATCCAAGGAAAACTCCCATGTACAGCAAGCGTAGCTCGAAGAAACCCGAAGCATACCCTACATCCGAATCTGATGTTGATGATCCAGAAGCCGAAGTGTTGTCAGCAATCGGTTCTTCTGAATCTGATGTTGATGATCCAGAATCGATTCAATGTTCCAGTACCGATAACAGAGATAATGAAACTGAAGAAACTTCTGAGAATATAGAAGAAATTTTAATAAGTGAAGGGATTGATATATATTCTTTACTATCCGATTCGGAAAATCCTGACTGCAAGTTTTGCTCTACTAGATGTAGCACATTTTTAAATCGTCTAAATAACTTTGACCAATCTGAAAAGATCTAACAGTTTTAACCCCTTTCCATTAAGTTTTTTGAACTATGCAACTTCTATGCTACCTCAAAGTCTTCTAAAATTCATTCTATTTTGGATTTTAAGTCCCGTCAAACTGCATGTCATTTAATGCTTTTTAGAACTGCATAAAATTTCAGTACTATTTGGCTCGCATTTTAAATCATTGATTTGTTTTATAAATGTTGAAGTTTTGGATTATTTGTAACCATTAATATATGAAGCATTTAGCAACGAGTGTGTGTGTGTTACATTTTGTAATTTGTTTGTTAAATTACTCATCTTTTAAAGGTTTGTCGAAAGTTTAGCAAATCATTCGAAATAAAAGACCATTTTTTCTATTTATCAACTTGTTGGTAATTTTATTGGTAAATTGATTTTCCAAAATGTGTTTACACGGATATTTTGTACCATATCTCTGAGGATTGGCACATAAAACTACAACATTCGTCTTGTTTTCCAATATTCATAAGTCAACTTTGATCTATTTTTAACTTATTCGAAATGGTACACAATTCTCGATTTTAAAACAATTTCTGAATTGGACATTTAAATTGAGAAATTCTTTCCTCGGTTTTTAATAAATTGGAAACTCTGGCTTCCTAATCACTTAGCTTCTCAAACTTGATGGTTTTCTTAATGTCATTTAAAAATCGCATAAATAGATAAATTTAGATATAAAACAAAGTTATGACTGTTCTACAATGAAAGTTATGCAGACGATTGCCTTATAAATCGGAGGTTCCCAAACTTTTTGACTCATGGACCCTTGCCATGTTTTTCAACTTTGGGCAGACCCCTGCTTACCTAATAAATTTTTGGACAATTATCAACTTAAATGTCTTTTTGTCAGCTGGTACAGAGCTACTTACTTTAAAAGATCAAAATTTTTAACTGTAGTGAAGTATAGTGTTTAAAACTGAACATGTTAATTAATTTTAAATTTAACAATAGACAAAATAATTGAGCAACAAACAAAATGAATCTTGTGCTTCAATTAATTTTCAACATTTGGCATCAATCTTGTCGAGTTTAACCTTAAATTTCTTCGGTTAATAGTGTCCAGCCTTTTTTTTCCAACCATAGTCAAAGCATTCTCAAATCTAGATTTAAAATCTGAATAGAGGGCATTTAAATGAAGGTAGGTTCAAAAAACATTATCCTGGCAGAATGTGACAAAATGAGAAACTGGGAAAACTTCCGTCGTCCAATATTAGCTTAATTCCTCCTTTAGCTTAATTCTGGCAAGAAAAGTTGTGAAATGATGGTCCTTGTATTTAATTAAATATGTGCTGTCGCCTTGTAATTGTGCAAATTAACCTTATTAAATTAAGTACATAAATCTGTTAAATAAAATCTAGTTTCCCCTTGATTGCATTTTCTTTAAAAATTAAATTCACGGTGTGGTTTAATGACAGCCTCTATCGTAGACCCTATTTACACCTCATGGACCCCTAAATTATTTTTCACTCACGTAGACCCCTTGCAAGTCGTCATAGACCCCTGGGGGACTATATAGACTACTTTGGGAATCACTGCTAATTAAATGATCCAGTTATTGAAACAAATTATTCGTATATTGCTGTTAAAGACGCTAGCAAGTTTTTTAAATCTTTATCTGATCTATGGGATATTCTCAAGAGTTTCAAAAGGACGTAAAACTTCTAAATAAAAAGAACAGAGGAAAGTAGTACAAAAACAAAGTTTTTAACTATTTTCATATAACATAATACCGAGAGCGATTGCCAGAAGGACATAGAATAGTACAAACTTTTAATGTGTTACTGGCAAAAAAAAATTGTACGGAAAAAGCAGCCATGAGGCCCCAAGTGAAATAGCTATTTCAATGCATAGTAAAAAAATTATTATAAATTTAATTTTGCTATTTAAACGACATTGATAACAATTATATAGAGGAAACCCAAAGTCATCCCGATTATAAATATTTATTGTGCTCAAACTATTATAATTAGACATGTTTGTTTGGATATATTATAAGTACTATTATCAAATTTGTATACACCATTTTCTTCAGTACATTACAACATGAGCACCTTGGATAGCTGGAAAAATGTCTATGCCTAGTGTTCTGTAATATATGGTTTCTTCTGCTACTCTCATTTTTCTTGTTTATAATGCTAAAAGTGCAAAACAAAATGCATAGTTGTTTTTTTTTTTGGAAAACAAGGGTTATAATTAACTCTAATTACTATGTAACATGTAATTTTGACACACAAAAGCATTTTTTATATTCTCACTTATTACAAATGTTTTATCACTTATTACACTGTTTATTCCACTGTGTATGTTGCAAGTGTTACCTAGGCAATTTTTCTACAGAAAACTTTTTACTTACGGGTAGTCTTCTGTTGCATTTTTGCGTGCAAACCATTCCTCCTCTATAACATGAATAATATTCGAAGTAAATTGTAGTCTAATTTTTTACTCAGACAATTTTCCGAATATATTGTATGAGTACTTAGCCCCATTCGATATACATCGAGATATGTATGTACAATGTTGTATACATCCAAATATGTACATAAAATTTTTTCGGATGTAAAAAATTATCTCTTATCCTTATAGATCTGATGATGATTTTAAAAAAATTAAACTTTATCTTTTTATACATGAGATCATTTTTCTACCGTACCACAATCTACGGCTCTTCTGCGTTACTGCTGTGCTTTATTTTATTTTTTAATATGCTTTTATAAGTTTCACTTGTATGTAACGGAATCTTTGAACACTTTTACCTATTTTAAAAGGTCAGATTAATTCGAAATTTTACACGCTTGTCAAGGACCAATGGCAATACAATAATTTAATATTTTTGTGCAATTGTCTTGATCAGAATCATCAGGATTGACGTTTTCCAATTTCCTGGTTTGGCGACTAATTCGTGGCCGCGGTAGCCAAGCGGTCTAGGCATCGGATCGTGGCTAGCATGTCATGAGTTCGATCCCAGTAGCACTGAAGACCCACCGTGTAGGGGCGCGATGCACGTAAAATCTGTCGAGAGCTTAAACGTCCTCACGTTGGTGTGGTGTGGTAGTTAGGAGAGGGGGTGCCAGCTCAGGTGTCGTCCACGTCACTTTACCATGGTTCAAAATTACGCGGACTGTCCCCAAAAGCCCTCGTGTAGCTGAACAGTGGGACGTTAATATTCACTCACTCACTTGGCAACTAACTCCAGATCCTATTTCCAGATTTGGCGACAAAAAGATTAAGTTACAACCTTAGAGCGAAAACGTCAATGGGTATTACAGATTCTAAAAAAATAACATATTTATCATTAATTTATCAATGAATAAATGATAGTTTAAGAAACTAAAAAAAAACACGCTTTTCTTGTAGATCGAACTAAAATATTAAATATAAATTATAGTTTTAAAAAACTGAAAAAACACGCTTTTCTGATTAATTGAACTAAAAAGTAAAAAATAATTCTTAATATAAGAATAAAAGGATTAACGAGAAAATTAATGTCGTAGAGGTAAAAGCGTAAGGGTGCTTCGTACTACATTTTTACAGTAACTATGCTTTTCGGAATAAAACTAGTAAGAAATTATAACTGATATCTAGTACACCACTCTTTTACCACAACGACATTAATTTTTTTTGTTAATCATTTTATCATTATTAAAAATCACTATTGTGAATGAAATTGATAAAAATTGCAATTGATATGAATACAACTGTGTGTTCTCGACTGATGCGAAAATTCTACTAACCAACTGCAGCGTATTCGCTTCCCTCCACATTCTCAGCCTACGACAAGAGAAGTGTGATAGCGCTTCGCCGCGTGAGTGAATATTAACGTCGCAGTGTTAAGCTACACGAGAGCTTTTGGCGACGGACCTCGTAATTTTGAACCATGGTCAAGTGACGAGGTTGGTCACCTGAGCTGGCACCCCCTCTCCTAACTACCACACAACACCCACGGGAGGGCGTTTGAGCTCTCGACAGATTTAACGTGCATCGTTTCCCTATACGGCGGATCTTCAGTGGTTCTGGGCTCGAAATCATGACACACCAGCCATGATCCGATACCTTGACCACTTGGCTACCGTGGCCACAGCGCTTCGCCGCGCTCAAACGGTTAAACATTTCTTTTTATCGATTTTGCATCAAGAGGTTTGGATCCATAAAAATGTCTAAATTTATGCTGATTCGTACATACATTAGTTTATATGTATGCACATACACGTTTTAAACCAAAGCAGACATTGGACTTTCTCTTGATTCGATGCCATTTCGGCCGAAAATGACTTTTTTTTTACAAATGTTTTTCCTGCGAATTCCTGCCATACCGCACCGCAGTTCGATACCAGTACCACTGAAGACCCGCCGTGTAGGGAAACGATGCACGTTAAATCTGTCGAGAGCTCAAACATCCTCCCGTTGGTGTGGTGTAGTAGTTAGGAGAGGGTGGTGCCAGCTCAGGTGTCGCCCGCGTCACTTGGCCATGGTTCAAAATTACGCGGTCCGTCCCCAAAAGCCCTCGTGTAGCTGAACAGTGGGACGTTAATATTCACTCACTCACTCCTTCCATACCGCCATCTATTGCAGAAAAAAACCTCTAAAATTGACTTATCCGGTGATGCAAAAGTTACATTGTTATATTAAACGGTTATTTTGTAGTGAGTTTTTATAATACAGGCAGATTTTTGGTTTACTGTTCATACCATAAAATCCGGGGCATAACACGCCATTTTAACTCAAAAAATAAGATCGAAATTTACGAGTGCGCGTTATACCCCGGATATTAAAATGATAGCTTCTAAGATAAAAATAAAAAAAGTTGAACATAGCAAATTTTACTTAGTTTTACTACATAAAATACTGCTTATTTAAAAGAAGCGACAGTGAGATTGAAAAGTTCCAACACATAAATAAAATATTATACAACTCACTTTTGATTTTATATTAATTTGAAGTTTTAACAAGTTGGGACGGTAATCTGCTATTTTATATAGTTGGACAAATTACTTTTTAAGTATATTCTCTTTGCTTGATTAACTCGTATTATTTTCTTCATCTTAAAATAATCAAACGGAAAATTAAGTTTTTAATATATATATATATATATATATATATATATATATATATATAATATCTAGAACTATATTTTATTGCTTCATTTTTCTTCTCTTAACCAATGCTTTCAGTTCTTAAAACATGATTATTTCATTATAAATTATCAAAAAAAAAAAACCGAACGCTTCAAAATTCAAAACTTTTTAAGCTTTTCTACTACTAAAAATGAATAATTTTTAATATTTTGCATTAAATTATTTGTAAAAAAATTATTATACTTTGATAAAAATAACAGCGAAAAAATTAATTCAGATCCATTAATTTTTTTTTAAAAAATTTCAAAGCCAGGGTGCAGGGTATCTTACGCATTGTTAAGATACACCAAATTATATTTGAATTTTAAAAAAATGCTTGAATTTCAGTTTACTTCAGAGAGAACATGAATGAGAGAATTTTTCCACAAATTCATATTTTTAAACTTGAATATTTGAAAAAATAGTAATTAAAAATATCCGGATACATTTACAGTTGGCATTTACGCATGTAAATAAATATAAAAATCAATTTTAAATTTATTTTTAAAAAATATTTATTTATGCAAAATTTCTAAATATTTATTTATGCAAAATTTCTAAATATTTATTTTTTTAAAAGCTTACTGAAGAACAAGTAATTTAAATCTGGATATCTATTGTAATTAAGATTAAAAAAATAACCAGATTTTCATACAAAACTAGGAATTTTATAGTAGAAATTGCATTTGAAATTTCGGAAAAAATATTTATGTATGGCGCACATACGCAGTTAAAAATTATTTACCATAAGTACTAACAATTCTTCGAATAAAATATTAAATTAAAATTTTAACATATAGAATCTTAAGCATTTTAATGCCTTTTTTTAAATTTCATACAATTCGGTTAAAACTGTATGTTAAGAGCAAAAAATATGCTGAAAAATTTGATGAATTTAGAATAAATTTTTAAGTAGAAGCAATATTGCGGAGCTAAAACACAGGAGAGAAAAATTATGATCATATCTACAAGAGTTTTTGAAATATTTATTTTAAAATTCAGAAAATCTCTGCGTTAAGTTATATTTAATATTAATTAAATAGTCAACATAAATGTAATGTTATGTTTGAAGACGCATTCATGTACTATTAAAAAAATTATAAAGGGCATTGTTGCATATGTTAAGAATTTCATATATAATTTTAAATTCAGATTTTAACAGATTGACGTAAAGAAAAAAACGACCATCTTAAATACATGATGCAGTCTGCAATGCCATAATCTTGATAAACAGAAGACAGCATTTTCACTTTCTGGGGCAGAGTCGGTTTCGGTAGGGGTGAACTAGGCAAAAAGTGAGGCCCCATCGGTTTTGACGGGTGCCGCACTAGAAATTGCAGTTTTCAGGAAAAATTATAATAATTACAAATACAAAAATAAGTCTTGCAATTTTTTCATACATTTTTACTACCACGAATTGGGGAATTGATTTCCAATATACTTTGTTGTGTTTCACAATATTTAAGGTAACCAACCATAGTCCATCAGATATGTTTGTACTACTTTTCGTAAACAGTACTCCTATTAAAACTTGTGCATCCGAAATACACCTTTTGTAATCTTAAAAAATATATAAACTATAACGGTTAATTTTAATTTATGCAAATTATTAAATGTTCCTATTTAGTCATTTCCGTCCAAACAGTTTACATGGAAAAAAATTCGGACTCACCCATTCATTAGGGAATTGTATGATTCCAGCAATAAGTTTTATTTTTCACCAAATAGGATTGCGTCACTTCGGGGATACCCCTTAGATAAACTTTTATATGCTATCCATTGTAATTTAAACATTTTTCTTTTAATTATATTTATTTCAGAAGAAACTGATTTAGTTTCTTCATGAAATACAAGATTTAAATAAATTGATTTTTTTCTTTTCAAACGTATTTGCTTAATAATATATATATTTGTGTATTATATTAAAATTTTGAACTACCCAAAATTATATGTTTTTGCTCCTCTAAAAACTCTTATAGGAATTTAGAAATGGTCTTACAATTCATGTACGGTTTATATATTCTAAAATGAAAAATATATTTTTATAACTGAATTTTTGTGCCTCGTTTATAAAAATAAAAAAATTACTTTAGGCTACAGCTTATAAAATGTATTTAAATAAGTGGAATAATAGTATTTTCACATAATATGAATATTTTTGACTGCATTAAGTCAGATATTTATATTTCAGTTTCTTTACAATTTGAATAAAAGTTGTAAGCAATTTTACGGAGAGGATATTGAATAAAATCTCCTTGGCTATTTAAAAGTAAAATGTTTTATTTTGATACCCCACTGCTCACACTCTAAAATAAGACTCATTTACAATCATATGATCAGCTTTGGTGATATTTAAATTTTCAAAACTACTCTACATGTACGTAAACATTCTTTCAAAACCATACATCACATCTCATTCTCTGTCTTTTCCACAGCAGGCATTGTTTTATTATACTCAAAAAATTAAATACAGAATATATTTCGAAATGTTATTTTTTTAAAAATATGACATGAATACAATGCGGAATTGTCGGTTAGCTTCACTGAACAAAATTGTTTTAAGTGTACTGTTTTGAAAGACAAAATTAATTGAGAGAAGTTTTTCTCTCAATGCAATTTGTAATGACTGAATTGTGTGAAAGATGTATTTGTCGATGAATTTTCCATTTAACACTAAAGAGACAGAAAAATAAAAAATTAAATTTGAATAGAAAATGGTTAGAAATACTTTCACAATTTGAAGAAAAATATATTCCCATTAAAATAAAAAAAAATGACTAAATTTGCTTTTTGCTCCGTCACAAATGCCGATGTAAAGAAAGCATTTTTGCTTCATATAAGTTGTTTGACTATGAAATAAAATTTAGATTTTTTCCGAAAAATTCACTTAACATAAAAACATGATTTATAGGATTAAAACATATATGAATTAAAAGTATTGAAATCCCTCTTTATGTTACTTTAAATTTAAAATATAATTGAATAGAGAAGATTGATTTTATTTCATAAACATAATAGTCGTATGTAACGATACTTCATTTATTCTCTTATTGTTTAAAAAAAAGAGAGAGATGGTCACTTTTACTCTTTTTTACATAGTTACTTTTTTTAAAAAAACATTAAGATGTACTTGTGTTTTATTAGTCTCATATTCCACAATAAATACAAGCTGATTTTTCCTGGCTCAAATCGTTAGTCCAAAATAGTTTATTTTTCATAAATTAATTTTTTGAAATTGTTTTTGTTTAAAATAAACAAGTATTTTTCAACTTTTGTAACAAGTTTCTTTCTTTCGAGTTTTTATTTTTTTTAACTCTTCTCTTTTATTGTGACTTAACCGATCAAACAGCCACGTGGACCCCACTTTTTCCACCCAAGATTCGCACAAGGCAACGTCACAGCTGTGAACGAGTTTTCTCCTGGTTTTAAAGTAGCAAAGAGGCCGAACTGAGTAATAAAATCTTCCCCTGTAGACCTCCCGCGATCTTTGAAGGGAAAAGGAATTAAATGTGTTGCACTTTCGAAGCAATTCGCAAAAGAGAAGTAAACGCTTTCGGAATGATTTTTCAGGACAACGCCGAACACTCAGAGGGTTAAGGTAATGGACTCGTGGCCGGTGTGTCATGGGGAAAAACCTAGTACCCCTGAAGAGCCGCTGTGTAGGGGGTGATGCACGATAAATCTGTCGAGGCTTTAACATCCTTCCGTTGGTGTGGTGTGAAAGTTAGGATAAGAGGTGGCAGCTCAGGTGTCGTCCTCATCACTTGACCATGGTTCAAAATTACGAGGTCCGTCACCAAAAGTCATCGAGTAGCGATTTTAATAATCACTTACTCATAGAGAGCGACGTTAATTGAAAATTAAATCATATAAAACCAAACATTCCATTTTTATTTTCAAAGAACGCGTGAACTGAAGTGAAGTGAACTGAATCAGTTGAAAACCTATATGCCAGCTGAATTCAGCATTCAGGTAATTGAAGACTAAATTTTCTGTTATGAGACTCTTCTTTTTATGCTCTATTTTATCTCGTATTTAAGTCGAAGAAATGAGTTCTGATACAGCTGAACGAGCTTTTACTGTTTTTGTTCGACGCTTGATTCTTAGGACTTTACAATCATGCAGAATTCCTAGCGAAATACATAGGGCAATATGGCACATGAAATGGGGAGATGTTGAAAGGGATACAGATGAAGCTATGGAAACAATTTCGCTTATACTGATAGCTGCATTTGAACAAGTACTAGAATGCAACGAAGAAAAATTCTTCAGTTCGGAGACTAGTTGTACTGTATTCATGCTTTCTTGTTGTTTGAAGATGTTCGCTGGACATTCGTACTTCTTTCTAGTGTTAGTGTACGTTTTTCTGAGTGACTGTATTTACTTCTGGTTCAAAAGAACGAAATGTTATCGAATTCTGCATACTGTCGAATTTTGTTTTCAAGCGTTGTACAGAAGAATATTTCGAAACGTTTTAACATCGGAATTCGATTACGAAAAACTACGGGTATTTTGTAAGTTCTTAAACAACATGCTGTTTCCCGATTCTGAAATAGCCGATTTAGATGCGGCTCTACGAAAGTGGGTAGAGAATGGAGAAAGTATTGTAACAGTCCTAGATAAGCTTAATGAGAGAGATGAAAATACGTTTTGGACGGATTTTGAATGTAATTATTTTCAGGAACTGCTAATAGATAATATACAATATGATAAAACAAATATTTCCTCTCAAGATTTCAAGGCCGATGATGCAATTAAAACTTATAAATCGGGGGACATAACTTTACAGAAAAAAGTAGAACCGGGTAAAGATTCAGATTCTAAATGCAGAGCAGAAACAATTAAATGTTCAGATCTCGATTATCAGTCCAAACCTGGAACGAGCAAGTCTCAAGATCTCGATTATCAGAGTAAACCTGGAACGAGCAAGTCTCAGGATCCCGATTATCAGAGTAAACCTGGAACGAGCAAGTCTCAGGATCCCGATTATCAGAGTAAACCTGGAACGAGCAAGTCTCAAGATCTCGATTATCAGAGTAAACCTGGAACGAGCAAGTCTCAAGATCTCGATTATCAGAGTAAACCTGGAACGAGCAAGTCTCAAGATCTCGATTATCAGAGTAAACCTGGAACGAGCAAGTCTCAAGATCTCGATTATCAGAGTAAACCTGGAACGAGCAAGTCTCAAGATCTCGATTATCAGAGTAAACCTGGAACGAGCAAGTCTCAAGATCTCGATTATCAGAGTAAACCTGGAACGAGCAACTCTCAAGATCTCGATTATCAAAGTAAACCTGGAACGAGCAAGTCTTCGTTAAAAGAAAAAACAGATAAAAGAAAAACAGCAAATGAATTCACTACGCGAATAAAAAAGTACAAGACTGATGATTTAAAAATGATTCAAAAATACTTAGATTTTACTTGTAAATTTTGCAATACAAAATGTAGCCAATACTTGATGTGTCTAAGTGAGCTCATTTAATATTATGGAAAGAAATATTAATTTTTTTATCCAAATGCTACCATTTCGTGAGTATTGTAAGCGAAAAAGTTTATTTTAAACTAAGCTTTATTATTCTCATGGTTATCTTGCTTTCCGTTTTTTTTTTAAATATCCATCCCTTTTTAATTATCGCTTGAATCAATGGCGTTTTTAAAGGTTTTAATTAATGCTATTGAATGCTTTTAAATGATCGATAAAACCATATATTTGATGACGTAAGATTTTAATTTCTGAAAACTCATATTTTACACGAAATGTATTCTTAGCTGTTTATTTAGCGTTAATATTTTAGTCTTTGAAAATATTTTAATGCTTTAGATATGCCTCTGCAAATTTCTCGAATCAAGTTGAAGTATTTAAATAAAACTGTATACCATGTTTTAAAATCGAAGAAAGGATTCATTTATGTGTATAGTATGTTAATTGGCATTATTCTCAGAATATTTCTCTAGAAAAAATCTTTTTAAACGTAGCTCATCGAAAATAGAATTTAATATTAAAAGAAATGTATTCGAAATAATTTTTATGGATATCTAATGCAATTCAGGAAGTAGATCAGACTCGTGTCTTGCCTCTCATTTCTTTTTTTAAAAAATGAAATTATGTACTAAATTGATACAGCTTTTAAAAAGTTGCGAATGATAAAATTTTCAAATAAAGTCCCTTAAGATTTTAATTTCAATCCTGAAAATACGGTAGCATCGCAAGACAAAATCATGATATAAAACTCCTGCATCCTTTTTGACAAAGACTTTTGCAGTCTAAAATTTTATTACTTTTGGTATTTTAAGTTTAAAAACTACTTTCTGTGAATTAAATGTTAATTTTTGTTTATTGCACTTTATGTTTAATTTGTAATGAAAAAATCGCACAATCATTGATATAAATAAACGTTTTACCACTAATCTGCAGTGTGAAGTTCTAATATTTCTATTCTTGTCTGTCTTTTATTACTATAGATAGATTTTTTTCCAAAACTTTAAAAATTTTATTATGTTGATTCTATAAATTAACACATACTAAGCTGTATTTATCGGTTATAAATACAATGAAACCAAATGTGGTAATCCATAGAAAACACGCCAAATTCCTGCTTTATAATAGTAGATAGCATTGTAAGAGAAAATAGCGCTGTTTTTAAATATGGTTGAATAAGTTACTAATATATATTTAATTTCACCAAATTTGGCGACATTTTCTTTTTGCTAAACCGTTCTACCTTCAATTAGAATGGTAGATGGACGAAGAAATAAGCATTTTTAAACGGGAAAAAGTACACCCAACTCTTTTTACACGCTTAGATAAGTTTCTTAAAAAAACTTTTCAAAAAATCGTGTAAAAATCACGTGCGACCTATTGTAAATTTAGGGATGTGTTGTTCCCTATAATTTTTAAAATCTCGTGTAAAATCTCTTAGAAAATTTTTTAAAAAGTTAGCAGTTACAGAAACTGCCAATAGAAGTGAAAACTTGGAACTTTTAGTATTAAAATTTGAAATTTCATAATGTTTGAATTGAAATTATCAACACGAATCTGGTTTTCACATCTATTGACACTCCGAGCAATAACTAAATGCATGTTTATATGGTTTTTATTATTCAAATATATTACGGGCTGTACAAGATCATGACAAAATATAAATATAATTCAATTAAAATAACAATTATATAAAATTATATTATTTATGGATAGTATTTGTATTTACTTAAATTTCAATGTACTTGATTTTTAACATTATTTTAATTGTTTGAATCATTGTCATCATTAATTTCAACAATACTTAGACTTTTTGTACTTTCAATTATTTCCTTTTGTTCTAAAAAAGATACAATAGGCTTATGGTAACTAAGTAAGAAAGGAAAATGTGTCATTCAAATTTATCTAAGTATCGCGTTAAAACCGCATCGATCGTCATTTTATATTTTGCAGTACTGAGTTTTCGATCATTGACATATTTAAATTAAGTGTTTCATTTAGAAATTCAATTAGTGGTAGATTTTTATCATCTGCAAAGTTAATATTAAAATCTCCACTTATAAAATCATCGGTACATTATCATATTTTTCGCCAAATCTTTTTCGAGTATTTCAGAACCTTCTTTTGCATAAATCATTAAATTTTCGAATAAAAAATTGTTGTATCTGTCTCATAGATTTTCCTGGCGAAATATAAACGGCAACCATTAGTATGCGCCCATCCGGTATAGTGGTCAGTGAAGCTGACTGCGGTGCCGTAGGGACTGGGTTCGAATCCCGCAGAAGGCATGGATGTTTG
The DNA here is from genome assembly GCA_019973975.1 of Trichonephila clavata. NCBI lineage: Eukaryota > Metazoa > Arthropoda > Arachnida > Araneae > Nephilidae > Trichonephila > Trichonephila clavata. Next base: position 27,567 of record BMAO01020543.1, read on the forward strand.
TGTTGTAATCCTTTCTTCTGTCTCTGTTGTATCCCCCCGTGTTATACATTGCGTGGTGCACGGGGTTTATAAATGTTAAACAAAAACAAACATGTATTGCCCATTCTCGGAATCGCAACGAGCAATGCACAGTATATATACATTGAATTTTTCACTAAATCCATTCAATTTCACTTATAAGATATAAACAGCACTATACGTCAGCTGTATAGCTACAGACATACTGCTATAAAGCATGTCGGTGACGCGAACGCACGAGATTTCACCCATCCAAAAAGTGTAAGGCGAACAGCTCACTGCGCGTGCGCCAGTCAGAGCATGTCGGTGACGCGAACCCTTAAGATTTTCCCCTACCAACAAGTGCCCAACGCCGCTAAAGAAGTTTTCACTTCAAAAATTTTAATTAGCGTACAATAAAAACTAATTAAGTTCATACAACATATAAAAATTCAAATTGAAGTTAGGTATATAACTACTAAGTAACGACTATATTCATCTGTAATTGATAATAAACGTGCACTTTTATTATGAACTGGACGCAAAATGCCATCAGCAGTAGGTGTGTCACATATATCTAGCGCAACAATCGATTTTGATTCAAAGGAGTTTGGTTCGTTATTACCATCCTCGGTAAGTTGTTTTTGTTATGAAGTTTTTTATTAGGTGGCTATTTTTGGTACCACAAGTTGCATATATAATTCTTTCGTGTGTGATATCCTGCTACTCAAAACTTAACATTATGTTGAAATTTTAACGCACGCCCTATTTCAAGATCTTTAGTTAGAAAATGTTGTTCCATACTTGAAACAAAATTCAAGCCCTCGCAAATTAAATCTGCTGTTAATAGCTGAATTTCAGCTTGCGACTTCTTCATTATTGACTTTTTATTATCAAGTTTCATGAATTCGATCAAATCGTCCCCTTCCAACGGACATAAATCCCCAAACTTTTTCGGAATTCGTGCTAAAACAAAGAGTTTGTGTAACAAAAATAATTTGCTAAATTTGTGCACCGTGTTTTTTCAAAATCGTGTAAAAAGAGTTGGGTGTACGTTTTTATACTAACAATCGACCGTATAGATGGAGGTAAGGAGTGCCGCTGGTAATGCATCGTAGTGGGTGTAATACCGATGTACTTTTGATGAACTGGTTCTCGGAATCTAGTATTCTGTTTATAAAAGCCTTACGGTTTATTAACTGTTTGGCCGACGAACTTCTGTTTCATTCGCCAAATATATTTTAGCCTAGAGACAAACGCAGATAGATAATATGGCTAATGTTCGTACTGGCGACATTTCTGAAAAGCAGTCGCCAATCCAGTCTCTTACCATACATACCATAGGAACATTAAAAAAAATTATTTTAACATTTCTATGAAAATACCAAGATGCAAGTTTAAAAAGAACATTTTAATTTTAAAATTTCTAAAATTCAACGGGAAAAAAACTGCGTGATGATTGTGATGAAGTGAAACTAGTTGTGGGAGGTTTGTGAAAGAAGTAGTCTAGTAAAGTGATGATTACCACAATTTTACAGCTGTTGTATTTTAATTGTGGATTAAATTAAATTATATGAAAAGAGGCTCAAAGAGAGTGTTCATAAAATTTTTAGGAAGAGCCATAGGGAATGATCATGAACTGAGAGATAAATTAAAAAATAATATGTCAATAGAGCCCCTTTATATATATATATATATATATCAATTTTCCATCCCGTAGCACGCTTGCAAAACAGTAAAGTTTTTTTCTCAACCGGTTTACTGTGATTGACGAGTATACTCGTCATGTAGAAGTTGCAGTATTTTGTGTATTGACGAGTATTCTCGTCATGCGTAAAAAGTAGTGATCAGTGGCAGCTTAAATTGCAATTTTTAAGAAAACAAAACGTATTCTCAAGTTTTAAGAAGTTTAGAATATTTTGAGGCCAAGCCGGAGTAAAACAAAAAGTTTTTAAAATTTAAGATGAATTTATTAGTGTCACTGCATGCACCGCTAAAACAGCTTATAAGTTCGCATTAAGAATTTATTTATGTGCAATAAGGTTTTTTAGATGTTAGTCTAGTAGGGGCAAAAGTAAAAATCAAAAATTTGACTTATAAGGTTCCTTCAGGTAGGCTCAGCCATGGGACAAATGCTTGACGCCGGCCTGGCGCTAAGCCCATTGATAGCTCTGCTGGCCCGAAGTTATCGAGTGGTGTAAATGCCAACTGTCAAGATGTTCTACGGTGCTGTACTAAAGGTTGTAAAGGCCGTACCAATGTTGAGATCGCTGTAAAGGCCATACCAATGTTGAGGTCGTTGTAAAGGCCGGATCACTCCTGTGAAAGGCTGCGTTAGGACAAAATTGGGATGTTCGTAGGTGTGGGAAGTCGATTGGAGAGTTCATAGGAGTGTGTTGGAGTGTCGTAATTTTGAAGCCAATAGAAGTCTCTCTAGCGTCTGTGAAGCTTCTTAGCGTATTGAAAGTGTCTGGGTTTCCTTTTTTGGTGTCGATATAAAGCTGGGATACTTCGCGCCCACAAAAAAGACACGTGAGGCAGAATCATTTCTGTTTGGGACGTAGTCGGGGTTACTATTCAACTATTGGTCCTAGTTACCCCTTACGCGGTAGACTTTGAAGTCGGAGATTGGCGTGGGAACTGCACCGCTTTTCTTCACAGTTGATCAGTTCTCTGTCGGGTGGATAAAGAGGGTCAAGGGTTGACTTGCCTTAGAACTTAAGCGTCAGTGTGTCCGGTCTTGGATACTTTCCCACGCGAAACTCCTTGACCGTTGAGACGTCACTAATTCCCTAACAGGAAATGTGTCCTTTGGCGGAGACCGCTGTGTATGTTAAGCCATGTGCTGACATTTGTGTAATGTCCCAATACCGTGCTGTTTAATGAACAGTTAATTTATTTATTTATGGAAAGGCATGGATGCTTTCTGGTTAGAGGACTGTGATCAACCCTATTCCACCTCTTCAGAACTTCCTTAGTGTCGATTCAGGTAGAAAATATTTTGTCAGTGAAAAAGGAAGTAAATTAGTGTGTGTTTAGGTCTCAGTTCAGGAATTTCGACGTGGCCGGCATGTCATGAGTTCGAGCCTAGTACCACTAAAAACTCAAACGTCCTTCCGCTGATGTGGTGTGGGGGGTGCCAGCACAGGTGTCGTCCTCGTCACTTGACCATGGTTAAATTACGAAATCCGTTGCCAAAAGCCCTCGTGTAGCTGAATAGTGCAACCTTAATATTTATTCACTCACTCACCTCGGGAATTTCAACAGTCCCTAAAATATAGTAGAATTTAAGTTCTTACACTTTTAAGTAACTTTTCTTGGGCTTTTCGAGTAATATGTGTAATATTTATTTTTGGTAACCAAATAAATTAGCATTAGTTTTAAAATTTGCAATTTTTTTAAAAATAAACTCTTTTTTTTTTTTTTT
>BMAO01020544.1:0-19846 GCA_019973975.1 Trichonephila clavata
CATTACGTTTAGTAAGGAGAATCTCTTTTTAGTTATTTGCATTGTAAGAAAAAAATTCAACATGTTAGGGGTAAGTAAATATTCGTTTCGGGTAACACAATACTATAGCATATACCTGCTAGCAATAATGTAAATGAAAGCCTTTATAGCGTTATCTTCAGTGACAGCTTTTATGAATCCCTGATGTGTAAAACGGAAAAAGGAAAAATGAAACAAAAAGAAACAAACTGTTTTCTTGTATGAATTTTATAAAATATTGTATAATATCTATTACAACTAAAAAATGGGCCGTGGGTAGCCTAGTGGTTAGAGCATCGGACTCCAGACCGAAAGGCCTGGGTTCGATGCCACCAAATTCCCGCCGAGTAGAAAACGAGAACGTGTCATTAAATCTGTGAGTCCGAAAGGTGTCACTCTCTATCGTGTTGCGTGAGCAAAATCGCACTGTCACCTTCTTTGGGGGCTCAAAGCTTAGGCTAACGGCAGGCGTAAAATTCTAGCCCTTAGCCGCGATGAATTTCGTGGACCTTTATCTGACGTTACTGCGATCAGGTGGCATAAGCAACAACAACGTAACTAAAAAACTAAGCACTGTAATAGACATTCTTCGTATAGCAAGTAACATACGTATTAAAATACACATTTTTAAAAAGTGTGCTCAGAGTAATGTAATTATATATGCAAAATAGTCAGATATGAATTAAAACTTTATAAATTTTTTACAACTAATTTCAGAAATCCATATCCCCTGCAACAAAACAATGAAACCAATTAGCTAAAAACTTTATTTACAGAACACATTTAAGATATTTCTAAGAAATTCAATTCCTTTCTTAATTAAAAAGATTAATTACATTTTTCTGGATATTAAAAACAAAAGCACATTCATGAAAAAAAATCTCTGTTCTCGTATTTCATGTCTCCAATCACGTACTCTAATTATTTCTATAAAACACAACTCAGCAAAAACAGAACGGGAAAAAAAAACACAAATTTTCTCTTCTATTTGGAACAATCTCAGAAGCATTAATTTTAACAAATGTTTCCTTTTTTATATACTCAATAATAAAATCGCAAACATTCGAATGAATAATTTTTTCCTTCACCTTTTTGGTCTTTATAACATCATGTTTAACTATTTTCTTTCCATAATTGAAAATATTAAATTGTGTTCTTTCAATAAAGCTTCAAAATGCGACGTTTCCATAATCCTTAACGGCTTCAGCTGTCAGAATAGATGATATTAGAAGCGCATTGTGTTATTTTGTAGCAGAAATGCCTTGCCATTCACGCAGAAAAAATAGAAAAATAGAAATCGACTTTTTACTTCACCGATTTATTTAATTATCGCTCTCTGTATGTGTAAGTATTGTCAATTGAACTAAGAAAGCGATTTTGACATTTCGGATAAAATGTAAAGAAGTGTGATGTGTATTGTAAAACAAATAAAAGACAGTTGAGAGGAGAGAAAAATCTGACACATATGCAGGAATCAAACTATTTAATTTACGTAAAATGATTTCGGCTCCCTTTCTGTGTGCATACCATTTGCAATGTATAGTAAGTAGAAACTAAAATCATTTCAATATAATTTATTTTGTACTATTTGAATATATTTAACTTAAAAGTATTGTTATCTGAGATAAAAAAAAAGCGAGTTTGTGCTTGAGATAAAATACACAAAGATGTTTAATATTTATTCTAAAATGCATGAAACATCACTGAGATGAGAACCATTTGTGACATATGTCAGAAATAAAATATTTTAAATATACTAAGATATTTTCTTTTTTAATGTCTAAACAATAAAGTATAATTCATATACGTCAAAAGTTACGTTTGTAGAATTTATAGAACATTTAAATAAACTGATTTTTTTTTTTGTAATTGTTACTTAAACAAAAAAACTTGTTTTTGTAAATGTATATAAAAACAAACATACGTTTTAATACAAAAACAAACAAACAAATCTAGGGTATTAAAAATGAATGAAGTGCATAGAACAATAAATCTTTGGTTATGGAAAACAAATTCAGTGTATAGAATTATATAAAATATTACTAGCCGTTACAATTGTAGTTCCAGGAAGGAAATCAAGTAACAAAAATATACTTATTGTACTTATACAACATAGTAAGGGAAAAACAGGATTATATTTGTGGACAATTTTGGATTACACAAGATTTGCAATTAGCACACGCAGTTGCCATTTCTGCTAGTTAAAACAAATTTAACCTAGTTAGACATCGAGGAGTAATGAGCTTGATTGACGGATACGGGTAAATTATTCCATGCCACTTCAAATCTATGACAAAATTTGTCAATCGTAATGGCTACACAGCAAAGCGGTACAGTCCCTCAGCAGCCCATGATCAGATGTTTTAAATGGGTGAGAGTTATGAAGAAAAATTGGCCAGGAAAACAGACGAAGACCCTCCGAGTCGAGACAGGACACAAAAAGCAACATGCGATCTTGCGATATCTTGTTCAAAGATTACTTTTCCGAAGCCTAGTAAATAGGACGCAGTATTTAAAGTAACGTTTTGTTCAGATTATAGCAACACGAACAGTGTTCGTGTAGTGTACTCAACAGCTACCCATACCATCAAGTCAGGTGCAGAACCCCTAGCACGATAACGAATGCAAAGAAAACTATATGAGTTCAATTGGAGCAACAAATTCGGAAACATACATCAGGATTCTGCAAGCAGATCAGTGACTCGTCTGATGAGACAACGTGATGCCATTTTTCATTCCAGTTATATTGAAGTGTGCAAAGATGTCCTCGGCTCTTTATGCAGCGATGTGAAGGAAGACAGCAATCCTAATAATATTATAAATGTGAATGTAAGTTTGTTTGTTTGTTACGCTTTCATGCCTAAACCACTAAACCGATTTTAAAAATTCTTTCACCTATGGAAAGCTACATTATCGGGGATAACGTAGGCTATATTTTATTCCCGTACTCTTACGGAACGGAAACTATACGGGTGAACGTGAAATTGAATGCCAAGATGAACGCCAAATTGAACGCCAAGCTGAGCTAATGAAGTTCATTGTTTTGGTACTGGCGACCGAGTGCTCTTCACGAGACATAATAGTGTTACGCGCAACATGATAGATAAGCTGACACGTGCCAATATTTTTTTATGATAGTTATCCACTGTTCAGTTAAGTAGGGCATCGGCTGTTTCGGATGCACTTTTTAAATGATAAATTAGGGCTTCATAAACAAAAAGCAATGCAAGAAACAAAAAATTGATAAGTTTACGGTTAGTGTTAATCCTTTCTTTTTTTTTTTTATTTACATTTTTAGTCTCATTTAAACAATAGTTATCCTAATCCCAATAATATTATATAAATGTGAATCTCAGTTTGTTTGTTTGTTATGCTTTTATGCCTAATCCACTGAAACCGATTGAAAAAATTCTTTCACCAATGGAAAGCTTTATTATCAACGAGTAACATAGGGTTTATTTTATCCCCGGAATCCTACAGAACTGCTTAACTCCGCCAAATTGGTGCAAGATTATGCATATAAGGGAAATTTTATAAAATTTTTCTCACATTTGTAACAAATAACTGAAACATAGTGTAATTAACATCTTTACAAAAAGTAACCACTATAACCACTAAAAAAAATAAGAAACCACTATACTGGATGGTTTCCCATCCGTATAGTGGTTAACGACGCTGACTGCTATGCCGTAGGGCCTGGCTCGAATCCCGGAGAAGACATGGATGTTTGTAAATGTATAGTGCCTTCGCGGCATGGGGGTACTCTAAATAGCCGTCGAGCCGCAATTCCTCTCGTGAGGTTGGTGGAAGGGGAAGAGAGGTGGGAGGCCCTGACCTCTCCCAGGCTGTTCTCCCTCAAAATTGGGGTGGTATTGAGCCAAATCATACTGTCACCTGCATGGTGCTCAAAGCCACGGATAATGACAGGCGTACAATATAGCCCGATGCCATAATGAATTTCATGGCCCTCAAAGCCTGTATTAAATCATCAAGCTTAAGGACGAAAGCTGAAAAATTTAGTCTGAAAACAAATATGAGGATGAATCTTCAAAATGACTTAGATTTGGGATACTATGCAAAAACGCTATTCAAAATCGGTGATGGATGTTTGGACGCAGATATGCTGAAGCTTGTATTTAACTTTCCATAGAATTTTCTAATGTAGAAGAAAATGATGTAGATCTTATTGCTCAAGTTTACCCGGGCTTGCAACAACATTTAAATTATGACCAGTGGTTGTGTGCAAGATCAATATTGGCGCCTAAAATGACAGTCAATAAAATCAACACTGAAATTTTAGACGTGTGGGAGGAAATTAAGGAATATTTATCAATGGATATATAATCATGGATACAGAACATAAAGTACTTCATATCCCACGGAGTTCTTAAATTCGCTTGAACATTCGTGTATACGCTCACATCAACTTCAATTAAAAGTAAATATACCAGTTATGCTAATGCAAAATATCGATGCTCCTCGACTATGTAATAGAACGTCGCTTCGGATCACAAAATTGATGCAGAATATACTTAGTGCCACTATTTTAATAGGTGTCAGGAAAGGGGAAAGTGTTATCATATCTCGAATTCCAATTATCCCAACTGACCTACTGTTTCAATTCAAACGAATTCAATATCCAAGCAACCTCAGTTATGCTCTTACTATTAACAAAGCGCCAGGGCAAACATTGCAGTTGGAAGGGATGCATTTGAAAAAACCATGCTTTTTCCAATTGTAACTATATGCATCCTGTTCGCGTTTCTCCAAAGCCGAAATCTTCCAATATTTACACCTGACAGGAGAATATGGAAGATAGTGTACAGTAGCAACCTAGAGTAATATTCTGTTTTGAGCTCTTTTAAACAGGAATTATTTATTAAACGCATATACTTTCAACTTTTCAAATTATTAATAGTTTAAGTTATTCTGTGAAATTTTGTTGTTAATTTTTATAGTAAGTATGTTTTCCTACATTTTTTTAAACTAAGCTTAAATTTTGGAATATTTAAATTTCAATGGTTCCAGACAAGCAATAAAAAATACATTTATTTCCTTTCTTATAATTATGACTTCGACAGCTATTTAAAGACATCAACGCGAGTGAAGTCGCGGGTATAAGCTAATAATAAATAAAGTGAAAATAGTTCATGCTGCTCTAGACGTTGTCACTCTTATCGTGGGAATACTTCTGATGTCGCTGAAGGAACGTGGAATGCAAACCTTGCAATTCGTCTGTTTTCTGGGATGTTAGAAGCAGGAGACTGGTTGAGAATCTATTTGGCATTCAGTAGGACCCTTGTGAACCCATTCATTCTTTATTCGCCTGGTCATTGTTGGATTCCACCTATAACGGGTAACAATGTTGCGGAGCGTTTAACCTCAGTCCCGATAAGTTACGATCCTTCCAGTATCGAATTATGACACATTCTGGTAGCTGTTTCTCTCTTCTTTAACGTGAAATAAAATAATCTTTTCACAACCACCACTGGAAGGCGATTTCTAAATGAGAAAAGCGCTGCATTGTTTTAAATTTATGAAAAGTTAGAGATGCTAGTTCTCCTTTCTGCTTCGTTTAATTATGCTTGAATGCTATTCATTTGCATATCCCATCATCCATTTTTAACGTGAATTTGACACTTGTATCATCCCTACTTTCATTCTGTTAATGGCTGGCAGTGTGAAAGAGAAAGAGACATATCATGTTATACTGTGTTTCTTATATCGTTAAACATTATATTGTGTTTTTTAAATATTTTGATTCGAATAATATAAACAAATTATATTCAACATCACATAATTTGTTAAATATATTTTAAAATACATAAAAAGAAATTTTGCTTTAAATGCGAAAAAAAATGCCTTAAAAGGAGAGAAAGCTACTTGTGTGTGGAAAAAATATCTCCATACTTTTAAAACATTTATACACATTTGCAGAAGATATAAATGTAATTTAAATTATTATCAGCTTCAAATAAAGTTTTTCGAATTCTCATTAAAATAAAAAAAAATGTATATGGCAATTACTGAAGGTGTAAATTTCGATATTATAAACGAAGTTATATTCATACTGAAGAGAAAAAGGTAGAAATTTAACGAAAAGTATTTCATTACGGGAATTATAATTAAAAGATTTCTAATATAATAGGAAATAAATGCTTAAATTTTATTTGAATATTGTCATATAACTTACCATAATTTTTTCAATAAATCTTAATTAAGTCTTGATACTTTTTCTTTCAAGTAGTTAATTAAATTGTTTATAGAGAGTTATACAAAGAAGAAACAAAATAAACTGTTAGATTAATAACAAAACACCATTAATTGACATATAATTTGAATAAGGTTTAGTAAAAAGTAATTAATCAAGTGAAGTAACAAATAGAAAGAGTAAATTAAAATAATGATTATGAATGAATTATCATACTAAACGCTTAAGGAAACAATTTATACTGAATAATTTTTTCTTTTCTTTTACTACATGGCAAAATAACTGGTTTAAATAAAAAAAAACGAAAAATAAATAGATTTTCAGTTAACAGTTTTTCGATATTTATCTAGCAAAAATTTATTCAAAAGAATGTCGTCTCAATGTAAAATTTACTCTCCTTTTTTAGTTATCTTAATCTTATTTCTAAATTGATTTTAATCTGCTTAAAACTTTCTATTTTCTTCAACGACCCGATTTTCATTTCCCAAAGTTGTTTATCTAATTGAACAAGAGATGAAGTAATCTAAATATTTAGTGCATAAAAAGGTTCTGGGATGCATTTGAAAGAACAGATTGATGTAGGGAATTAATATTACAACTTCTGAAAAAAGAATTTCACCAACCACCATTTGGACTGTCTTATAGATTTAATTTGGATAATGTTAATATTAAAAACGAGAATTATTTAGATGTAAATCGAGCATTTGCTTTTCTTACTCTTAAGTTATTAAATTATTCAGAATGCAGAGGTTTTACTTTTATGGATACACACATGAATTTATATAGCCAGTTAATTTTTTTGTAATGAAATAGAAAATTTATTAAAGTTATAAAATAATGAAATGATAAAGTATATATATATATATATATATTATATATATATATATACAGCTGTTTTTAGTTATTTTGTAGCGTCTAAACTTACCTAATAAAAGCATTAAAATACTCTAAATATTTCACAGTTAACCCCTCTAAAATTTAAATAATTAGTTTACACACATATTTCTGCAGTTCTTGAATTTTTTTAATATATGTAACATAATACCACATATAAATAATTTTCAAGTTATTGATGCTATTTTTGTGTTATTTTTGTATGTAAATAAAAAAATTAGATAAATTCCATATCTAATTTAATACTTCAGTATGACTCCTTTTTCAATGTTTCTTATGTGAAATAATATTCTAAACATAATTAAATATTATTATATTTAGTATAAGGACTCCTCCAAACAAGAAGGAGGAGAATTCACCAAGACATATAATGGCTAATTTTGATTAAAATATATTAATAAAACAGTTAAAATGCTCAAAAAAAATTTGTTAAGTGAAAAAAAAATCCGTCTCGGATTAAATATTATTTGAAAATTTTCTTTCTTCATTCTTTCTGAAAGCCTTTTTTCCCCCGCATTTTCTGCAATCCCAAAGAAACATTAAAAGGAATAATTTCTCTCACACATAGATAAATGATTATGGGATTCAAAAAATGTTTTCTTCTATCTTTTTCAAAAATTGAAAATATTTTGTTTTAAAAAAAAAAATACTCAAAGGCTATGTATGCCCTGAGCAACACTGAAAATGTAACACCACGTACATGTGAGTAGAAAGAGATGGACATCAATAAATAAAAAAAGACACTATCGAGCGCGATAAATGATGTTTATTTCAACATCACACAACAATAAAATGAGCTACAACACCGAATTAATAGGTTGTAGATATACCACGAGCAACAGTACTAGCTGCAAATGTATTTGAGTAGAATCACTGATTGTACGAATTGTGCTCTAAAGGATGAAAAATCATTTGCTCTCGGCCATTTGCTACTGTTCCTCCTCCGAACATTATGGCTCAATGAGCGCAAATAACAATCAGTCACATTCAAAAAGGAAGTAGGTGTGTGAAAGATGAAGGGATATCTTTACTTAGTGAAATAAATACCTTTGTACATTACAATGCCTATTGCCTGATGTGTACCGTATGAGGTGTTCAGCCGTTATCATATTATTACTAGTATTCTCTCTGAAGAAATGGTTGTGCTTTTATCGCCTATGTGATGTGGTTTATCTCTGACTAGTGGTGAAAAATTATCATAGGAGATGGATCTTCAATTTATGATACCACTTTACCACTTGTTGATCCTACAGTTATAGTCGCGGGTTAGACTCGAACTCGAACGTGGTGAATATTTTTGTTGAAACAAAAGCAAGACTTTTTAAAGAACAAGAATCTACGTTATTAAGTCATGCACATTGGTATATCTCGAAACCATTTTAAATTACCGTATAAGGCACATTTGGTCATTGATACACTTCTTGCCAAGTGCTGTTGGAACAAGTCATTGGCGTCCAATCAATGAGTAATGTAGCACCCAGAACGACCGGCATATACAGTTAAGGCTCCCGGTGACACGCCACCACGAAAACCCAAGCGTAATGTTAATCCTATGGAGCTTCTTATAATTCAATTTGTTGATCCTACAGTTATAGTCGCGGATTAGACTCGAACTCAAACGTGGTGAATATTTTTGTTGAAACAAAAGCATGACTTTTAAAAAACAAGAATCTACGTTATTAAGTCATGCACATCGGTCTATCTCGAAACCATTGCAAATTGACGTATAGGGTACATTTGGTCATTGATACACTTCTTGCCAAGTGCTGTTGGAACAAGTCATTGGCGTCCAATCAATGAGTAATGTAGCACCCAGCATATGTGTTCACGCTTTTCTTCCTCCAGGGCCTAAGGAACCATATATGTGATAGCACTTTCCTTGCTCTAAGGCCCATGATCTAACTGGTGTGATTTGAAATTAAAACGTTTTCATATTAATTTTTACAAGGCACTAGATGGCAGTTAAAGTTATTTTCTTTTCATTTTTCGAAAAGTGTTTCACAAAACTTTGAACTTCAACATGTGCTTCCGGCTTCGAGTTTTTTTTAAAAATTTGATCCGGAATATTTATGAATGTAAACAACTGCATATGTTTAACTCTTTCGAATCGGGCATTTAAAGGTTCGTAATTTATTGCGATCTGGATTTCTGTTTATATATTTTGACTAAGTTGAAAGCTTATTGGTATATCGGCATCAGTCATTCATAGTAATAGTTTCATTATTTATTTTATTTTTGTTTATTTTTATTTGGTTCAGTATTACAACAATAGTGCTTATTCTGCAAAAGGTTTAAAAAACAAATATTCGTAAAACAAACGTGATGACTCATTTTTAACGAAGAATAATCGCTTGTTCTTACTGATTCATTTTTAATTCAGTAAGAACGAACTCTTCTTTTTCGCAGTTATAGCAACCAAAGCTGTCATAACTATAAGAACAGAAAACATAATACTAATATGATACTAAGAAAGCTATAAGTATTAATTAAAAATTTAAAAAAATGATACATTAGCTGTTTATTTAAAAGATTTGTATCAGTTCAAGCCTAAACAAGTCTATGTCAGAGTAAATTTATTCTTTGATATTTGCCAGATAGTATTTTGTGAGTTTTGCATCTATATATTTTATTTTAATAATAATGGCGGAAAGAGTGCAAATAGTACATTTTTTTATTAAAATGAAAACACACACACATTTTCATTAAAATTCGCAATTTTTTTTAAATTTAGCGAACATTTTTATATTGTATATTCTGATATTATCAATGATAGTAAGTTGTAAATTTTAGCGTATTTAATTGCATTAAAGATTTTATATGAATTTTTAAATAAAATTGGGTTTATCAGTGAAATTTGCCCTCCCATGCATACGTATACTCTCGGAACGTGCGGGCCTGGGGAAACGTTTCTTTCTCTTTTCGCCGGGCTTGAAGGAGTTGACAAAAATAGACTGTGAAGACTTCAACGCTTGTGTTAACAACGTTTTGAATCCATATGTAAAAACTTCTCTGTATACGTGACCGTTGGGAGCTCTCTTCTTCAATCATCTTTTCTACAGAAATCGGGCACTGTGGGCGTGTGAAAGAAGTTGTGTATTGTACTACGATGGACGGACTAACCTGCTGTGTTCTTAGTCGGATCATGTAAAATCCAGTGCACTATTTTATCTACTGAAGCTGCCTACCATTGACAACAACCTTGTATCTGTGCTACGATTCGATTTCCAAAACAATAAACATATCCATAGGCTGCTTTCTCCCGCTAACGAAGTGGCATGAGTATTTCAACGTTCCGGTGTCTTCTTTTATAAAATACGAGAGCTGAGCTGCTGCGTAATACCCATTTTTTGTGTAACTATGAGAGCTACGGCTGTTCTGGAATTTGAATCTTTTCTGGTTACTTTTTCTTGATGTTGCATTTCACTAACACAGAATGTAATTTAATGTATTTAAAAATGTAACTAGCTCTTGCTAATTTTCTAATTTAAAAATTCAGAATCAATTCCTAATAAAGCTACACTTATTACTGTATTATAAATGTTCAATCCTCTAAAACTACTTTTTCTGAAATTTTTAAAAATGTTTCTAGTAAGAAGGAAACTCTTTAAAACTGGACATACTGGGCAAATTACCTAGGGAAAAACAAATATAAATGAATTATCACCGCAGCAGCGTTAAAAAACTATTCATTTTCGTTCCACCTTTTTACCCCCTCCTTTTTGCACAGCTGAAAAATTAAAGGCAAAAGCTAGTTGAATTGAGTATGCCAAAGACATTGTTCTTACCACATTTTTCTTTTCTTTTGCCACTGATACAAGGTAGGGTGGGATGAATCACTGCCATGGCAAGCTAGGCTCAAAGCTTCATTTATTTTCGTACAAAGCTTCGCTTTCACCCTTTTCATGGTGCTATTTGAGAAGGAAACTAGTTCTGAGATGGGGTAATCCCTTTGCAAGTCGCTACTAGAAGAAATCTCGAATCGTCTCTCGAGCCCCGATGAAATTGATGGATTGGATGAAGAGAAGGTACATTGGCAAAAAGAGAGTGATGCGAGCTATTGTCATTACGTAAAAGGTTTTTAAATGTTGAATAGGACATATACTTGTAAAATAATGCAAGTGTCGTTAAATAAAGGCATATTTTGTAATCCCCCCCCCCTTTCCGATTCAGCATGTTATTTTACATTTCATTAACTACGGGAGGATGGAAGTGTTCATACTGGCAGAAAAGTAGTACAACGTTTGGGAAATGGAAAAATGCTTTATATCTGTACGGCAATGGGATTTAATATGCATATATCTAAACTTACAAAAGAGAAAAACGACTCATTCATTCACCATGAAATCTCCGGTACTATAAGACCTATAGCCTTGAAATCTTGCACGCAAGTTTCTTTCGTTGAGTAGAGTTCCGCTTAGAACGGATTTTGAGAAAATCCACCATTATGGGGGGATGGGGGTGTCATACACGCCAATTCTGTTTCTCAACTATTAGACCTACAAACTTGAGATTTGGCAACATTGTTGAGTAAGATTCTATACAACCGGGTTTAGTGGTAATTGACTCTCAAGGGGAGTTGCAAGGTGTTGTAGACAAAAAAATCCCGTTTTTGAATTATTAGACTTCGATATTTGACATTTTGCAAACATGTTTCTTTTTTGATTAGAGGTTTACCGAAAATGCGTCTTACGGTAACCGACCTCAAGTAGAGGTGTACTTGAGTGTAAATGATAAATATACTTCCGGTTTAAAAATTCTTTTTTTTAATTAACAGGCATGGGCTACGAGAATGCAATTCAGTTCAATTGAAGCTTAATGCTGGATTTAGTTTACTTAAAAAAATATATAGTCAAACAACATTGTAAAATTCCCGATGAAGTGAGCGTGTACGGCTAGTATATATATATATATAAGTGTGTATGTATGTGTTTACGTACGATGCTCACTTTTAGATATTATATTCAATCAGTGGCGCACACAAGGGGGTGTCTTAGGGGTCCGGAGCCACCCCAAAGCCCTTGATTTTTTTCGATTAATGAAAATCCTACATATATGTAACGTAAAATTTAATTAAGTACTTGTAATTAACAATTTATTTTATTAATTAATGCTAATTATTAATTCATTTGTTACTATTTTTTGTTAACAAAATCAACAAAATGAGAAAAATCTGTTGGTGTTGTCTAAGGTATGATACGAGTGTTTGACTTTCGACCATGGACCCTTCCCTTGAAAAAAATTGATGTGCGCTACTCTGTGTTCAATACAGCTGAGACTGTTTTAATCCCTTTAAGAACAATTCACGTGGCATAATTCCTTTTTATTAATGATTTTTACGATGTTTTTATGTAATAATTCTGATACTAGGGCACATGCTATAGAAAAAAAAAGGTTTCAGAAGAGAAGTCTGTTGGCTAAAAATCTTCAGATTATCGATTTTGAGCTCTTAATATTTCAAAAATCTCCAATTCATGACCTTTTCAGTGATATAACATATTTGCTATTTTATGAATTAGAAGTATGTCATAATACTTTAAAAAATAACCAGCTGTTGGCCACACCCCCTTGACAGATAAAAGTGCAAAATATTGTCCTTTTAAATGTGGGAATCAGTTGTAAAACCTCTACATTTTTTCATTTAATCATACACATTTAACTGTAGATTAACTGAAAAAAATGCAAGTTTAGCTGCTATTTTGTTTGTCTACTTTTGGAGCGAATTTTTAAATTTTATGAAAACATGTTATTTCAATGATTTAAAAATATAAACGTGGGTGAATGTTTGCGGTGTATTGTAAAAGGTCTCTAATTTGAAATTTTATCCTTAGTCCAAGAAGACGCTATAGTTTTAAATAGTGCAAAACCTTGTTCATACGAGCTCTGTTCAAAATGTGAGGAAGCTATTTGCGTCAATGAAAAAAATAAAAATTTTGGTATTGCATGTAGAGGAGACGTGAAGTAATGAGATTAAATGCCTCTGAATGGTACACTTATTACACCCAGATTGATACTGGATAGATGATAGATGAAAATACCCTCAATATGATGGTAAACCACCTTTCACAAAATATATAAAGGAATTTGTATTCCCAGTAGATCAATAGTAAGTGAAGGGGAACTAAGAATCCTTCAACCTTCATTGCCTTGCATAAACTATAGGGCACAACTTTTTTTTTGATGAGGTAAGATTTTGCATAAAAATTACTGTTTTCTAAAATTTATATTTTAAAAATTATGTAAATTTCTGTATGCATGTACTCTATATTTCTTATATGCAATTGAGTATACTGAAGTAATGTTTTTGAAATATTCTTAAAACATTTAGCAATAAAGCAGATATCATAACAGAAAATGCAATTTCAATAAATTCAAAGTGATGCTCGGTAAAAGTTTGTCTTTGAAAAAATTAATTAAATATTTAAAAAATATCACTTTAGTATAAATATAAATTTTAATTAATATACAGTCAAAATCTTGAATCTTTATGTTTAATAGTTTCTGAGAAAAAGGTACAGGATGATACATAAAATGTGATGTTTATTGCCATTGAAAGAAGCCTGTTACATACATAAAAATACAAAAATTTCAAGCTTTCAAACATAAAAACATTTTTATTTTAACTGTTTTAGAAATCTTTGACCAGTTAAGATAAAATTTTGAATTCTGATATTCTTAGAAGAGTTTGCATGCGAGCATACAAAACCCTAATGAAGTTTTTCGAAATGTTGTACAATCATGTATTTCCAAATGTAATCTCAAATTCATACCAAAACCATATTGATACATTTTCACATTATATTTGTGATGCTTATGATCAATTTTAATGGCTGGCTAATTCTCAAAAATTGATAAAGAATTAGAGGAAAATGATTTAAATACTACAAAATATCTTGCTAGAGAAAAACTGAAAAAGGCTATGTATATACTTTCTGAGCAATTTAAGTAAAATAGGAAACAGAATGTCTTAAAATAAATTGATAAGAAGCTAACGTTTAATAAAATATTGCAAATGCATGTTGTAATTCATAATTTTGTGATGATGTGATATTTTATATTAAAAATGTAATCATTTCTGAAAATGTTGCTTTAAAAGCTCATATACCTTTTTCTCAAAATCTATTGTATGAATGTACCTGCGACTTTTACTGCATATTACTGATATTTGACTACATATACTGAAGTGAACTTTTGAGATATTTTCAAAATATTTGACTAGAGACCAAATATCGTAACATAAAAAGGACAATTTTAATAAATTTATAATGATGCTCAGTAAAGGTTTGATTTTTAAGAAACTAAGCAGTATATTTGAAAAATCTCGCTTCAGGATAAATATAAAAGTCTAATAAAAATATACAGACAAAATTTGAAATCTTTATGTTTGACTGTTTTTGAGAAAAGGTACATAAAAAAGATCAATTTTAACATATTCGGTATAGGTTACCGACTCAGTTTAAGACAGGAACTTGAAAATCAATAGTTAAAAAAGTATGTAGTCATACAACGTTATGAAGAGGGTGGTAATGGCTGATATAAGTATGATACTATCTATAATCTATGTGTGAGTTTATATATATGGGAAATAAAAATTACAAAACCAAAAAGTTGTGCTAGATAAACGAAATTTCGTAGCCATGTTTATACATCTGAAAGAAGACTTTAATTCTAATTCGTGCTAGGGCATACATGTGTCACTGATTGCTCCACTAGCATGCGAATAAGGTTTACTTTAAATAGGACATAGTGAGTTGATGTTAGACAAGGAGTGTCCTTAAGAGGCTGAAGCAGCCATTATCAGCAGTTCCCTGTGTTTCAACGAGATCGTGTATAAGAGCTAAGAAAAGGTGGAATTTTCATAAGCGACATTGCAGAATAACTTCGTAAGAATCTATCCATGGTTCATGATTATAGGCAGTAACGATTCCTGTAATGACTGGTTTGGGGGGGGGGGTTCGCCAGATCTAACGTAAGTCAATTTTCTTCAAAACTGGTGTACAATTGATGGAGTATGCTACTGTGATCTTTCGATATTGTCACAAAGGCATTTAATTATGATCTGCAATTTTCTCCTCCAAGAGGATGCAAGGTCATACAGCTCTAATGTACCATTAATGTAATTATAAATTTCTCTAGACAACACCCAAACATCATTTTTATTGTTAAGCGTTGAACCGTTGCACTTACAATTTCTTAAGTTATTAAATTAATCACCAGGCTGGAGTAAACGTTTCAGTAAATAAAGTAGTAGAATTTGGGCACAATTGTCTTCGTGCACGCTCAAATTCTTTTTATGGTAAAGAAGTAGGAAAACATTTAATATGCTTGAAAGAACTGTGTCTGTGTGTTTTTTGTGTTCAGTTTGTATCTTGTCAAATTTTTTGCATTAGATATGTAGGAATGGAGATGCACGTTGTTGTATCCTCCCTGGATTCTCAACTGACGTAATGCCAAGAGAGCATGACCTAACTGATAATGGGGTTTGAGAATAACGCGGGAACCATGGACCAATAGAAACATAGAGCGAAAAAGGACAGGAATGGGACGATAGCGCGGCAGTCGAGACAGAAGACGAAAGAATGAGGTGACGACGTGGACGAGATAGACATTTCGTGAAATTCATGAAGTTAATTTTGACGATGATTTAATTAACTTTTAGCCTTCCCTTGTAAATAATTTCCCTTAATAAAGGTATACGTAACTTAATCAAGCCGTTGTCACTCTCTACTGATAGAAATATAGAAGCTGAAAAATGCATATGAAAAAATTTTCAAATATCACTTTTCCGTCTCAATTTTTATTCACCTTCTTCCCCCCATTTTTTTACAAAATTAAGTTGCCTGCAAATATTTATTGCTTCGTGTTCCGTTAACTTTTTTCAAATGAACGGAATTTTCTTAAGATTCCTGCTTCCGCGTAGATACTTAAGAAACTGTTTTCTGATCAGAAGTGTTCTAAAATGTCTGAAGAAAGTCTTATGCAATAGAAGTACGTTATATAGTGTCGAAAAAGAACGCGGCATCTGAAAGAATAGATACTACATTGAATTGATTGAATGCAAATCTGTCGAACATCAAAAGTCTGTAGAAACGTGAACAAAATAGGGTATCAATTTTCTACATTCCAGTAAGGATAAGCTATCTGATATTTCTGACCGTCTGGATGATCAAATAGAATCGTCATGTTGATTTATATTCGATGTGTATTTCCTGCTTCTATGAAAAAGAAATGTATAAGAATGCAATCATTACAATTGAATGCTCGCCAAATCTCTTCTAAGAAGTTTACCTAATCTTAAAGATCAGAATAGATTATGCTATATTTTTATAAAATTATACAATATAAAATAATAATTTGAGTTCAGTTTTGTACCACAATAGTTTAAAAAGAAACTTTTTAGGTTAAATATAATTTTCTAATAAACAATTATATTTTCAGTTAATAACGATACGTTTAATTGTCAATATAAAATTTAAAGCAAGTTTATACTGTAAATTAATTTAAATAAATTTTTTTTCAAGGTAAAAAAAATAACACAAAAGCAAATTTAAAGAAAAGGATCATAGTTTTTCAGTATCTAATATATTTCTTTCAACAGAACACTTTAAAAAGAGGTTTTTTTTAACATATATAATTCATATTGGATCAAAAAAAAATATTTACTGTAGAGACAATAGCTAGAATCGTCTTGTCTTCATGTATCGAAATAAATATCATTTAAAAAGATAGCTTAAGAAGTTCGCCCCACAAATCTTCTGATAAAGGATTATGTTCTAGAAATATATTTATAATGAGCAGAATACTATCCTAATCTTAATCTAATCAATCAACTTAATGTATGTTGATATCTTCCAATATGCTCATTCTGTTAGAATGCACCAAGTTATTTGACGCCCCAATAGATTGGCTGATTCTTAAGAAATAGCCTAATATCTGATAGTTTTATGCTATATTTCTTATCCTGTACTTTATTTTGATTATATTACATAATATGACACTTTGTTTTATTTTTGCTAATTTACTACTGTTGCTTACATGTGTGTAAGTTATACATTTTACAACTCTGAGTTACTTTTCGAAAGAACTTATAATAGAGGTTTGTATAAAGCTTTATTGAATAAATATTTTTTCCAAATGTTCAAAGTTTGAATCGTAATATTTTTTTCTTCAAATTGACTGTCAACGTATGTAAATTACTGAAGATATTTAAATTCGAAAATTATTAATATGCTTTGACTGAGCTACTACAATGGCTTCAAATAAACAAATCTCCGTTATTTTTTTAAAAGAACCAAATTTAATTCCTTTAAAACACACGTTTGTTTAGTAACAATCAATTTGGAAATGAGAAGCACAATATATGTCATTTAGTATTTCAAGCAAACATTTCACTCTTAGAGTTGCAAGTTAATTAATAGTTTTTAATATTTTATGAAAAAAAATCATTAAAACTTCAATCAATATATATTTAATTCGTTCAAGACCAGCGAAAAGAAAAAGAAGAGCTCCCCCAGGCTTGCCCAACCCCGCTCCGAGAATGCACGTACACATGGGATTTTCCCTGTTAAGCATATCTTCATTTAAAAATTCATATAAACTCATTTCTGTAATAAATTACGCCGAAATTCATAGTTTATAATCATTGTTAATATCTGAAAATAGTGTAATAAAATTGTTCATAATATTCAAAAAATTGCGAACTCTAAAGAACATTCTTTCATTGTTTTAAAAGAAAAATTTATATATATATATATATATATATATATAATTTCAAAAAATGTCAAGAATATCCCAAATAAAATGTCAAAATAAAAAAAAAATTAAAATATAAAATAAATGGAGAAAATTTACTTAGCTCCTTTTCAGGCTCATTTTAGTTCTGGATATGGTTTAAACAATGCCAATTTTTAAAGTTTACTTTCATACATACATATCTCTTAAAACGTAATAGCATCATTCGCATACAAAATTTCCTAAAAATCATTGTAAAAAAATCTATTTAAATAATTGAGTAATTTACCTGTAAAGTTGGCTTTCTATATGGCAGAAATCATTGGACTTTGGAGTCAATTCACATGAGATATAAATACAAAGCTCAGAATACTTAGCTTTTGTCTTGAATAACGATTTTTTGGCAACCTTTACAATTATATAAATGATAATGAATTTTTAATCAAAATTTGATTAAGTACGATAAATTCGAAAATACGGTACTGCACATAACCCAACATCACAATCTGGAGAGTAGAATCTTGATTCTTTTCTTACCTTTAATGTTTCGCTTTGAGCAGCAAATAATACACTGTCGTGTTGAATTAGTGTTCTTCTGTGTTGGGGAATGTAGTTTACAAAGTGTCTTTCAGACAAGCGTGAAGAGAGGAGCTCAACAGAAGGACGTCCTTATTTTTACAGAAAATTCCACCAAATGGTACTTTACAATTATTCGAAACCATAGAAAGCATACGTGAAATAATTCGAAAAAATACCAATTGCTCAGTGTGTAGATTTTTACAGTGTCCGAGCTACACTCGGGATGAGCCAGGATCGTACATTTCACCTGCCGAGCTTAGCTCGAAAAAAGACGAGAAGAGTTAGTAATATTTAAAAAATTTGAAGCTTATTTTAAATTTTAAAATATTGCTCAGAATTCGAACTTAAATTGCCTGCTTCATAATCAACATTATAAACTATTTTAATAAACAAGATTTTTTACAGCCTATACTCGAAACATTATTTTCCTCTATTTCACTATTTAATTCGATCATCAATTTAGAGAGAGAAATCTCAATCTCACTTATATATATATATATATATATATATATATATATATATACAGGGTGTCCCAAAAATGTATACACACTTTAAATAATTGTAAATTTGGGGTTTATTATAATTCGAATAATTTTCAACATGTAAAAGATTTTACAAATATCTTTCTATTGTCTTGTTATCGCATGTTCTCAAACTGATGTTCGTTCTGCTCCAGACACTGCTGACAACGCGAAGCGATGGAATAGCACACCTGATGGAATATTTCCCTTGGGATATTCGTACATTCATGTTCAATGGTTGCCCTCAATTGAACAACTGATACTTTTTGATACTGATACAACTGAACTAATACTTGAACAACTGATACTGCCCTCAATTGAACAACTGAACACCTGATACTTTTATTCTACAAAATATCTCCGTCCAATCCAACTGTTTGGCAAGATCCCATCAAGAAAGGATCTAACATCCCGATGGTAGTGTGGAGGTGCCCCATCTTGCTGGAAATAAAGTCTTCCTGTTCAAAGTCCTCTCTAGTGCTCTCTAAGTCTATCAGCTGCTAAAATGTGTATACATTTTTGGGACACCCTGTATATATAAATGTAATAATTCCGAGTAATATAATCCTTTTAAATATCTTTTAATTATCTGGTCCATCCCTTCAGAACCCACATCTTAGTAATAAATTAGCCAGCTGCTTTGCGAGAGTATTCTAAACTACATCTAGCTATCCACTCAGATCATGTGATTTGAGCCGCCTATAAAGACTGAGATTCCTGGAGACAGCTCGCTCTTCTGTATTTGTCTGCTTCAACATGTAGCCGGCTGTAGCCTGGTTTGTGTTTGTGTTGCGTGTGTATGTTTCTTTGTGATTCCGTCTATCTGTGTGTCTTCATGTTCAGTGTACAATAAACAAGAATAGCTAAATTCAAGACTGCCTCCTCAATAATATAA